>JACEFZ010025906.1:0-132500 GCA_014155875.1 Cepaea nemoralis
CGTATGTGATGTTTATGTGTGTGTGTTGATGCGCAGTGTTCGTGTATGCGGTGTGATGAATAAATTTATGTCATACTTGTTTCCGAATACTCCAGCCCATCCTGGGGCTTTTTAATCCGCGGCACATTTTAACGTGATGTACCTCCAACAGGCAGATGAATTAACAGACAGCTTCACCAGATCACTACCCAATTAACGGGATTGCGCGACCCGTTTCGCTCCAGCACTTGGGTCAGGTGAACAAAGACGGCCATCTCAATTCCTATCCTCTGCTGTGTCTTTAGTAGCTATAGATAGACTAACATAAAACATGATCAGTCAAGTTATTCAGGAGCAAATCTGTGGCAACAATCTCGATGGACGTATACACAACACACTCACGTATTCTGGTAGCTATTAGCTGTAGAACATCTCGATAGACGTATAACAAAACAGATTCAAAGTATTCCTGTAGCTCAGCTCTTACGCCAAAAACGAAATCATCACGCCACAAAACCCATGTACATACACTATCGCAACTTATGTCAACAATTATCATTCCACTTCCCTGCCAACCTATCGAGCCTTGTTTCATTCATCATGCAGTCCCGCTGGCCGGGCAAAATCCTACCAATTCTCACACTCGTGATTCTCATTTGAAGCGGGGGGGGAGATTAGCCGTTCCACACGAAACATTCCCTTCTCAGCCATTCTAAGATTATCTCCTTTATTCCCGTATAAAATATACATTGTGTGTTGCAGTAAATATATTTTTAAATTAATATATGTAATCCATACGTAAATGGAATCAGAGAGAAAGAAGTGCAGAATGTCAGGGCGCGGGGCCTGCAGGCTATTCTTCGCCTTGAAATACAGTGGTTCGTCCATTTATTGTATATGCCTTCTGCATCTTCTTCCTTCTGTTTTCCTGTGCCTAACTCAATGAAATATAAACCTACATGCCAAACCCTTTGTCGGCCTTTCAATGACTGTTTAGAATATTGCAGGTCTTCTATATAATATTGTCTTGGGGTTTTTAATTAATTTAATCTTTAATGCGTGAGTGTGGTCTTGCGCTTGTGTGACCAGTTGGCGAAGGTGGGCGAACAGATTTGGACCGTTATTGGAAGATGGAGATGTTGCAAGGGGATAGCACGGGTGTCTGGGAGACTCTCAAAACTGCGAGGGAAGCCCAGGAGAACTGTTAATCAGATAGCGTTGGGAACATTATATATAACTCTTCCGCTTGCTGTTGAACGAGGGAGGTTGACTGATCACGTATGGAATGTCCCTGACGTGTCAGTGTATGTACGTTTCGTAACGCAACTCAACTCAATGCGTGAGTAACGAACAATTCTCATGACCAAACCTGTTGTAACGCCTTTGGCGACATTTTCGGAGACTAAATCTACTTATAAAATATTGAGGCACGGACCACTACTGGCATACGCTTGATCGTGTTCTGGATATTGAACCTATAGGCCATCCACGTTCAATGTGGAAGCATTAGACTCCTTGTTTCGCTCCATCGTTTGAGCTCATCAGTAGTGCAAATCCGCTTGCCGAAACCCGGAACAAAACCCAGGATCCTGGCGTGTGAAGGCTGAAATTTTAACACTAACTTAACGGCGGTCACACGCTGGACACGGCCAAATTATCACATACAGAATATTACACGTCACCCCTCGTAGGCTGTACTCAAGATTTGCCCTCGCCGCTACTCGCATCCGTCAATCATTTGGACCCGAACTGATCAGTACTTCTCACTGGCAAGGCACACCGAGGCCGCCTAAAGTCCGCGAGCAATAATCCAATTGATTTATTTGGTTGTTTTCAGGATTTTGAAATTTTTAAATATTGATCACACCCACTACTGGCTAACGCGATCGCATCTGATATGACAACCGTAAGGCCTAGCCCCGTTCAATGTGGAAGCACTAGACTCGTAGTTTCGCTCGTCGTTTTGGCTCATCAGTAGTGCATATCCTTTACCGGACCTCGGAACCCAAATTCTGCTCACTGGCTTTTGAAGCGTGTGTAACACCTAGACCATCGGCACACGCTGGACGCGCCAACTTATCAGCGTAGGCTGTAGCTCAGATTTTGTTCGTAAGCCGCGACTAACGTCGTCAATATCGATGTGAGGATTGATCAATCTTACTACTAACTGTATATGCTTCTACTGTGAGCCAAACGAAAGCGCAACTCGAGTCGAGTGCTTCCACATTGGACGTGGATGCTGAGGCTTAGGTTCATACGCAGAATACATGCAGCGTTGCCTATATTGGTGTGTGTCACAATTCTGGCATTGATCTCCTTCAAATTCTTGTCGCTGACACAAGATTTTTGAGTCGATCATTAACTTAAACTCTGCTTGCTACAGTGGTCAACTTATAAACACTTATCTCTGAATCCTTTTCACTTGCAATGTAATGCGATTACAAATCCAGTATTACCACGGATTAATATGCGTGTTTTATGATGTACGTTATGCACGTATGTCCTGCTTTGCCTGCCTTTTTTTGTCTTAGAACATTTGTACTATGCATTTGTTTAGGGTTTCGTCATTCATTTGAAATGGTTTTTTTCTATGATCAATCCACAAGTACCTTGATTTCACATCAGTTTGCTGCAATGATCACTAAAATGCCTTGTCTCGGGACAGTCTAATTATATTAACTCTATCGACTATAATATCTCACATTTTCACATTATAATTAACGACAGTCCCCGGAAGTTAACCCGGTCAACACTTGCTCCGCAGAAGTCGGATGTGTCGGCTAACGCGCAGAACGCAAGCTCTGCTGTGTACAAGGCACAACGCAATCCCGTCCGAAAAAACTCGGATGAACGAAGAGAAGAAGAATTAACACAGTGATTGCTACCCTGTTTATAATCTTACGCTCTACTAAATGATCTGACTATCAGATGACCCTACATCTCTTACCTCTACTTACTAATTTTATCGACTACAAAGTCTCCGCCGCGGACATATGCGTATTACAAATTTTCTGGCTCAGATTATTTTACTGTACAATCTCTATATTCCATAATAACTTTACAATCGCCCTTACTGTACTTTAACATTAAATTCCTCCAGATTATCTTTAGCTTTACAATCACCATATATACTTTATCGATTACACTCCCAATATTTAATTTAACTGTAACATCTCCTATTACTTTAACATTACAGACCTCCTTATTACTTTCCTTTACAACTCCTTATTAACTTAACTTTAACAATGCTCCATATTTTGTACATTTGCAATCGTTGCCATATTGCTTTAACTGTACCATCTCCGTATTAGCTTTAACTTAACTTTATCTGCGATCATTTAACAGTTACAATTTTCCGTATTACTGTAACTTACAATCACCGTATTACTGTCACTCTTGTATCTACCGATCCTGTTACTTTTACAACTCTCAGTATTCTGTAACTTTACGATCTCCATATACTGTACTTTACAATCTCCAATTAACTGTAACTTTACAATTTCCATAATACTTTAACTTTACAACTCTCCATATTACTTAATTGTACTAATCTCTCGATATTACTTTAACTGTGTACAATCTCCTATACTTTATACTGACATCTCCATATTACTTTATTGTACAATCCCCATAATTACTTTATCTGTACAATCTCCATATTTCTTTAAATTTAAATTTCCATATTAATTTAAGTTTCCAATCTCCATATTAGCTTTTCCTGTATACAATCTCCTATTACTTTTATACTTTTAACTTTACAATCTCCATATTCCTTTAACTTTTACAATCCTCCATATTACTTAAACTTTACACAATCTCCAACCTAATAACGCTTTACCTTTACAATCTCCTGTATTATTTAAAATTATACCAATCTCCCTATTCTTACTTAACAGCTCTCCGCAAGTACTTTTAACTTTACAATCTCACATAACTTTACTTTACAATCTCCTAATAACTTTAAACTTTACAATCTCATATTATTAACTTTAGCAACTCTCCACATACTTACCTTTCACAATACTTCCGTATATACTTTAACTTTACATCTCATATTACTTTCACTTTACAATCTCCACAATACTTTATTTACAATCCTCCACAATACTTTGCTTTACAATCTCCTATACTTAACTTTACATCGCCTTATTACTTTAACATGTAAATTCTCCATATTACTTTAGCTTTACAATCACCAGTATATTACTTATATCAAGTTTCCAATCCCACTATTACTTTACTGTACGCTAATCTCCATATATACTTAACATTACATATCAATTACTATTACTGTACACAATCTCCGTATTGTAACTTTAACTTAACTTTAGCCTATCATTAAGTTTACAATCATCCGTATTACGTAGACTTTAGCAATCACCGTATACTGTACTTTATAATCTTCGTATTACTGTGACTTTACAATCTCAGTATTAGTTTGTTGTAAATTTACAGCTCCATTTACTGTAACTTTCAATCTCTCAGATTACTGTAACTTTACAATCTCCAATATTACTTTAACTTTATCTTACAATCTGCCATATACTTTACACTGTGTCCAATCTCATATTACTTTATTTGTTACAATCTCCATAGTACTTTAACGTACATTCTTCCATAATTACTTTAACTGTACAATCTCCATTTCACTTTAAGCTGTACAATCTCCATATTACTTTAACGTTACAATCCCATAGACTTTAAACTTTACAATCTCCATATTTACTTTATTAAACTGTACACTCTCCATATTGCTTTAACTTTTTACTTTAGCATCTCCATTTTAACGTACCTTTCAAATCTCCATATTACTTTAACTTTACACTCCGCCACAATAACTTAAGCTTTGACATCTCCGTATTACTTACTTTACATCTTCCATATTGACTGTTACTTTCATCTCACAATCCTTTACCTTTACCCTCTCCACATACTTGAACATTTACATCTCCCACATACTTTAACTTTATCAATCCTCCACAATACTTTTTTACTTTACAATCTCCACAGTACGTTAACTTTACAATCTCCAATACTAACTTTACAAATTTTTTTTTCATCCACATACTTTAACTTAACAATCTCCACGTACTTTAACTTTTACATCTCACAATTCTTTAACTTTACTAATCTCCACAATACTTTAACTTTACCATCTCCTGCGTACTTAACTATTACAATCTCCACAATACATTTACGTTTACATCTCCACAATACTCTTAACTTTACAATCTCCACAATACTTATACTTTCCAAATCTCCACAATACTTTAACTTTACAAATCTCCTAATAGAACTTCAACGTTAACAATCTCCACAATACTTTAGCTTTACAATCTCCACATAATTTAGCTTTACAATCTCCATAATATTTTAACTTTACATCTCCACAAATACTTTACTTTACAATCTCCGTATGTACTTTTGAACTTTACAATCTCCTTCATACTTTACTGTATAATCACCCATATTACTGTAGACTTTACCATCTATTGTGATTTCTTTAACTATTACAAATCTTATATTTTGCTCACTCTTCTTCTCTGATCCCAGAAAAATGTACTGTCAAGACAAATTAATTTATTAATATAATTAAAATCACAAACACCAATTAGGGCTGGGGGTGACTTTACGTCCTGCAAAGGATAAGTAATTTAGTATCACCAATTATCAAACTGCGTTAAAATCTGCCCATTTTGCCATAGTTATCAGGACCAATGGAATGGTGTTTGAGTTGGAGAAGAAGATGAAGATGGAATTCCGTCATCTTCTTGTACCCTCACGAGTAAAAGATAGTGTTTTTGAAATATCAATTACAATTTTACCTGGCGGGACACCCCCGCGGTTTGTCTAATTCTATGTTATAAGTTCTCAATTGCTGTCCATTTATTGTATAACTTGCTCAACGTTCACAATGGGAATCTCGGATATATTTACTGGTACCTTGGCCATTGTGACAGATACGAATAGTTTGTACAAATGGAGTTTCTACCTCTCCATAACACCAACTAGGGCTGCATTGCAGAGACCTATGTGTTGCCATTCAGCATGATCCCTCTCTCGACTGTCATGTTTACTTCCGAGAGAAAAGTAACACTATACATCTGGAACAGTACAACTGCAGAAGATGCTGCCTACGAAAACAAACCTAATACTCCAACGGTCGTCGCCTGTCGAGCATTTGATCCTAGAGGCAGTCTGTCCGAATGCTTGGGGTGCCCTTGTCTGTCCTGCCATGAATTTATCTTAGTAGCCTTTCACTTGCACCAGGATAATGCTTGTACCCTCCCAATTGCTTCTCTTCCCGGAAGCCGCTGCACATGTCATATCTCGTCATAAATTGATACGGCCTGGCTAACGAATCTCGATATTTGAAGTTCATGTTTTTGCTTCCCTCACACTGTATAGGTATTATGGGCGTTCATTTGCACCCCGTTCCTATGGCTTTAGTACAAAGCTGAAAGAAACATTACTTATGTTGGTAGAATTAAACAAAGCTATCTTTTGTAATGCTTATCACCATGGGTTTTTGGATCATAGAAAGAAGTTCGCCGTAGGCATTCAGGGCAAGCATTCCGATTGCTTAGGTGGGTGCGAATGCCGTCCGCAAAAAAGGATTGTGATTGCTTTGGCCTCTTAGCCAAGTGGTTTACCGCGTTTTTCATACGTCTGCACATGTGTGAAATCGTTGCCCATTGAGATATTTTTTTAGAGTCCTAGCAAATGAAAATCACATGGTGACAAAATGCAGCACTACTAGGCTGGATGTGCAGAATTTCTCACTTTCTTCTTGCTAACTGCTTCCTGCAGCATCTTTCGACATTCCGGGCCGACAAATCACACCGCAGAGAAAGCATGCCGTTTCGTGTTACGGTCTTGATGGCTTTTTTCATCTTGATCTAGTGTTTGCAGTATGGTAGAAGTTGTATGTTGACACCAGTTCTATAAAGTCGGCCAACAATAGCCTTTTCCATGGTAAAAAAAAATGCGCTCAGCATAACCTTACCGGGAAACCTGTAACTGTGTTATTTATTTGGCTTTTGAGATCTACGATGCATCCATTGCATGCTCTCTCTTTTGCTGCTCGCTCAAGTTGGTTACACATGATTTACGCGGCCTTCCTTAGCGTGAAGAGGAATGCATCACCCTCCACTCTTTAACGCATGCAATTGTTCAAACCCATTTCCCCCCCATGCTTACCTCTTTTTGGTGGTTCGATAACATACGTGTACCCACGTAATGGACACACCTGCCGATATTGCGTTTTCTACGAACGACCTTTTGAATTGTCCCCATTGACACATCATATTCTTATTCGCATAGCGAACGGTATGCTACAATACAACGGTACTCTGTAATGCAGCATCAAATTTTGCGATGTTATTTTTCTGTTGCAACAAATATGCCTTGACCGCAAGCCGTCGAAGATCTGTCGTGAGCTGACTTCCCTTTTTCCGAAACATTCGTGCTCGCGAGTCTGTCACTGTTGTCTTCGACACACTATTTGTTCCGTTCGCTGCCCTGCCTTCCTCTATTCGATGAATAGTCCATGGTCCCCGGAAACACCCTACAATAAAGAAACTGAATCACCGATCTTTTAGCTTCGATGGACGAGATTTGGATCTGACCCGGCCATTTTCTCTACGGTCAACAGAACCTATGCATCTGGGACTATAGCCTTGCTCTTTTTATTCATTCGTCCGTACTTATACATAACTATCACATGCTCATGTTCAAAATCGTACGCGATTCCGCGCGGTGCGGCGGCGAACGGATTTCACATGAACGCCCCCTTGATACAATGAGGGAAACAAAGATAGAGTATGAGATGAAGAGCAATATGTGGAGATGGAGACTTAAATGAAATAGACCTATTAAATAGAGTTAGCGTACGATGAGATATGTTAGATGCGATGAGATTTAGATGCGTTAAATTAGTATGAAGTGTGATGATCAACAATTTTGTTTTTTGCTTTGTATTTTATACGGTAACCAAACACAGAAGTTCCATAGTTTGCTGTCTTATGAAATCTGTTGCCTTCACATTAGTTGTCAGAATTCCGGATGGACTGCAACTGTTTATAATAATGGCCTTACTTAAGTGATCAACTTCATGACTTGCTCTATATGCTAACCTTACTTAGTCTCAAACGACTTTCTCTCTATTACTAACACTACTTAGTCACTCAATTGACTTTATCTAATATGACTAACTGACATGCCTGGGTCCATTGACATTGATGGAGTGACCGGGCGATGAGGGAAGAATGAAGATGAGAAGTGTGAGACAGTAAAGTGACTGTCGCTGTGCTAATTGTAGAAAACGCAGTCCTGATAAATAAATAATGGGAAGGTGTAAGCGTGGCCCTCAGGGGATGGGGGGAAGATACAGAGTTGTTTGTGTGAATTCCTGTGACTTCGGAGTTGATGGTAGAATGCCTAACCTGATCGTTAGTTCTAAGGAGAAGCGTGAGTTAGAGAATCTCCGTGTTGTAGGTTGGTTCTCCAGTTATGAAGACATGCCTGACCGAGTGGGTGTCTATAGGGAGTGATGGCCTAAAAACCAGATTGGGTTGTCATATTTGAGCTAATTGCTCCGAACCATGTGGTGGGTTTTATTTTAGGCACTGTCCGCCGTGTATAGTATCTGATACCTGACTTGGTGTATGTGTATAAGAAGCATTGCGTGAGAGGCATTGTATGTGTAGCTGGTTAAATGTTGTGAGGAGGATGATTTAATATTCTATGGATTAACATGTTTCTGGATATATATATATATGTTTCCGTCTGTCCGTCTTATTTCTGGATAAATTATTATGTGCGCCACCTCAATCTGTTTTCATGCCTGGGTGAAGGTGCACTTCTGGGGTGAGTTGGATAAGAGACGTTAAATATCTCATTGACACACCCATAAACATCGTTACCTGACACCGACCACCAACGACAATAGCAGCAAAGAATCTCAAGAACATGATATTAATCATCAGAACGATCGCTGGTGACAATCTGGGGTCTCGTCGCTTAGTAGGATTATCCTGAGGGTCGTCTAGATCAAGACATTTAGACGTGTTGTCATTCTGAGAATATTTCGTGGGGCTCTTCGCGTGAGAGTTGGACCAGCGGGAGTGGTGTCCACCGTATAAACACTGGATTTTTCTCCGTGCGGTAACTTGTCTACGACAGTTCAACGTAAGTCCACTACAATGTGTGAATTGGAGCATCAACCATATCGCTGAAAGCGAGAGTGTGATAAAGAACACGCCATACAGACAAACACGGGAGAGTCCAAATTATAGCGGTGACAGCATAATTTGATACCAGCAGTAGTGCTGACCCTAGCAGACGCGGCTGAAAGACCAGGGTTGAATCCCAGAGTGAGCGAGGGCAGCGTGTGTGGGTGTTGATAGGTATCCGCTGTCTGTGATAAAAGACAACGGATCGAGACAGCGAGCACTTATTCGCTTCAACATCGTGTGTTTGGTGGGATATTTGTGTGTGTGTGTTTCTGGAGACAACGCCTGTTTTGGTGTGTGCGGGTCGCATTGGACGAATATCAACACAGTTAGTTAGTTAGTTAGTCTTTTCCTCTGAGCCTAGCGGCACATAGGCACGAAGTCCGGTCTCTCCTGCCCTGGCGGGTCGCTTGCTATCTGTTGTAGATCTTGATATTTACTGCCATTTGAATGCAGCCTTCTCTCATGATGGTTCTTCGCAGGGTCCCTCTCTTGGTCGTTCCCCGTTTTCCTTGTCCCTCCCGGGGAACCATCATGGAAGGGAGAGCTTTGGTAGCGGAGTCCTTGTCTTGTCCATTCGTGAGTCATGCGATGTAGTTACCAACGGCGTCTTTCTTATGAAATGGATACTGTATCCTGCTTAGTGTCTCTTGTCTTATTGTCGAATTGGTTCTGAAGTCTGTCCAGTGGATGTTTAGAAGTCACCTCTAAAGACATTGGTTCTCAAATTGTCTGTTTTTATCTAAAGCTACCGTTATTTCCAACTTCACATCCCGATAAAATCGTTTAACCTGGGAATCACCCAAGAATTTTGAGTTTTTTAAGTTTTGTGTGTTGCTGAGTTTCTTTGACTTCCGATGTTTGACAGTTGTTGAAGGCACTAGATGCCGTTGCGATTCGAGTTGATACATTCTGGTGTTGAGTCCCCTGTGGATGTCCATTTATTGCTTCTAAGGTTTTGGACGCTGTTCTCTTTTTCAAGAACGTAAGTCTGTCAATTTGGTCCTCCTGACTGTTGTTAAGATCATAGTCCTTTGTTTTTGTGGTGTTTAATTATTGGAGACCAATTTTGCCTGAAACATTTTGAGGTGGTTTTATTTCTCATAGCAGCCGGCATGTGACTTACCTCAAAAGCAATATGTTCGTCGGCAAAGTTCGCAGGTCTGTCTTTCTAGATATTTTGTTTGTCAACCCAATGTTACCCATATTTGTGGTTGCTTGTGCATTTTGCGCATGACCCGATCGATAGCTATTCCATAAAAGCATCGGTGATAAGACAGCAGACCCTGTTTCACAATCCTGTTTCGACTGAGAACCAGTCAGAGTTTGCCTTTTCTGTGTCTTACGCAGCAACGTGTCTCTTATGTAGAAGATTTTCTGACGGTGGTATATTTGGTGACGAAACCCATAAGTGTTTACAGTAGAATTCCAAGTGATGACGGGAGCTGTCAGAAGGCTTTTTTTGAAAGTCGACAGACGTTTGTTATTATTTCGACTGGAATTTCTCCGGGATCTTCAGATGATTATTCTGAGGGTGAAAATGTGGTCTATGCATGACGAGTTTTGGTCTTGAAGCCTGCTGTTCTTCTCTGAGCCTTTCGTCTCTCGCCGTTTTTCAATCTCTCAAGTAACATTCTACACAGTTTTCCTGGTTACTGATAAGTGATTACCACTCCAATTTATTGCAATCGACATATCTCCCTTTTTAGCATTTGAAAATTACACACACCATCTTTCCACTGTTAGTGGTGGGGATTCGCTTGGCCAATTTCATTGTGCAGCTGTAACAAACGTGTGTAATGTGTTACTCATCTGCTTCTTTGATCAGTTTCTCCATTAGATTCATCTTCACCAACAAGCTTTGTTGGTTCTTCAATTTTTGGTGGCTGCTTTAATCTCTACTCCATGGTGAATGCCCTCGCAGGAGGCCATCCGTGGTGGCATAGTAATTTCTCCATCCAGGTTCGGAACAGTGGTCAGTCTGCGGTCTATTTGCATATTTCTTTGAAATGTCGGCCAGTGCGTTCGTTTGCAAGGTCATCCGGATAACACGTTGATTTGCCTTGTTTGGTCTTTGATGGTATATTTGGTTTAGGGTGAGTGATTGCATAGTTGCGTGCATTAGGGAATAACGGCTCTGTTGTTTCCCAAGTTCTGCAGCTGATTCGGCGTCGGAGCCAGTCTTATGAATAAAAGTTCTGTTTGTCTTTATCGTGCGCTTGGTTTCACTCTTTATCCAAACATAGAGTACTTTGCTATGGGTTTCATATCGTAGAGTGTTTTCTTTTGGCAGGAAAGATGTGTTAGTTTTTGCCTGTGTTTCTTTCTGGAATCTTCGTCCAGGTGTTATCGCTAGCCCTTCTTCTTCTGTCTTTGTACGTATCCAGACTGTGTTTGTTTGTCAGCATTAGCAAGGTAGTTTTTATGTGAAATTCCAATTTGTCTTCAGTGTTGTTTTTCAAGATGCGCCCTGCTCGAATACTGTCTTTTGTTACTAGTGCTTTGTACCTCTGATTGAATGCGAGTTGTTGTATCTTTAGTCAGTAGGGCTGTGATTTATGTCTAGTCTGGGTGATCTGGGCGGTAGTCTTGAGCATTTATTTTATTTGGCAATGCAGAGATTGTGATGCACTGCCAGCATCTGCACCTCTTGTATAGAGACTTCTGACGTCTTGTACTGATGAACGAATTGCATTAATGCAAATGTTCTATCTGATTTTTTTGTGATGCTACTAGGCGAGTTCCACGTGATTTTGTGTTCTCTTTGTGCGGTAAACAAACGAAAAGGCCGGTGGAAGTGTGAGTCTCCACGACTAATTCGGGTCCGCTGTTTACGAGGACTTTACTCCCGGTAAGGGAGAGTTACGAATGTGTAGACTACGCTGGACATTGACATTTGCTGTTCACGCGGGAAGGTGACATACGGGGTTAATGTACCACAGGGTTGGGGCACCGGCAGGTTTGCGTGGAGAACGGAAATTTCGACATTACTTCGTTTCAATCAGCTGGGTCGGGGCCTGAGATAGTTGTGTGGAAAGTGTGTTTTGTATACGGAAAGTGTCCCGGTTCCAGTTTTACAGTGTGGATTATTGTGACAAAAGAAGACTGCATATACTGACTTGAGGTGTCCGTCCAAGGTCAAGGTTGGGGACAGTGAAGTTACTGTGTATTTTCCACGAGGAGTCGGGATGAGACCAAGTTAGTTTTGAAAGAAAGCCGACTGATTTTCGTCTTTGTCAACGTCTTTGTCATCATGTATTCTGTTTATGAGACAAACAGTTTACTTATCGGTCATCGCAAACCATTGTCGTTTCTTTTGCCCAATAAATGTATCGATATATCCAAATTTAAAGCTCTGAACATATGGCTGCCATTCTTACCTTTTCTTTTTGGCGAATCTTGTCGGGTAACCGCAATCCAGAGAATTTTGGATAATTACCTCCTCTTCAATTCGTACGACAACTGGAAGAACACTGTTGGATTATTACGTGGTGCCACACGTACAAGAACGTTACTTACGTTACGGACTGATGTCGAGACAGAACTTTTGGATAATTCCAACTATTCGTATTCCAAAGACCCCCTCTTTTTTTTTTGGTTTGTCGACAGTTGGAACTTGTATGATCCCCTACTTGATATTGCAATAATCCACTCAACAACAATAAGAGTCGGTTTGAAATCAGCGTCGTAGACATTTTCCGCGGATTGCGAATAACTTTCCACGAACAAATATAATTTTGGCGACGGGATTAATGGCATCGATATTTTGTCGGCCAAACTCGATTTGGACATTTTCTGTTTGCTGCTCATTGTCTTATAAATATGTTTTCCGGTTGTTGTCAAAAGTCGGGGTGCCCACCGCCCTATTATGACTATATATTCACTGGCGAAGCAACCCCAGTCGTAGGTCGAACTTACTCAGGACAAATCTATATGAGCTGAACTACAAATTAAGCACATGATATCCCCCCCCCCAACGTACAAGCTCCAATTGGCTCGTTAACAATAAATAAAATTGAAAACTGTGCTGAATTATTTCGCCAGGATGGAAGAGAAAGGTTTTAAGCTAGAATATATTTTTACGGCTGGATTAAAGTGTAGACAACTATTCCCCCAGTACCAGGTATTATCTCCCTGACTGCTCCTTCTTTTGGTGTAAAGTGAACCATCGCACCATGTAGCACACACAACCCGTAATGCACAATTGGAATTAAAAATATATGACAGAACTATGAGTTAATATCCCCCTACACGATTTATTTGCTACTCATAACAATATACATCGATGCATTGTCATATGAGTAGGATAGAAATCATGATACACATATTGTGTGGAAACATTACGCATCCTTTACTTGATTACTTCATCTCATCTGGACTGTTGTCCGTAGTATCCCATGTACTCTCCATTAGAACTCAACAAAGACACTTGCCGTGTATTCTGAACGATCTCTGGTCAGTCCTAGCTCGACACCTATATCTTACACTCTATCTGAGATCGTACAACATAGGTGCTCCTTGTGAGATGCTTAAAGAAAGTCAAGAATGTGTTTTAATTCACGTTCTACATCAGCGCAATCCTAATTAAAACTATGCATACACAAACATATACAATGACCATCTGGCAAGTTTATCTTCCAGGCTCTATGATGCTCACCATCCTCCTTCTCCCTAATTGGCTTTATCCTGGGACGGGCTTTTCCAAATTGTCTCCCAAACCTTGTAATGATACATTTCTGCCGCCCATGTACAGTGTCCGTCTATAACAGAATTACTGTGTCGGTACAGGCCGCTCCGTCCGAAAAATGTTATGTTTAGCAGCTCACCGGGTCGTAAATGGTATATATGATACCGGTCATCCGGGCTTACCAAGCCGTGACCCTGAGCTATGCCTAGTTTCCAGTTGCATATACCCGTAGCCGCAACGCCCCAATACACTGAGCAAAGTTTAGCAACCATAATACCCCAATAACACTTGTGGGTAATGTCTGTACCATTACACCTTTGCTTCCAACACAGTCATTGGCCAATGTGGCCAATGCGCAGACAAATAGCAGTAACACATTCATGATTTGGCATTTTTGCATATGACAAGCAATAAGATCAAACATCCAATCACCTAACCATTTTTCATTTAAACGAGACATATTATAGCTACTTTAACATCATAGCCATATGCACTAAGTATATTTGATGAAATTACACAACATACATCCAACATATCCGTAACCATTATATTACTTCCAATTGGCCTCTAATGCATATTCCCATAAAGAATTAATGCATTTTAATGTGTACTAAATATGTGTATAGCCTACAAATGAGCTATTCAACAATGTCTGATGACAGACCAAAATTTGAAGTGACCCAAACGACCCCATATTTGCTGAGCTGGCCCGGTTTAATCAAACTCATGATTGCTGCTGTTTGTAAGAAATTAAATAAATAAGTACAGTTGACTAATTCTGTACACAAACATGCACCACAAAGAGAACTATCCTAGTTTACAAAGGAATGGCAAGCATCTGCTACGACACCTCAGTATATCTAGACAAGACCTGCCTTCCATTAGTTTCTACTTCTCATAAGAGTAAACTTACAGCCCAATATATTGAACACGAGACCTCAGAAGGAACAGCTCAAGTAACCTATTGAACAATGATAGTTTCTTGCATAACCTAGATAATAGAGACCTGAAAATCGGGTCCATCCATTACGAGGAAACTAAGGGACTTACTACAGGGAGCTAGTACTACAGATATAATTCCTGAGCCAATCATAAAATCATGTATACTGCTACAGACATTGAATAGTTCTACCCTGTCTGAAGTCAACTTAATCTACATAAAACATGCATAGGGCCCTTCTTTGAAGCTGATCAAGCAGACATATTATCTCCTGTGCACTTCCCCTCAGAAATTCTTCTTATCTCCACCGACGTAATTGCACTATCACTCAAAATTGCCATTCACCCTTTTTTTCTGACAATTTTTGCCCACTAATCTTATGCAGTTATTTCACACCTTACGCCTCTAGTCTCTACCATATTGGGTCTCCATCGCGGTGGGCGTTCTAGCTATTGTCTATCAGGTGTCCATGCCTGGTCGGTTTTATTCACAGTCCATGGCCCGTTCTTGTTGATTCGCATGATCTGGTCCTCAGTTTCCCAGGTGATATACTTATTCATCTAGATTGCCATTTTACTTCATCTGCAAGCATACGTCATGCTGTTGGTTTTAATGTACTATATCCGTCCTCCTGAATTCTGCCCTCCCGCTGGCTGGATTTCTAACCTCGGGGGTTGAACAGGTGACTGGTGTCAAATTAACTTCACCCACTATAGAAGCCAATGTCTGGTGGTTTGTTACTTGCAGGTTTTGCAAGCTTACGATCAGACGGATAGGCTGAATATATAAGCCAACAAGTTTTGGGTCAGTCTGTTGATCCTCTACATGGCCCATCACCATGAACCGAATTGTTCTGGAAAGTAAAAGGCTGCCAATCTGACAGTTTGTTACGCTTTTCTTGTAATGTGGTCCATTGTTTGTCAAGAGTAGGGGATTTTGGGGTGTTTCCGAGATCGGATACTAGCACAAAAATTTATTTTCTTTCTGTGCTTACATATTCTTTGATAAGGAAAACGTTAATGAGTTAACGTGTCGTAGACGTGCATTTCGGCAATAGTCTTAACCATATCTAGAGCCGAGTTGTCTGACGTCAGATCTGTGTATACTGTTTATGCTATATTATTGTTTTTTTCTCTTTCTTTCATAATATTTGCATATTATCTTGCTGTGTTCGCGATATATGTATTACTTTGTTCACTTATTTGTCGTGTCTACTATCTAGTGGTATCTGGGTCAGTTGATATGTTACGGCGCACTGTGGGTGTCCGCTACAACAAGCTTGTGGTTGTTTACTGTTGTGTTATTGTCCTGTGTGGTCACCGTCTCCGTGTGTACTTGGCATATGTAGTCTCAACGTTTTTAAATAAAGAACAACAATTTTAGTGTTATCATTCATAATCTTTTGTATATGTATTTATGATATGTCTAACAATATTTCCCGAAATGTTATACACTGATTGGTCATAGATATATAGATATAAAGGGAGTATAGGTGATACTTTCCCGCCTCACTACCTAAGTGCTTATAGTGTGACTGTTGGTATCAGAGTGATATTTTAGCATGCTAGTTTACTGCACAAGGCGTGGTAGTGTACAGGTTGAATGCAGCACAAAGGACATTAGCAGAGTCTTTACATTTAGAGTTTGGCTATACAGACAGCAGCGGTGTCCCCGCAAGTACAAGGATGGCCTAGCTTTAATGGACTATTTGAAGCAGTGAACGAATTTAGTGTCCTGAAAGGTAAAGAGTCCTGAGTGATGCAGAGGCAAGAACAGAAACAGTTTAAAGGAGAGCAGGCTAATGAACGCGAGGCAAAGCGTCTACAGGAATTAACAGGACACAAGTACAGCTGATAATGGAAAACAAACCCGTCCTACAGGAAGTACCGTTAGCTAAATGGAAATTGATAAAGAGAATATCAAGTTCAGATGCCCTGAAATCGTTACAGAAACTGTAATTATCTTCGAAAGGTCAAAATGAGGAAAGCAAAGACATCGCAGGCGTCACAGTATTAAAACTGCCATAACTTTACGACCGAGACAACCTTGAATCTTATTGGACAGATTTCAAGCACGTTAAAACTTTAAGGCATCCAGAACCAGTATGCGATACGACTTGGGCGAGTCTCTTAACGCAAGGCACTAGACAACCATGTTCAATTTACCTGTAGAAGAACGAAACAACTACACTATCTTACGTCACGTTTGCCTACTAAGTTCTCAACTCACTGAGCATGGATATAGAACAAGTTAGCAGTTCGGTGCAGAGACAAATCAAGATTTCACAAGACTTGAGTTTACCTCAAGAACACAATTTAACAAATGATGAACTTTGCAGAAGTAGGGAAAGGATTTTATACAAATTAGTAGATCGCAAGTTAAGAGCCAAGGTATATCTGCAGCAATACACTAATTTAGGTGGCGTCTTTGAGGCGGAAGTCCCAGACATAGATCAACAATTTCTCAGTTAAGGGCAAAACTAATATGACTGCCATCCTAAAGTTCTTTGGAAGACTATGAGTTAGAAAATAGTCTTGTGCAGCGTACACTTAACGACCAGAATCCAGTCAGCAGACACCAAGGCGGAAAGTGTGGATTTCAGCATCAGAAGGTATCGCAATGAACTTCAATATGGTTTTTTCCGATGAAACATGTCTGGTAGAGTAGGAGTCCCCATATAGAAGAGAAACTTCCGAGGTAGAACGTCCAAAATTATTCCGAGATGTTTGGGATTTTGTGATCTGGGAGACACAGGCAGCACAGTGTGACTGCACACCTCAATGGACCACCTACAACACTAAAGGAGATACTTGTTTCAATGTGAAAAAAATGGCATATCAGCCATCAATGTATGATGAGAGATAACAGGCACTCAATGCAACGCAGTATTGCAGACGCTGAACAATCATGAGATTGTTGGGTTGCAAACCTCTTTTTGAAAAGACAGTCACTCAGGTTCCTACTAGTGTGGTCCACAGTTAAAGCAGGATCATCAGTACATGAAGGATGAAGTCTTAAGATGCGATCATGGGTTTTGTTAATGATATGCCAGCGTTACAATTGGGGTTCCGGATGTACGTCGATCTTAGTGCGGAGAAGTTTTCAATAATGATCCCTCGTATTAATACAGGGAGCAAAAGAGATTAGATGCGATAACTCACGGCACAGTAGAGTTCTAACTCCATTAGCCATAATCACAGTAAAAACCCATATATCACTGTAAGAGTGACAGCGATGTGTTTTTTGGCTCCCCAGTAGCTGAATTTGATAATAGGAATGTTATATGGACTTTAAGATTGTACAAAGAGGAAATAGTTGTTATTGGGGGGGAAAAGAAAAAACACCCCGAAAATATAGTTAGCAGTATTGATATTTAGTTACCACAATACAAACCATAACTTATACAGTATAGCTGAGGTTAGAAGAGATGCACTGTGACGTGACGGCAGAACTCATGACAATGTAGTACAGCTGAGCAGATGGAATGGATCCCTAATTCGTGCTAGTGATCCCAGATACACGATACTACCCGAACAAAGGTTCCCAAGGCGTGTAGGAGAGTAGAATCAATAGAGTCTAATATCAAAGCAGAAGGGATTAGATGGTGTTTCGAAGGAACGCACACACATGTTCTCACGTCGCAGGTTTTCAGATAGCAAAACGGCACGTGGCAAGTAGCAGTACCTTTAGCACACAGAGACCGCATATTACTATAACGCTTCAGGATAGTGCTTGCAGGCACATATGCATAAGGACGTAGCTATCAAAAGAGGTGCCAGGTGTATGGGCCAACGATTGAGATAAAGAGGTCAGACTAACATGACTCCAGTGTAACGGTGCATATATATCAGATAGGACGTTTAGTCAGTTCAAAAGAGTGTTACCGTCACATTACTGACCGCAGGGCTAGGGACAGCAAACGAATGTTGTAATTGTTAAGATGCCCATGAGTCAGGGGTACATGAAATGTAGAACACAAGCATCGACAGGATCATACGTGTGTTGAATGCAAGAACAGAAACCTACCTAAGTATACTGGGTCGGTAAACACAAATAGTATAGTGGGGTCTGTGACGTAGTAAGCAGACCTTTGGTACATAAGTTATAGCTGCTTTCCTATAACTGGTGTTCTTTATATGTGATGATATTAGTTCATGCATTGATACCCCAGATAGAACGATGTTGTATTTTGTGTGATGCAATATAGGAGTGTACTAATGGCATTTGCTAGGTATTATTTAAGGGTGGTAGCTGGAGTAAGGATGCAGCTCATACTTTAGGGCTACCCAGGCTATAATGTCTGGGTCACATGTTTAGTAAGTTATTCAGTCCCCAATTTTGAGAAACGAAGTTTCTCTTTTTCAGAGTGGGGGTGATGAAATAATCCTGTCATTTGACATGGAGGTTGAGGTGACAGTATGGTGTCATGAGAAGAATGGAGATTGAGATTGTGGGAGACAGTAAAGTGGACGTCCCTTGGCTATTAAGAAAAAGCCAGTCCTTAGAAATACACAGAATGGGAATGGTGAGCAGTGGACCCCAGGGGATGGGGAAAGGACAAGGGTTAGCCTATTGTGTAAAAGTCATGGACTTTCAGGGTAGTTGATGATGGTAGAGGCGACTGATCGGTAGTCTAAGAGAAGTGGATTTAAGATTCTCCGTGTTTGTGTTGTTCTTCCGAGTTATGAGACAGGGCCTGTACCGAGAAGTGGGTTCTATAGGAGTTGAGGTGCCTAAAACCCAAGTGTGTATGTCACTAGTATGTAGGCAGTGGCTCCGACCGCAATGTGTGGGTTGTAATTGTAGGATTGTCCAGCCGTGGATAGTAAGATGGATTACCTGTCGTTGTGGATGTGATAAAAGACCAAGGCCGTGAGAAGCGTATGATGTGTAGCTGGTTAAATTTGTGGGAGGATAATTTATTTCTATGGTTACATTGATATTTCTGTTATATATATATATATATATAAAATATATTATTTACTCTATATATAGTATATTATATGATTATCTATCTCTAATATATATTTCTATTATATGTGGTTACCGTCTTCCGTCTTATTTCTGGAATAAATGATTATGTGTCCCCACTCATCTTGTTTCATGACTGTGATTAGGTGCGATTCTTGGGGTGAGTTGATTGGAGACATTTAAATTATCTCAATTGACACAACATAAACATAGTTACCTAACACGACCATCACAAAAACAAGTTCGGAAGGCGCAGATCTCAAGAACATTGATATTATCATCAAGAACGAACGTGTGACACAAACTTACTAAATCACTCAATGATTTTTCTCTAGTAAATTCATAACCTTGTCTCCAGATATTTTTTTTCCTATACAGTGAACATATTTGCAGAAATGTAGAAGATAGTAAATGGAACATCATTGAGGACGAAACACAATCACATTAATATGCAGATGGATAGTATTGTCTTGCAGACAATGAGCTAAGATCTGCGACATTAGTAGATGCGGTTGTTGCACCACAGTGCACAACTGGAGTAGAATTAAATGTAAACATCCACAGATATGTCTTCATAGAAGAAGAAATCCACAATGTATATTCAAGTAATAGGAATATATTCTTTCACTAGTGAATCGGTACCAGTTCTCTCAGGAACATTCTAACATTCTGTGGGATTAGAGCCTTTGAAGAGATTAGAACATACGCCATGGCGAAAGCAGCCTTTAGCAAGATGAAAACAGACCTGACCAAAAAAGATTAACTGAAAACGTGAAAACATGTTCGATCTACCTAGAGCTGTCGTTTTATGGATGTGAAACTTTGCCATGCGAACAGGTCTAGCTGAAAACATCTGATATTGTAGAAATGATGGTTTCTGGGAGAATGCAAAAGATGCCATGGCAGACAGGAAAACCAATGACCAAGTACTACAGAAGCAAATGACATCGTGATGTATTCGAAAAATTGAAGACTGTAGCACAGTCCTTTTTTTGGACATGTTATTGATAAGGAATGAATTGGAGAACTTGGTGACAACTGGCAAAGATCGTGTGACACATACAAGGGGAATCTAGAATAATACCTGGTGCTTGGTCATATGGCATGTTCGCGATAGGAACAACGTGAGCTTGAATCGCACGACTCTGGTGATCGAGTGACATGGCGAGTCATGAGGAACGCCCCCAGCTTTCCTGAATGGCTTACATGATGGATGGGTTCTTAACCTTACTTAGTCGGACTTATGCCTTTCTCTACTATTACTAACCTTACTTAATCACTCCATGATTTCCTCTAGTATTACTAATCTTCTTAGTCACTCATGACTTTCTCTATTGATTCATAACCTTAACTATAGTCACTTAAATGACTTTCTCTACTAGTACTAACATAAACTATTTTGGGTAAGTTAATTGAATTTCTCTATATTACGAACGCGTAATTGCTGTGGGCCCAGCTTCCTAAATTACACATAGTATTACTAACCTTAATTTGTCACTTAATGGCTTTCCTAGTATTACCCAGTTCCAAAGAATGTCATGAACCAACTCAGAAATGTTAACCACTCTCATTGATCTCTTCTTCTTCTTCTTCGTTCATCCGGAGTTTTTTTTCGGATGTGATTGCGTTGTGCCTGTTTACAGCAGAGCTGCGTTCTTGCGCCGTTAGGCCGACACATCCGACTTCTGCGGGCATTTGTTGACCGGGTTAACCTTCCCGGGGGTTTCTTAGACGATTGCTCTCACTGTTGTGGTGCCATCCCCCATCCCAGCTGGTCCATATAGAACAGCCAAAGATCCTGGTCAGCCCTCAAGGGAAGGCAGGGGCAGACCATGGGCATTCCCCGCCATCCAAGGAGGCTTCCATACTTGCAGAGCCGATACATAGCGCTCTGGTACTGGGCTCACCCAAGGAATCGTCACGTCCTGCACATGGCTGCTTAGCCTCACTTCCGTATATTGGGCCTTCCGTTCACCATAGGCTGTTCTTCCGGAAACCAGAAGTATGCAGTCTGCAGATGACATCCACACAGTGAGCTTTCGATTCGGACTTTCCATGTAATGGATTTGCTATCCAAGCAATATTCCATTTCGTGCCACTAGGACACTTTTCCACCTTTTATGAAGTCCCACACAGTGGGCTTTTGATTCGGACTTTCCACGTAATGGATTTGCTATCCAAGCAATATTCCATTTCAGTGCCACTAGGACACTTTTCCACCTTTTATGAAGTCCACACAGTGGGCTTTTGATTAGGACTTTCCACATAATGGATTTGCTATCCAAGCAATATTCCATTTCATGCCTCTGGGTCTTCATGCACCTTTAAATGTCAACCTGTATGTAGTTAAAGTAAGCTGCGGTCAACTTGAGCTTGTTGATATCTCCAATAGAGCTTGTCCTCAAATGAAGCAGGTGTGGGCCAAAATATCTTTCTATGTTCTGCATACGTTGGGCAATCCTGCAGCAAATGTTTTGCTGTCATTTTTCAGTTCTACAATTACATTCATCGTATCTCCTATCTTTAGTTTATTGAACAAGTGGTATTCAGCCTGTTATGTCCTGTGCGGAGTCTGAAGATTGCTACTTGTTCTCTTCGGTCGAGTTTGTAATATGCATCATCCTTCTGATGGCCTGGATGCTCTGATTCCCATTTGGTTCTATAAGTGCTTTTTATCAACCTCTTTGCCTCATTATAGGTTATGTCTATGTCAGGCTGTGGTAGTCGTCCGCCCTCTTTTGCCAGTCTGTCAGCCTCTTCGTTTCCAGGTATACTGCAATGTGAATGGGATCCACTGTATTACAACTTTTTTGGATTTCTGGCATAGACCATGGAGTGCTGCTCTTAGGTCAGTTAGTTCTGTGCTGTTATTGCTCTTCAGTATTGAGACAGCTGACTTTGCATCTGTGAAGATAGCTATTTGCTTCTCTTTATTTTCCTTCCATCAGGAGCATTTCTGCTGCAGTTTTCAAAGCCTCTACCTCCGCTTTGAAGTTACTTGAAAATTTTCCAGTTGCCATTGAATGTGTTTTTTCACTCCATTTTTTAAATTTAGGAGAATTCCTCCTCCTCCATTCTCTATTGAATTTTTGGCTGATCCATCTGTATATGCATGGGTCCAATTCCTGCTTGGGTAATGTTTCTTTTATGTAGTTTAGGGTTATTTCTCTTCTTTCGGTTTCATGCTGAGTGTTCTTTTTCTCAATACCAGGAATGTTTTCTATCATCTCAGGCAGTTGCTGCTGTCTCCAAGCTGGGAACTTGTGTGCATTGTGTATGGGCTTGACTGTTGATATGTTAAGTATAGGATCTGCCCTAATCCTTCGTTTTGCAGTTTCTACAAAGTTGCTACGCTTCAGTCTTCCCTTTCCAAAACCATTAAATCTGTTGTACATAGGGTGGTCTGTCAATCTTCTAAATTTTTCTGCTTGTTGCTGGGCTCTGCTATCTCTTCTATCCTGCATTGGTTGTAAACAAGTGATCTTTTCTAGTTCATTAATAGGCGTTGTCTTCAGGCTTCCAGTTATGATTCGCATTCCTTGGTTTTGGACTCTACTTATTTTTGTTGAAAGTTTGACTTAGCTGCTGTTGCCCAAGCTGCAATGCCATATTCCAGTACTGGCCTCAACCGTCCAGTATATAACTTCTGAGAACTTTCTCATCTGCTCCCCACGTTGTACCAGCAAGCTCTTTTTCATGATTGCCATTCTCTGCCTTGCTCTTGTTCGATTTTCTCAACCTGTGTCTTCAATGTCAGGCGACGATCAAAGGTGACTCCTAGATAGTTTGGATTTTCTTCATGGCGCAATATTTTTCCATTCAATACCAGCTTAGGTTGCTGAGTTTTATTTGAGAGGGAGAACACTGTGCATGTTGTTTTCTCCTCACTTATCTTCACTAGCCATGATTTTGACCAGTCCTCTAGCGCTAATAAGGCTTGCTGTATTCTGCTGTTAGCTGTACTAATATATTCTTCAGATGTCCATATGGCTAGGTCATCTGCAAGGAGGATGTGTGTACTCTGGCTGGAAAAATTTTCTGTGATGTCATTTATATATGCTAGGAATAATGTTGGTGAAAGAACTCCTCCTTGGGGGACACCTTGCTCCAGCAGCATCATTTTGCTTGTTTGTCCTTGTACTTTTGTCCTGCAGTTCTGTTCTCAGGTAGTGGCTGATCCATTTATACATTTTCCCACAAACATTGCATGTTTTGCAGTTTTACTTTCAATCCTTCCTTCCATACTTTATCAAATGCTTTTTCTAAATCTATCCAGACTGCTAGTGTGTGCTTTTTCTCTTGGAAGGCATCCTCTATTTCCTGAGCTATATAGGTTATTTGATCTTCAGTGGATCTGTACTTTCTGAATCCTGCTTGGTGTGGTGTTAAGAGTTTGTTTTCTTCCAGATGCCATGTTAGCCTGCCATTAATAATGCGTTCCATTAATTTTCCTACACAGCTAAGTAGACTGATAGGTCGATAGCCATTTGGTTCTTCCAGGTCTTTTCCTTTCTTTGGGACTGGTATTAGTATAGCTTCCTTCCATGCCTGTGGGACTATTCCTCTCTTCCAGCTGTTATTTAGGACTGCAAGTAGTTTCTTCTTTGCCTTGGTGCCTAGTCCTATTAGCATTTCATTGTGATTCCATCCTTTCCTGGTGATTTCTTCTTTTTAGGGTATTCATTGCCTGTTCCATTTCTTCCATTGTTAGATTTGCCATCATATATTCTGCTGCTGTCTCTGTATTTCTATGATGTATCTGTTTGTCTTTGATTGCTTCTTCTGTTCGGTTGTAATATCAATGTGGTTTGCATTTGCATAGTGTTCCATTAGTGCATTTGCAGCCTTTTTTCCTGTAAGCAAGGCATTTCCTTGTTTAATTGTTATTTGTTTGTTTCTAGGTCCTTCATTGTTCATGGCTTTCACTAGTTTCCATAGTTTTGTTTCCATCCCTGTCAAAATTCAGGTTTTCTGTTTTTTCTCTCCAACAATCTCTTGTTGTTTGATTTACTGTTCTTTTATATTTTGCTGAGATGGCTTTGAGAGAGATATTCGCTTCAATTGTTTGTTCTCTCTCTGCTGTCTTCCTGGCATCTTCAACTTTGTCCTCCAAACTTTGTAGTTCTTCAGTCCAGTATGGTATGTAATTTTTCCTCGCTCCTCTAGGAATGGACTCAGTGGCTGCCTGTAATATCGCTCTGTTTAGACTTCCACCATTTGCTTTATGTTGCCATATCGTGTACTTATGTTTTTCACAATATTTGTCTGTTAGTATGGCAAATCTGTCCCAATCTGCTCGTTTGTAATTCCAGCGGGGCAAGGCTTTTGCTCCTGTGGAACATACTCCATATTCATTACAAGCTTGATTGGTCTGTGGTCACTACCTGCTAATTGGTCCAGCACATGGCGATCGATTTTGTGGAGGATGTCTCCTGTGCAGAAAGCTAGTCTGGAGTAGAAGTGGTAAGCCATCTTCTGAGTAGAAGCTCGGTGTGTCATCCGCTTTGTTGAGTAGATGGAGATTTGAGTCTATTTCCCAGTCCTCCAATTCATCTCCTCTTTTGTCAGTATCTGGGTATCCCCATCTTTCTGAACGGCTATTAAAGTCTCCGACAATAATGCAGTTTGTGTCAGTTATTTTCATGTTGAGAGTGTAAGGTCCTTATCTGCTGGGCTATACAGATTGTAGATTCTTATTTTCACGTCCTTTATCATTATATCAACACCTATAATTTCCGTTTGGTTGTCAGAGATCACAGATACTTCGCTGCAAGGTATTGTATTTCGTGTAAGTATTAGAACTCCTCCTTTGTGTCCTTCGCGGGTCGAAACGTGTGGCCTGATATCCTCTGACTGAGAATTTGTGATTGGCATTGAGGTGTGTCTCTTGAATGCATGCACATCTATTCTATCTTTATGAAGACGCTGTGTTAGGGAGTCTTTCTTCTTGTAAACTCCTTCGGCATTCCACTGTAGTATGTTGAGTGTCCGGGTATTTGGTCATAGCTCTTAACCTACTCCTCTGTGCCTTGACTCCACAGCACAGGGGAAGGTGACCACCAGTAGTCATGGGTGGACCCCCTCGAGGCAGGGGGGCCCGGCACTATCCCGCCTGATGGGACTTCACGGATTAGCACCATAACGATTAATTTTGATTTGTGACATCATGAATTAAGTTACGTTGCACTGCTTTGTCAAGCCTGTGGCTCAGTACATCCGATTTCGACAAGCATTTATTTGGGATGCTTTCCCTAGCCTTTGACTGTCCCCAGTCCTACTACAAGGCAGCAGGTTTTACGTTGCACTGCTTTGTCAAGCCTGTGGCTCAGTACATCCGATTTTGACAAGCATGTATTCGGGGTGCTTTCCCTAGCCTTTGACTGTCCCCAGTCTACCTACAAGGCAGCAGGTTTGTGGTGTCTCTTCGTCTGGTCCCTCTCCCTTGACCTGTCCGACATGGGTGGCCCTACCAGTAGCTGTGCTAACCGTCGGCATAGCTCTTGGGGTCATTGGGACGCACAAGCCCTCTACCTCGTCACGGTGGCACACCGCGAGGGGTCATTGATCTTATCAAGGCTTTTGATACGTCGCAGAGAAGGACTGTGGAAGATTTGGCGAAATACTGGCCTGACCACGAAATTTTGTACAAATAGTTGCGCCTATTCATGATGGTATGCAGGCAATAGTACAGGAAAATGGTGAAATGTCGGACCTTCATGTCACCAATGATGGTGAAGCAAGGCTGTGTCCTAGCCACACCACACTTTCCTTCTCATGTTTTCAGCTATGGCTGACGATCCTCAAAAACCACGACATTGGAAATAGACATCAACTACCGCGTGGATGGAATGTTGTGTCATCTTAGAGGAGCCAACAGCTAACCAAATATAAACTACCATCACACAGTCAGAGCCTCTGTTGCTGATTATTAGCGCTCTAAAACTAGCCAACTCATAGGCGGACATGCAACATGTTTTTCAGCTTTCTCACCTGCCTGTTTCCTCATTTTGGGCCTCAATATCAACTTGGGAGACTGTCGTTAGGTCCAGCCACTCAAAAAGGAATAATCACACTGTGCGAAATATCAAATGTGAATGGTATAGACTAGGTTGTTGTGACAAATGCCCTATTCTGGCAGCCTGTATCCGAAATCTGCCACAATTAGACGAACGAATTGAATGCAAGACTTCCAAAGCCATGTGCAGCCTTTGGCAGAGCTGTACAAGAATGGGTGGATAGAAATGTACATAGCCTGCACACAAAGCTGAAAGTCTTCAAACAGTTGTATTATCCACACATGCTATATGCATTTGTGAAACCTGGACTGTTTACCAGCGACATGACGGAATTAAAACATTCCACCAGTCTGACTTCGGAAGCTAGCGCAGATTAATGCAAGACAAGATCCTGCCCAACACTTAAGTCCTCATTGCTTCCAATGCCCAGTATCCACACTTTACCGAATGAAGATCATATTCGCTGGCTGGTCAATTGACACTCTCCAGATCACAAACAAGGGTTACAACGAGTTTTTTACGGCAGAGTTGGCGTTGATGTTAAACGCTCCCAGGCGGCCAAAAGAACGCTTTAAAGACAACCATGAAGATCTCACTAAAAGCTTTGGTATTCATCCTGACACTTGGGAGAAGTCTGCAGCCAGAGACCGAAATTCCTGTGTACTCATTACGCAAGGTGCACCTACTAGGTGAAGCAAACATGGACTGCAAGAGCGTGAAAAAAAAAAAAAGGCTGACGAAAAACCACTAAATTAATCCTTCTTCTTGGTAACGTCAAGCTTCTTTGGCCCAACAATTGTCAAATACTTTCGAGTCCAAATAGGCCTTATCATCCATCTTAGAACCACGGACAAACTTCAACCCACTAATTGAAAATGAATGATCATACATCATTCTTGTGGACAACAACACACTATTAATACCTCACTAGTCACTTTATTGCTTGGCCTAGTATACTAATGTATATTTAGTACACTTATGACTTTCTCTACTATACTAACCTACTTAGCACTTAATGACTTCCCTATTTTTTTAACTAACCTTACTTAGTCCCATTCTGACTTTTCTCTAATGCTACTATACTGATGCTTAGTTCACTTAATACTTCCCTAATGCCTACTAACCTTACTTAGTCACTTACATGACTTGTCTCTGATACCTACTAACTTACTTAGTCACTTAATGCTTTCTCTAATGCTTACGAACCTTACTTAGTCGACTTAATACCTTTCTCTCTAAATGCTACTAACCTTACTTACGTCCACTTATGACTTTCGAACCACAAAATCTAATCCTACTCATTCTTGGTCCCTTTAATCTTTCTCTAATGCTTACTACCTTACTTAGTCACTTAATGAACTTTTCTCTATCTCTATACTTACTTAGTCACGTAATAACTTTCTCTAGCTACTAACCTTCATTAGTCACTAATACTTTCTCTAACTGGCTACAACCTATTGTCACTTAATGACCTTCCTTAGTTTTTCCTGTTTTCCTACAGCGGGCCAGTTCAATACCGATCTGCTCTTACACTACACCAGAGACAGACTTTCTCGACTGAACCCCATCTGTGTAATTGCATGGAGATCCCTGAGTTCCTGGAATCTTCTTTGGTATTGCCATGTGTGCACTAAATATTTGAACAACGTAATTATTTTACTGCTTTCTTCTTCTTTGTTCTTCCTTGTCTTCGTGACTTTTGATACCGTCTCCGTGGCGAAGGGGTTACGGCGCGATTCGGACCCCTTATCGCTTTGTTCGAAACACATCGTGGGTGCTGGGTTTTTTTCGAAAAAAAAGTATAGGTTGATTATTTGGTTGTTGTGGATTGAGATTTAAAATATTTAATCACAACCATCACTTACTGGCAAACGCTGATCGTATTCTGGTATGAAACCTAAGGCCTATCCACGTTCATGTGGAAGCACTAAGACTCGATTTTTCGCTCTCGTTTTGAGCTCATCATAGTGCATATCCCTTAGACCGACCCGGAAACAAACCCCGGATCACTGGCAGTTTGAAGCGGGTGTGTAACCACTGATACCACGCGGAGCACTGCTGGACACAGCAATTATCACAACAATAATTAAACGTCACCCATCGTATCTGCTCAGGCTTATGCCCTATCGCCGCGGACTGACATCCGTCATCGTGATTTTGTGACCCGAACTACGTTGATTGCTGACTTTAGGCGGCCTGTTGTGCATTGCTATTGAGAAAGCCTGATCGCTTCACACGCCAGTGATTAACATTTAAAAATTATGTGCCGATCGTTTCAGGACAAGCAAATGGCAGCTAACTGAACGTAAACTTGCCCAGAATACGACATCCAAAATGCTGTTATCCTCTCTTCGGCGTTCATAGGAGTTATATTTTTCGTAAAACGGTGACTGCTTTTTGCCTGTTTACAGCAGAGCTGTGTTCTTCGCGCCGTTAGGCCGACCATCCTTTCGCGTGGCATTTGTTTGACCGGGTTAACCCTTCCCGGTATGCTAGGGTTGACTTCTACACTAAAATTTTTTATAATACTTTCATTCCTGAGGTCGTAGTTTGTCTCTACCGGGATGTGCGGGATATAGTCACGTATTAATGTTTTTGCACCAAACACCGAAACTATACTAATATGGTGCACATTCTTTGCTGGCATATTTAGCTTGCCAATCTTCGTCAGGGTATCTAACTGGTAAAATGGTATATCACATGATTGTGAATAATAATAAACTTCAGCTGAAAAATAGTTAAAAACACATAGTTATACAATGTTTTCAAGCGTAGCACTGTACCTGTCGCCGCGTGGGCGAATGGTTTACTGGCTCGTTCTGTAATCTCGCATTACTCGCGTTTCAACACAGCTGGGGGAAGATTTTCAGTAGCTGGTCGCATTGCTTTTCTGGCAGATAATTTTATAAAATGGATGGGTGCCGATCGTTCCGAAGCAATGGCAAACTACTGAACGTAAATTGCCAATGATCCACAACCGCCCAAGAATGCGTTTGGGGAGGGGGGTTTTTGTTTGTGACGTGCGACGTGTGTAAGATATGCAACTAGCTTTTAACTTTAACCTAGCCAAACATGTCGTCATAGGCGACTCAGGCTGGCCATGGATTGGTGTCCCCATTCAATCAGCACCGACTTCAAATTCCAGCAAACTAGAAGCAGTCTACGGATAAGAAATGAGATAAGAATGGACTTCTGCCAGCACACAGATAAAGGAGCAACTCTGAGACCTACCGAAGAACAATAAAATCATAACGACAGCAAAGAAGAGCAAATACAGAAGACAAGGGAGAGGAGGAGATGAGTAAGACGAGGATATACGAAAGAAGACCTAGAGTATGTTTGATTAGTATTAATACCTTCTACAGAATCAGTTTCTATAACAATCGACAATGATGTTTCCTTTTCCCTGTCCGCCTTTGGTCGCTTAATGCTAGTTACCCCCTGATGCCGGTCTCTCTGGCAGAGGGGTTACACACTTCTTTCTCCGTATACCCGTTTATCCCAGAGTCCTCGTATGGGCGAGAGCGGGAAGCAGGTTCATCGCGCGCTCGTGCGTGCGTAAACTCGAGGCCGTCCGCTCAGAAGCACTGGCAACTTATTGAGCGTAATCTTGCCAAGAAATCAACAGCCCAGCGAACGATGCTGCTGGTGACAGCGATTTCCTTCTAAAGGATATTCGAGGAACAAAACCTTATTATTTTATTGGTTTCTCTCCAGAGGCATCCAGCATGGGGATCATTGTCACTGTAGTATATATCGTCAATTACCATCCTCGGGTGGAGATGACGTTCAGGAGACTTTATCCCAGATGATCAGAGGCTCGTTGCCAGTAAGTACGTTTGTGATTGTCTGTGTTCGATGTTCATTACTTCACTGTTGACAACTTTTCCATGGCAGTTTCCACAGAAGAAATTATTTTTAAATGATTGTGCAGATATATGAGCCATTATTCAAACATATATCTAAGATATTATAATATATATACTATATATCTGATATATAATATATTATAAGTAATACTAATATATATAATATATATATATATATATAAGATCTATTCTATGTCTAGTTATATATAGTATATATATCTATAGTATATCATATATATATATCTCTATTATCATCTATAACTCGCTCTATATATATCTATATCTCATAACATACTTATATCTAACTAATATAATTACTATATACTCTATCTCTCTTATCTTGTATCTTAATCTCTCTATCTATCTCTTATATATTATATCTGATATATATATATAGATATAATAGTTAATTTATTTATTTTTTTTTAGAATATTCATATATATAGATATATATATATATATACTCATATACTGTATCTTCTCTCTCATGTTTGCATATGTATATTATTCTGCACAAATCATGATTCCAACTCATTCTTCTTTGGAAACTGCCTGCAAGTTGTCACAAGTGAAGTAATAACATCGAACACAGACGATCACAACGTACTTATCTACAACGCGCCTCTGATCTACGGGATAAAGTTCCTGACTTCATCTCCACCCAGAGATGGTGGAGTTGCCGTTCATTACATGTGAACATGACTCCCCATGCTGGATGCCTCTGGAGGGGGAAACCATAACATACTAGTTTTTTTTCCTTCGCATATCCTTTACGGACATCGCTGTCAACACAGCATAGTTTCAGCTGTCTGTTTGATTTCTTGCAGGATTATCGCTACATAGTAGTTTGCCATTGCTTTCTGAGCGGCCGGCTCAGTTATCCCGCAAAGTCACGAGCGCGGATCGAACGCTTCCAGCTCTCGCCCATACGAGACTCTGCTAGATAAACGGATTACTGGAAAGTGTGTAACCCTCGGCCAGAGAGACCCGGCAATAAGGTGTAACTACCCTTATTGACCAAAGGAGACAGGAAAAGGAAATCCTTATTGTACGATGTTATAGAAACTAGAGTTCTGTAGAACGTATATATATTAGCTATCAACATACTATTAGGTCTTCTTTCTATTCCTCTTCTTACTCTTCCTCCTCTCCATGTACCTTCGTTTATGTTTGATCTTCTTTGCTATCGTATATTATTGTTGTGGGGTTCTTGCGTATTTCTTCTATAGTTGCCTCCTTTCATCTTTGCTGGCAGAGTTCCTTCTTTCTTCATTTGCTTATCCTTAGACCTGCTTTTAGTTTGCTGGAATTTGAGCTACGGTTTCCTATTGGAATGGGACACCAATCCCATGGCACCCGCCTGAGTCGCCTTGACGACATGTTTTGGTAGGTTACAGTTAAAAGCTAGTTGCATCTCCTTTACACGACGTCGCAGTCACCCAGCATTCTTGGCGGTTGTGATCACTTGGCAAGTTTCGTTCAGTAGTTTGCCATTTCTATCGGAGGACGACTGCACCCATCCTTTTATAATGAGCAAAGCAAGGGGACCAGCTACTAATCTTCCCCCAGCTGTGTTTCGACCGCGGTATGCGAGATTACGAACTGCGCCCGTAACCCATTCGCCACGCAGCCGACGGTTACAGTGCCTACGCTGAAACATGTAACCTATGTGTTTTAATTGTTTCAGCTGAAGTATTATTCATTTATTCACATCATTTGGTATACCATTTTTCAGTATGTACCTGAACGAGTGCAGCTAATATGCCAGCAATAAATCGTGCAACATATATTTATAGTTTCTGTGTTTGGTTTGCAAAAACTAATTACGTGATAATTCCCCGCACATCCGGGTAGAAGACAAAAGACGACCTCCGGAATGAAAAGTATTAAAAAATTTTAGTGTAGCGTCAACCCTAGCATACGGGAAGGGTTACCCGTCACAAATGCCCGCAGAAATCGGATGTGTCGGCCTAACGGCGCAAGAACACAGCTCTGCTGTAAACAGGCACAACGCAGTCACGTTCGAAAATAAACTCCCTATGAACGCAGAAGAAAGGAACCCTAGCATTTTTGGCTGCTCGTTCTTCTTTGCAAGTTTTTACGTTCAGTTAGCTTGCCATTGCTTTCTGAACGATCGGCACCAATACTTTTAAATATTAATCACTGGCGTGTGAAGCGATCAGGTCTTCTCCTACTAAGTGCACACCAGGCGCCTAAAGTTCAGCAAGCAATCGTTCGGGTCAACAATCGATTAACGAATGTCCAGTCGCGGCGATCGTGCAAAGCTTGAGCAGCCTACGATGGGTGAACGTTGTAATATTCTGTTGTGATAATTTGGCTGTGTCCAGCGTGCTCCGCGTGGTCTAGGTGGTACACACCGCTTCACACGCCAGTGATCCGGGGTTTGTTTCCGGGTCCGGTCAAGGATATGCACTACTGATGAGCTCAAACGAGAGCGAAACTCCGAGTCTAGTGTTCCACATTGACGTGGATAGGCACTTAGGTTCATACCAGAATACGATCAGCGTTGCCAGTAGTGGGTTGTGCTCAATATTTAAATCTCAAATCCCGACACAACCAATAAAATCAACCTACTAATTTTTTTTCGAAAAAACCCAGCACCGCTGGGTTTCGAACCCATGTATCACGGGGTTCCGAATCGCGCCTAACCCCTTCGCCAGGAGACGGGAATCAAAGTAAAGACAGACAGGAGACAAGAAATCAGGTAATAATTACGTTGTTCACATATTTAGTGCACACGGGCCATCACCCAAAGAAGATTCCAGTACTCAGCCTCTCCATGCCAATTACACAGCTGGGTCAGTCGAGAAGTCGGCCTTTGTGTAGTTTAAGCGATCTATCGGTATTGAACTGGCCCACGCTGTATGAAAACAGGAACACTAAGGAATGTCATTAAGTGACTAATAAGGTTAGTAGCATTAGAGAAAGTCATTAGTGACTAATAAGGTTACGTAGCATTAGAGAAAGTTAATTACGATGAACCAGTACGGTTAGTCAGGATTAGAGAAAGTCATTACGTGACTAAGTAAGGTTAGTAGCTTAGAGCAAGGTTTAAGTGACTAAGTAAGGTATAGTAGGATTAGAGAAGTCATTAAGTGACTAAGTAAGGTTTGTATCATTAGAGAAGTTATTAAGTGACTAAGTAAGATTAGTAGCATTAGAGAAAGTCATTAGTGACTAAGTAAAGGTTAGTAGGATTATAGAAAGTCCATTAAGTGACTAATAATGTTAGTAGCATTAGAGAAAGTCATTAAGTGACTATGTAGTTTAGTGTAGCATTAGAGAAATGTCATTATTGACTAAGTAAGGTTTAGTAAACTATGGAACGCTTTAGTGGCTAAGTTGGTTAGTAAATAGTTAGAGAAGTCATTAAGTGACTAATAAATTACTATAAAACTAGAGCAAGTCAATAAGTGACTAAGTGAGGTTCTTAAAAATACTGTGTTTGTTTGTCCATCAAGATGATGATGATCATTCATTTCATCTATGTGGGGTTTGAAAGTTTGGTGCCGTAGTTCTAAGATGTCTGATAAGGCCTATTCTGGCTCGAAATGTTATTTGACAATGTGGGCAAAGAATGCTTGACGTTCCAAGAGAAGGATCTAATTTAGTGTTTTTTCTGTCCAGCCTTTTTTTTTTCCACAGCTCTTGCAGTCCTGTTTGCTTCACTAGTGGCTGCACCCTTGCGTAATGATGTACACCAGGAATTTCGGTCTCTGGCTGCAGTCTCCCAAGTGTCAGGATGAATTCCAAAAGCTTTTAGTGAGATCTTCAGGGTGTCTTTAAAGCGTTTCTTTTGGCCGCCTTGGGAGCGTTTACCACAACGCAACTCGCCGTAAAAAATTCGTTGTAACCCCTTGTTTGTGATCTGCATGCGTGTCAAGTGACCAGCCCAGCGAATCTGATTCTTCATTCGTAAAGTGTGGATACTGGGCATGGACGCACTGTCTAGGGACTTAAGTGTCTGGGATCTTGTCTTGCCATTTAATCTTCGATAGCTTCCCTAAGTCAGACTGTGTGGAAGTGGTTTAATTTCCTAGCATGTCGCTGGTAAACAGTCCAGGTTTCACAAGCATATAGCAGTGTGGATAATACAACTGCTTTGTAGACTTTCAGCTTTGGTTGCAGGCTTATTACATTTCTATTCCACCCATTCTTGTACAGTCTGCCAAAGGCTGCCCTGGCTTTGAGATTCTTGCAGTCACTTCGTCGTCAATTGTGGCAGCTTGGGATACAGTGCTGCCAAGATAGGTGCATTTGTCCACAACACTTAGTCTATTACCATTCACTTTGATATTCGGCACAGTGTGATTATTCCCTGGAGCTGGCTGGTACATAACTACAGTCTTCTCCAAGTTGATATTGAGCCCAAAGTTGGCACAGGCATGTGAGAAAGCTGAAACATGTTGCATGTCCGCCTCTGAGTTGGCGTATAGGAGCGCAATCATCAGCAAACAGGAGCTCTCTGACGGTGTCGCTGGTAGTTTATATGTGGTTAGCTTTTTGGCCTTCTAAGATTGAACAACATTCCATCCACGCGGTAGTTGATGTCTATTCCAATGTCGTTGTTTTTGAAGGCATTCGTCAGCATAGCTGAAAACATGAGACTGGACAGTGTTGGTGCTAGGACACAGCCTTGCTTCACACCATTGGTGACATGAAAGGGCTCAGACAGTTCACCATTTTCCTGTACTCTTGCCTGCATACCATCATGAAATAGCCGCACTATTTGTACAAAATTTCGTGGTCAGCCATATTTCGCCATAATCTTCCACAGTCCTTCTCTGCTGACTGTATCAAAAGCCTTGATAAGATCAATGACCCCTCTGCTGTGTGTCCACCGTGACGAGGTAGAGGGGCTTGTGCGTCCCAATGACCCCAAGAGCTATGCCGACGGTAGCACAGCTACTGGTAGGGCCACCCATGTCGGACAGGTCAAGGGAGAGGGACCAGACGAAGAGACACACAAACCTGCTGCCTTGTAGGTAGACTGGGGACAGTCAAAGGCTAGGGAAAGCACCCCGAATACATGCTTGTCAAAATCGGATGTACTGAGCCACAGGCTTGACAAAGCAGTGCAACGTAAAACCTGCTGCCTTGTAGGTAGACTGGGGACAGTCAAAGGCTAGGGAAAGCATCCCAAATAAATGCTTGTCGAAATCGGATGTACTGAGCCACAGGCTTGACAAAGCAGTGCAACGTAACTTAATTCATGATGTCACAAATCAAAATTAATCGTTATGGTGCTAATCCCGTGAAGTCCCATCAGGCGGTGATAGTGCCGGGCCCCCTGCCTCGAGGGGGTCCACCCATGACTACTGGTGGTCACCTTCCCCTGTGCTGTGGAGTCAAGGCACAGAGGAGTAGGTTAAGAGCTATTGACCAAATACCCCGGACACTCAACATACTACAGTGGAATGCCGAAGGAGTTTACAAGAAGAAAGACTCCCTAACACAGCGTCTTCATAAAGATAGAATAGATGTGGCATGCATTCAAGAGACACACCTCAATGCCAATCACAAATTCTCAGTCAGAGGATATCAGGCCACACGTTTCGACCGCGAAGGACACAAAGGAGGAGTTCTAATACTTACACGAAATACAATACCTTGCAGCGAAGTATCTGTGATCTCTGACAACCAAACGGAAATTATAGGTGTTGATATAATGATAAAGGACGTGAAAATAAGAATCTACAATCTGTATAGCCCAGCAGATAAGGACCTTACACTCTCAAACATGAAAATAACTGACACAAACTGCATTATTGTCGGAGACTTTAATAGCCGTTCAGAAAGATGGGGATACCCAGATACTGACAAAAGAGGAGATGAATTGGAGGACTGGGAAATAGACTCAAATCTCCATCTACTCAACAAAGCGGATGACACACCGAGCTTCTACTCCAGAAGATGGCTTACCACTTCTACTCCAGACTTAGCTTTCTGCACAGGAGACATCCTCCACAAAATCGATCGCCATGTGCTGGACCAATTAGCAGGTAGTGACCACAGACCAATCAAGCTTGTAATGAATATGGAGTATGTTCCACAGGAGCAAAAGCCCTTGCCCCGCTGGAATTACAAACGAGCAGATTGGGACAGATTTGCCATACTAACAGACAAATATTGTGAAAACATAAGTACACGATATGGCAACATAAAGCAAATGGTGGAAAGTCTAAACAGAGCGATATACAGGCAGCCACTGAGTCCATTCCTAGAGGAGCGAGGAAAAATTACAAACCATACTGGACTGAAGAACTACAAAGTTTGGAGGACAAAGTTGAAGATGCCAGGAAGACAGCAGAGAGAGAACAAACAATTGAAGCGAATATCTCTCTCAAAGCCATCTCAGCAAAATATAAAAGAACAGTAAATCAAACAACAAGAGATTGTTGGAGGAGAAAAAACAGAAAACCTGAATTTTGACAGGGATGGAAACAAACTATGGAAACTAGTGAAAGCCATGAACAATGAAGGACCTAGAAACAAACAAATAACAATTAAACAAGGAAATGCCTTGCTTACAGGAAAAAAGGCTGCAAATGCACTAATGGAACACTATGCAAATGCAAACCACATTGATATTACAACCGAACAGAAGAAAGCAATCAAAGACAAACAGATACATCATAGAAATACAGAGACAGCAGCAGAATATATGATGGCAAATCTAACAATGGAAGAAATGGAACAGGCAATGAATACCCTAAAAAAGAAGAAATCACCAGGAAAGGATGGAATCACAAATGAAATGCTAATAGGACTAGGCACCAAGGCAAAGAAGAAACTACTAGCAGTCCTAAATAACAGCTGGAAGAGAGGAATAGTCCCACAGGCATGGAAGGAAGCTATACTAATACCAGTCCCAAAGAAAGGAAAAGACCTGGAAGAACCAAATGGCTATCGACCTATCAGTCTACTTAGCTGTGTAGGAAAATTAATGGAACGCATTATCAATGGCAGGCTAACATGGCATCTGGAAGAAAACAAACTCTTAACACCACACCAAGCAGGATTCAGAAAGTACAGATCCACTGAAGATCAAATAACCTATATAGCTCAGGAAATAGAGGATGCCTTCCAAGAGAAAAAGCACACACTAGCAGTCTGGATAGATTTAGAAAAAGCATTTGATAAAGTATGGAAGGAAGGATTGAAAGTAAAACTGCAAAACATGCATGTTTGTGGGAAAATGTATAAATGGATCAGCCACTACCTTGAGAACAGAACTGCCAGGACAAAAGTACAAGGACAAACAAGCAAAATGATGCTGCTGGAGCAAGGTGTCCCCCAAGGAGGAGTTCTTTCACCAACATTATTCCTAGCATATATAAATGACATCACAGAAAATTTTCCAGCCAGAGTACACACATCCTCCTTTGCAGATGACCTAGCCATATGGACATCTGAAGAATATATTAGTACAGCTAACAGCAGAATACAGCAAGCCTTATTAGCGCTAGAGGACTGGTCAAAATCATGGCTAGTGAAGATAAGTGAGGAGAAAACAACATGCACAGTGTTCTCCCTCTCAAATAAAACTCAGCAACCTAAGCTGGTATTGAATGGAAAAATATTGCGCCATGAAGAAAATCCAAACTATCTAGGAGTCACCTTTGATCGTCGCCTGACATGGAAGACACAGGTTGAGAAAAATCGAACAAGAGCAAGGCAGAGAATGGCAATCATGAAAAAGCTTGCTGGTACAACGTGGGGAGCAGATGAGAAAGTTCTCAAGAAGTTATATACTGGACGGGTGAGGCCAGTACTGGAATATGGCATTGCAGCTTGGGCAACAGCAGCTAAGTCAAACTTCAACAAAATAAGTAGAGTCCAAAACCAAGGAATGCGAATCATAACTGGAAGCCTGAAGACAACGCCTATTAATGAACTAGAAAAGATCACTTGTTTACAACCAATGCAGGATAGAAGAGATAGCAGAGCCCAGCAACAAGCAGAAAAATTTAGAAGATTGACAGACCACCCTATGTACAACAGATTTAATGGTTTTGGAAAGGGAAGACTGAAGCGTAGCAACTTTGTAGAAACTGCAAAACGAAGGATTAGGGCAGATCCTATACTTAACATATCAACAGTCAAGCCCATACACAATGCACACAAGTTCCCAGCTTGGAGACAGCAGCAACTGCCTGAGATGATAGAAAACATTCCTGGTATTGAGAAAAAGAACACTCAGCATGAAACCGAAAGAAGAGAAATAACCCTAAACTACATAAAAGAACATTACCCAAGCAGGAATTGGACCCATGCATATACAGATGGATCAGCCAAAAATTCAATAGAGAATGGAGGAGGAGGAATTCTCCTAAATTTAAAAAATGGAGTGAAAAAAACACATTCAATGGCAACTGGAAAATTTTCAAGTAACTTCAAAGCGGAGGTAGAGGCTTTGAAAACTGCAGCAGAAATGCTCCTGATGGAAGAAAATAAAGAGAAGCAAATAGCTATCTTCACAGATGCAAAGTCAGCTGTCTCAATACTGAAGAGCAATAACAGCACAGAACTAACTGACCTAAGAGCAGCACTCCATGGTCTATGCCAGAAATCCAAAAAAGTTGTAATACAGTGGATCCCATCACATTGCAGTATACCTGGAAACGAAGAGGCTGACAGACTGGCAAAAGAGGGCGGACGACTACCACAGCCTGACATAGACATAACCTATAATGAGGCAAAGAGGTTGATAAAAAGCACTTATAGAACCAAATGGGAATCAGAGCATCCAGGCCATCAGAAGGATGATGCATATTACAAACTCGACCGAAGAGAACAAGTAGCAATCTTCAGACTCCGCACAGGACATAACAGGCTGAAATACCACTTGTTCAATAAACTAAAGATAGGAGATACCGATGAATGTAATTGTAGAACTGGAAAAATGACAGCAAAACATTTGCTGCAGGATTGCCCAACGTATGCAGAACAGAGAAAGATATTTTGGCCCACACCTGCTTCATTTGAGGACAAGCTCTATGGAGATATCAACAAGCTCAAGTTGACCGCAGCTTACTTTAACTACATACAGGTTGACATTTAAAGGTGCATGAAGACCCAGAGGCATGAAATGGAATATTGCTTGGATAGCAAATCCATTATGTGGAAAGTCTGAATCAAAAGCCCATTGTGTGGGCTTCATAAAAGGTGGAAAAGTGTCCTAGTGGCATGAAATGGAATATTGCTTGGATAGCAAATCCATTACGTGGAAAGTCCGAATCAAAAGCCCACTGTGTGGACTTCATAAAAGGTGGAAAAGTGTCCTAGTGGCACGAAATGGAATATTGCTTGGATAGCAAATCCATTACATGGAAAGTCCGAATCGAAAGCTCACTGTGTGGATGTCATCTGCAGACTGCATACTTCTGGTTTCCGGAAGAACAGCCTATGGTGAACGGAAGGCCCAATATACGGAAGTGAGGCTAAGCAGCCATGTGCAGGACGTGACGATTCCTTGGGTGAGCCCAGTACCAGAGCGCTATGTATCGGCTCTGCAAGTATGGAAGCCTCCTTGGATGGCGGGGAATGCCCATGGTCTGCCCCTGCCTTCCCTTGAGGGCTGACCAGGATCTTTGGCTGTTCTATATGGACCAGCTGGGATGGGGGATAACACCACAACAGTGAGAGTCAAACGTCCTAAGAAACCCCCGGGAAGGTTAACCCGGTCAACAAATGCCCGCAGAAGTCGGATGTGTCGGCCTAACGGCGCAAGAACGCAGCTCTGCTGTAAACAGGCACAACGCAATCACATCCGAAAAAAAAACTCCGGATGAACGAAGAAGAAGAAGAAGAAGATCAATGAGAGTGGTTAACATTTCTGAGTTCTGTTCCTGACATTTCTCTTGGAACTGGGTAATACTAGAGAATGCCATTAAGTGACTAATTAAGGTTAGTAATACTATTGTAAGTTAGTAAGCGGCCCAATTACGGTTAGTAATATTAGAGAAAGTCATTAATTTACCAAATAGTTATGTTAGTAATAGTAGAGAAAGTCATTAAGTGACTAAGTAAGGTTATGAATACTAGAGAAAGTCATTGAGTGACTAAGTAAGATTAGTAATACTAGAGGAAATCATTGAGTGATTAAGTAAGGTTAGTAATAGTAGAGAAAGTCATTAAGTGACTAAGTAAGGTTAAGAACCCATCCATCATGTGCCATGCAGGAAAGCGTGGGCGGTCATCATGACTCGCCATTTCACTCGATCACCAGAGTCGTGGATCAGCTCAGTGTTCCTATCGCGACCATGCCATATGACCAAGCCATCCAGGTATTTACTTCTCGGTATTCCCCTTGGTCTGTTCCCCTCGATCTTTGCCAGTTGTCACCAAGTTCTCCAATTCATTCCTTCTCATAACATGTCCAAAAAAGACTGTCTACGTCTAATTTTTCTAATCAATCTACGATGTTCATTTGCTTCCTGTAGTACTTGGTCATTTGTTTTTCTGTCTGTCCATGGCATTCTTTGCATTCTCCTCAGAAACCACATTTCTACAGCTATCAGATGTTTTTCAGCTAGACTGCTCATTGGCAAAGTTTTCACATCCATACAAAAGTACAGGCTCTATGTAGCATCTGAACACTGTTTTTCTCGTTTCAGTTACATCTTTTTATTGGTCAGTATGTTTTTCATCTTGCTAAAGGCTGCTTTCGCCATGGCGATTCGTGTTCTAATCTCTTCAAGGCATCTCCCATCAGATGTTATGACTGTTCCGAGATAATTGTACCGATTCACTTGTTGAAGAATATTCCTATTTACTTGAATATTACATTGTGGTATTTCTTTCTTCCTAGTGAAGACCATAATCTGTGTATGTTTACAATTTAATTCTAACTCCAGTTGTGCACTGTGTGCAACAACCGCATCTACTAATTGTTTGCAGATCTTGCTCATTGTCTGCAATCAATACTTATCATCTGCATATCTAATGTTATTGATGTTTCGTCCTCCAATGATGATTCCATTTATATCTTCTACATTTCTGAAAATATGTTCACTGTATAAGGAAAAAAATATCTGGAGACAAGGTTATGAATACTAGAGAAAATCATTGAGTGATTTAGTAAGGTTAGTGTCACACGTCGTTCTTGATGATAATATCAATGTTCTTGATGATCTTTGCTTGATATTGTCGTGTGATGGTCGTTGTCTAGGTAACGATGTTCATGGTGTGTCAATTGAGATATTTAACTGTCTCTTAATCCAACTCACCCCAGAAGTGCACCTTCACCAGTCATGAAACAAGATTGAGTTGGCGCACATAATCATTTATTCCAGAAATAAGACGGACAGACGGAACATATATATATATATATATATATATATATATATATATATATATATATATATATATATATATATATATATATATATATATATATATATCCAGAAACAATGTAATCCATAGAATATAAATATCCTCCTCACAATTTAACCAGCACACATCAATGCCTTCTCACGGCCTGCTTCTTATCACATCCACAAGACAGGTAATCCAGCTACTATCCACGGCTGGACATCCTACAATACAACCCACACATTGGGTCGGAGCCACTGCTCAACTATGCAACCCACTCTGGGTTTTAGGCCCTCACTCCCTATAGAACCCACTCTGGTTCAGGCCTGTCTTCATAACTCGGAGAACAACACAACACGGAGATCTCTAACTCCACTACTCCTTAGACTACCGATCAGTTCGGCATCTACACATCAACTCCCTGAAGTCCCTTGACTTTACACAAAGCTAACCTGTCCTTTCCCCATCCCCTGGGGTCCACGCTCACCCTTCCCATTATTTTATTTCTCAGGACTGGCTGTTTTCTCATAGCCAGGTCAGTCACTTTACTGTCTCCCACTCTCATCTCCATTCTTCCTCATGCCCTGTCACTCAACTCAATGTCAATGACCCAGGCTTATGTCATCACCCCCTCTTAAAGAAAACTTCGTTTTCAAATATTGGGGGACTAAAACTTACTAAACATGTGACCCAGACATATAGCCTGGGTAGCCCTAAGTATGGCTGCACCTTACTCCAGCTACCACCCTAAATAATACATCAAATGCTCATAGTACACTCCTATATTCATCACACATAAATACAACCATCTTTCTATCTTGTGTATCAATGCATGAACTAATACATCACATAATAATAACACATTATAGGAAAGCATTATACTTATGTACCCACAGGTCTCTTACTACTTCACGACCCCACAATACTATTTGTGTACCGACCCTATATTAGGTGGTTCTGTTCTTGCATCACCCACCTCTGATTCCTGTCGATGCTGTGTCTACCTTTCATGTACCCCTGACTCATGGTATCTCTACAATTACAACATCTGTTTGCTGTCCCTAGCCCTGGGTCAGTAATGTCGTGAACACTCTTTTGACCTGACTCAACTTTCCTATCTGCATATTGCACCGTTACACTTGAGTCTCTGTTTAGTCTGACCTCTTTATTCAATCTTGGCCCATACACCTGGCACCTTGCTTTCTGCTGCATACGCCTTATGCCTATGTGCCCTGCACATGCACTATCCTGAGCTGTTCTAGTATATCGGTCTCTGTGTGCTAAAGGTACTGCTACTTGCCCACGTGCCGTTTTGCTATCTGAAAACCTGCGAGTGAGAACATTGTTCTTCCTCTCGAAACACCATCTACCTTTCTTTGACTGCCTATGTTCTACTCTCCTACACCCTTGGGAACCTTTGTTCAGGGTAGTATCTTGTCTCTGGGATTCACTAGCACTATATTTGGGATCCATTCTCATCTGCTCAGCTGTACTATCCTTGTCATGAGTTCCTGTGTCTACTTCAAGTGCCTCTTCTACCTCAGCTATACTGTCTAATTTAGGTTCTCTTGTGGTAACTACCTCATTACTGCTTACACTATATTTTCGGTCCCAATAAACTATTTCCTCTTCTGTACAATCTTTAACTCCTATAACATTTCCTATTATCAAATCAGCTACTGGTGAGTCCAAAACACACGCTGTCACTCTTCCAGTGATATATGGTGTTTTTACTGTTATTATGGCTAATGGGTAGAACTCTACTGTGCCGTTGAATGTTATGCATCTAATCTTTTTCCCTGTATAATCCGAGGGATCTATTAAACTTCTCCTCACTCAGATAGACGTACATCCGGAATCCCTAATTGTTAACGCTGGCCTATCATTAACAAACCCATGATGCATCTTCAGACTTCCTCCTTCATGTACTGCTGATCCTGCTTTAACTGTGTGACCACATATTAGGACTGGCTGACTGTCTTTTTCAAAAGAGGTTTGCACCCACTACAATCTTCATTGTTCAGCGTCTCAATTACTTGCGTTGCATTTGAGTGCTCTGTTTCTCTCATCCTACATTGATGGCTGATATGCCCATTCTTTCCACATTTGAAACAAGTAATCTCCCTTTTAGTGTTGTTCGTTGGTCCATCTGATGGTTGTGCATCACACTGTGCTGCCTTGTGTCTCCAGCTCCCACAATTCCAACATCCGGCATAATTTTGACGTCTCTGGAAGTTTCCTCTTCTATATGGGTACCGTCCTACTCTACCAACATTGTTTCCTCGGAAACCATTATCTTGAAGTTCTTGCTGCTCACCTTTCTGTGCTGAATCCACACTTTTCGCCCTTGGTCTGATGACTGGATTCTGGTCCTGTTAAGTGTACGCTGCACAGACTATTTTCTCACTCATTAGTTTCCCAATAGAACTGTTAGGATGTGCAGTCATATAGTTTTGCCCTAACTGAGACATTGTGTCTATGTCCTTTGGCTTCCGTTCCTCAAAGAACGCCACTAAATTAGAATTGCATGCAGATACTACCTTGTCTCTTAACATTAGATCTACTAATTTATTAAAATCTTTCCCTACTTCTGCAAGCTCCATCCATTTGTTAAATGTGTTCTTGACTGTGTTAACAAAGTCTGTGAAATCTTGATTTGTCTCTGGCACTAACTGCCTAAACTTTGTTCTATATCCATGCTCAGTGAGTTGGAACTTAGTCAGCAAACGTTGACGTAAGATAGTGTAGTTGTTTCTTTCTTCTACAGGTAAATTGAACATGGTGTCTAGTGCCTTGCCCGTAAGAGACTCGCCAAGTCGTATCGCATACTGGTTTTCTGGGATGCCTAAAGTTTTCGCACTTGCTTGAAATCTGTCCAAATAAGATTCAAGGTTGTCTCGGTCCGTAAAGTATGGCAGTTTTAATCTCTGTGACGACTGCGATGGTCTTCTGCTTTCCTCATTTTGACCTTTCGAAGATAATTCTAGTTTTCTTAACTCGATTTCAGTTTGCATCTGACACTTGATCTTCTCTTTCTCAATTTCCATTTCAGCTAACTTTACTTCCTGTAGACGTTTGTTTTCCATTTCAGCTAGTTTTACTTGTGTCTCTTTCTCTTCCTGTAGACGCTTTGCCTCGCGTTCATTATGCCTCTCCTCTCTTTCAATCTGTTTTTGTTCTTTTGCTTCGGCATACTCCTGTAACTCTTTACCTTTCAGGCCTATTCGTTCACCTGCTTCAATATAGTCCATTAAAGTAGGCATCTTGTACTTGCGGACACGTTGCTGTCTGTAAGCCAACTCTAAATGTAAAGACTCTGCTACTAGTCCTTTGTGTGCATTCAATACGTACACTACCACTCCTTGTGCACGTAACTTCGTAATGCTAAAATATCACTCTGTACTCACCCAGTCACTCTATAAGCACTAGGTAGTGAGGGGGAAAGTATCACCTATACTCCCTTATATCTATATATCTATGACCAATAGTTGTATAACATTTCTGGAAATATTGTTAGACATACATATAAATACATATACAAAACGAATGAATGATAACACTAAATGTTGTCTATAAAAACGTTAGACTCACAAGCCAAGTACACGGAGACGGTGACCACACAGAAATAAACCACAGTAACAACCACAAGCTTGTGTAGGGACACCCACAGTGCGCGTAACATATAAACTGACTCAGATACCACTAGATAGTAGACACGACCAAAAGTGCACAATAATAACATATATCCGAACACAGCAAATATCATATGCAAATATTATGAAAAGAAAGAGAAACAAAACAATTTATAGCATCAACATATACACAGATCTGACGTCAGACAACTCGGCTCTAGATATTGGTTAAGACTATTCCAATGCCACTTCACGACACGTTAACTCATTAACGTTTTCCTTACAAAAATATCGTAAGCACCAGAAAGAAAAATAAATTTTTGTGCTGTATCCCGACTCTCGGGAAACACCCCAAAAATCCCCTACTCTTGACAAACACTGGACCACATACAAGTAACAGCTTAACAACTGTCACGAATTGGCAGCCTTTACTTCCCAGAACAATTTTCGGTTCACTGGTGATGGGCCATGTAGAGGATCAACAGACGAACAAAACTGTCTTCTCTATATTCAAGGCTATACTGTCTTGACGTAAGCTTGCAAAACCTGCAAGTAAACAAACCACCAGGAATGGCTTTCTAGTTGGGAAGTTAATTTGACACCAGTCCCTGTCACCCCCAGAGGTTATCAATCCAGCCAGACGGGAGGGCAGACTCAGGGGACGGAATAGTAATTAAAACCAACCAGCCATGACGTAAGCTTGCAGATGGCAAGTAAAATGGCAACTAGATAATTAGTATACACCTTGGGAAACTGCTGACCCAGACATGCTGAATCAACAATGAACTGGGCCATGGACTGTGTAATTAAAACCGACCAGGCATGACACCTGATAAGAATAGCTAGGAAATCGCCCAACCGCGATGGATGACCCCATCTGGTAGAGACTAGAGGCGCAAGGTGTGAAATCACTGATAAGACTTAGTGGGCTAATAATTGTCAGACCCACAGGTGTGATGGCCAATTGCAGTGATAAGTGCAATTACCGTCCGGTGGAGATAAGAAGAATTTATGAGGGGAATGCCAGGAGATAATATGGTCTGCTTGACTCAGCTTAAATAAGGGTCCCTAGCCTGTTTTATGTTAGATTAAGTTTGACTTCAGAACAGGTAGGAACTATCTCAATGTCTGTAGTCATATACATGATTTTATGTTGGCTTCTAGGAATTATTTCTTAGTAACTAGTCCCTTAGTAAGTCTCTTAGTTTCTTGGATGGATGGACCGATTTTCAGTCTATATCTGATCTAGGTTATTGCAAGAACTATCATTGTCATAGGTTACTTGAGTGTTCTTTCTGAGTTCTGTGTTCAATATCATTGTGCTGTAAGTGCTACTCTTCTGAGAAGTAGAAACTTATGGAAGGCAGGTCTTGTCTAGATATACTTGAGGTGTCGTAGCAGATGCTTGCCATTTCTTTGTAAACTAGACTAGTCTCTTTTTGGTGTGTGCATTTGTTGTACAGAATATAGTCAACTGACTATTTATTTAATTCTTACAACAGCAGTAACTGAGTTGTGATTAAACCGGGCAGCTCAGCAAATATGGCTGGTCTGTTTGGTCACTTCAATTTTGTTGTCATCAGACTTGTTGTATATCTCATTTTGTAGCTATACAATATTAGTACTCATTAATAATGCCTAATGCTATTATGTTGAATATCATTAGATGTCCATCTGGAAGTAATATAATGGTTACGGATATGTTGGATGTATGTTTGTGTAATTTCATAAACTAACTAGTGCATTATGCTATGATGTTAAAGTATCATAATATGTCTAGTTTAATCAATATGTTTATGTGTATTGGATGTTTGATATATTGATTTGTCATATGCAAACCTGCCAATATGAAGTGTTATGCTATTGTCTGCGCATTGGCACATTGGCCAATGAATGTGTTGGAAGCAAAGGTGTAATGGTACAGACATTACCCACAAGTGTTATGGGGTATATGGTGCTAAACTTTCTCAGTGTATTGTGGGCGTGCGTCCACGGTAATGCATGGAAACCTGGCATAGCTACGGGTCACGGCTTGTAAGCCCGGATGACCCGGTACTATTATAATACCATTACCGACCCGGTGAGCTGCTAAACTAACATTGGACGGAGCGGCTGTACGACACAGAATTTCTGTATTAGCGACATGTACATGGGGCGGCAGAAATGTAATCATTACAAGCGTGTGAGACAATTGAAAAGCCCGTCCCAGACTAAAGACAGTAGGGAGAAGGAGGATGGTGAGCACAGTAGAGCTGGAAGATAAACTTGGCCAGACTGGTCATTGTATATGTTTGTGTTATGATATGTTTTAATTAGGATTGCGCTGATGTAGAACTGATATAACACATTCTTGACTTTCTTTCAAGCTCTCACAAGGAGCACCTATGTTGTAGATCTCAAGATAGAGTGAAGACTAGGTAGAGCTAGGACTGACCAGATTCGTCAGAATACCGGCAAGCTGTTCTTTGTTGAGTCTACTGGAGAGTGGGGATCTGGACCACAGTTCCAGATAGATGAAGTAACAAGTAAAGTTACGTAATGTTTCTCATCACAATATGTTATATGATTTTATCATCCTCATATTGACAATCATCCGATGTCTATTGTTATGATTAGCAAATAAATGTTGTAGTATTGTAACTCATAGTTCTGTCATTATATTTTAATTCCAATTGTGCATACGTGTTGTGTGTGTACATTGGTGGGGGTTCACTTACACACCAAGGAAGGGAGCAGTCAGGGAGAAAAACCTGTACTGGAATAGTTGTCTTTACACTTTAATTCAGACGTAAAAATCTATTCTAGCTAACCTTCTTCTTCCCATCCTTGGCGAATATTCAGCACAGTTCATTTTAATTTTGTAACGAGCCACTTGGAGCTGTACGTTGGATATTCATGGGCTTAATTTGTAGTTCAGCCATATAGATTTTGTCCCTAGTCAGTTTCTGACTATCTGGGGTTGCTCGCCAGTGAATAATACATTCATCTAGCCGGTGGGGCACCCCGACTTATGACAACAACCGAAAACAATATTTATAAGACAATGAGCAGCAAACAGAATGTCCAAATCGTTGGCCGACAAATATGTGCCCATTAATCCGTCGCCAAAAGTTCTTATTTTGTTCGTGTTAATAGTTATTCGCAATCCGCTGGAAATGTCTACGACGCTAGATTTCAAACCGACTTATTGTTTTGTTGAGTGGTTATTGAATTCACGTGGTGATCACAAGTTCCAACTGTCGACAAAAGTTGAAGATGATAGTGATATCCAAACTGTTCTGTCTCGACACAGTCCGTAACGTTATTGTACTTTCTCTGTACGTGGTGGCACCACAGTAATAATCCAAAGTGTTCTTTCCATTGTCGTACGAATTGAAGATGATGGTAATTATCCCAAAATGTTCTGGATTGCCGTTACCCGACAAGATTCGCCAAAAAGAAAAGGAGAATGGCAGCCAATGTTCAGCGCTTTAAATTTGGATATATAGATCCTTATTGGCAAAGAAATACGACAATGGTTGCGATGACGATAAGTTAAAACTGTTTGCTCATAACAGAATAATGATGACAAAGGCTTGAACAAAGACGAAACATCAAGTCTGGCTTTCTTTCAAAACAACCTTGTTTATCCCGATCTCCTGTGGAAAATCCCAGTAACTTTCCACTGTCCCCAACCTTGACCTTGCCGGACACCTCAAGTCAGTATCTCAGTCTTCTTTGTCACAATAATCCACACTGTAAACTGACCGGACACTTTTCCCGTTATACAAAAACACTTTCCACACAACTTCTCAGCCCCGACCCAGCTGTGAACGAAGTAATGTCCGGAAATTTTCCGTTCTCCACGACACCTGCCGTGCCCCAACCCCTGTGGTACACTACCCCTGTATGTCACCCTTCCCGGTGAACAGCAAATGTCAATTTTCTCAGCGTATTCTACACATTCGTTAACTCTCCCCTTCCCGGGAGTTCAATGTTCTCGTAAACAGCGCTGACCCGAATTGTCCGTGGAGACTCACACTTCCACCGGCCTTTTTCGTTGTGTTACCGCACAAAGATATACACAAAGTCACGTGGAACTCGCCTGATAGCATCACAAAAAAATCAGATAGACCATTTTTGCATTAATGCCAAATTCCGTTCATCAGTACAAGACGTCAGAGCCTACAGAGGTGCAGATGCTGGCAGTGATCACAATCTCTGCATTGCCAAACTAAAAATAAAGCTCAAGACTCTGCACAGATCACCCAGAATTAAGAAAATAAACTCACAGTCCCTACTGACTAAAGAACACCAACTCGCATTCAATTCAGAGGTACAAAGCATCTATGCTAACAAAGAAAGTATATCGAGCAGTGCGAATATTAAAAACAACACTGAAGAAAATTGGAATTTCCTAAAAACTACCTTGCTAAATGCTGCAACAAACACAGTCGGCTACGTACAAAGACAGAAGAAGAAGTGGCTAAGCGATAACACCTGGACGAAGATACAAGAAAGAAAACAAGCAAAACTAACACTTCTTTCTGCAAAAGACACATCTACATATGAAACCCATAAGCAAAAGTACTCTATGTTGGATAAAGAGGTGAAATCAAGAGCACGAAAAGACAAACAGAACTTTATTCACAGCCTGGCCTCCGACGCCGAATCAGCTGCCAGAACTGGAAACAACAGAGCCGTATTCCATATCATGAAGCAACTATGCAATCACTCACCTACACCAAATATACCCATCAAAGACAAACAAGGCAATCAACTGTTATCCGATGACCTTCAAAAGCAACGATGGGCAGAACATTTCAAAGAAATATTAAATAGACCGCAGCCTGACACTGTTCCGAACCTGGATGGAGAAATTACTATGCCCCCACTGGATGCCTCCTGCGAGTCATTCACCATGGAAGAGATTAAAGCAGCCACCAAAAAATTGAAGAACAACAAAGCTGTTGGTGAAGATGAAATCTCAGGAGAAATGCTCAAAGCAGCAGATGAGAACACCTTACAACGTTTGTTACAGCTGATCAATGAAATCTGGCAAAGCGAATCCCCACCACAACAGTGGAAAGATGGTGTAATTTTCAAACTGCCTAAAAAGGGCGATATGTCTGATTGCAATAATTGGCGTGGTATCACTCTATTGTCAGTACCAGGAAAACTTTTTTGTAGCATGTTACTTGAGAGATTGAAAAAGGCGATAGATGAAAGGCTCAGAGAAGAACAAGCAGGCTTCAGACCAAAACGGTCATGCATAGACCACATTTTCACCCTCAGAATAATCATTGAAGACTCCGTAGAATTCCAGTCGAAATTAATCACAAACTTTGTCGACTTTCAAAAAGCCTTCGACAGCATCCACCGTCCTTCACTTTGGAATCTACTTAACATCTATGGTTTTCCTACCAAATATACCAACGTCATAAAATCTTTCTACAAAGAGACACGTTGCTGCGTAAGAACAGAAACAGGCAACTCTGACTGGTTCTCAGTCGAAACAGGAGTGAAACAGGGTTGTGTCTTATCACCGATGCTTTTTGGAATAGCTATCGATTGGGTCATGCGCAAATGCACAAGCAACACAAATATGGGTATTCATTGGGTTGACAAAATTCTAGAAGACCTGGACTTTGCCGACGACATAGTGCTTTTGAGTTCAGCACATCCGGATGCTCAAGAGAAAATAAACCACCTCCAAAATGTTTCAGGGCAAATTGGTCTCCAAATTAACACCACAAAAACAAAGACTATTGATCTTACCAACAGTTCAGATGAGACCAAATTGAACAGCTACGTTCTTGAAAAAGTCAACAGCTTCACATACCTAGGAAGCAAAATGACATCCACAGGGGACTCAACACCAGAAATATCAACTAGAATCGCACTGGCATCTAGTGCCTTCAACAAACTGTCAAACATCTGGAAGTCAAAGACACTCAGCAAACACACAAAACTTAAAATCTTCAACTCTTGTGTGATTCCAGTGTTAACGTATGGATGTGAAAGTTGGAAATCAACGGTAGCTTTAGATAAAAAATTAGACAATTTTGAGAACAAATGTCTTAGAAGACTTCTAAACATCCACTGGACAGACTTCAGAACCAATTCGCAAATAAGACAAGAGACTAAGCAAGATACAGTATCCAATTTCATAAGAAGACGCCGTTGGAACTACATCGGCCATGTACTCAGAATGGACAAGACAAGACTCCCCTACCAAGCCCTCATATGGTCACCGGTAGGGAAAAGAAAACGGGGAAGACCAAGAGAGACCCTGCGTAGAACCATCATTAGAGAAGGCTCATTCAATGGCCAAGTAAATATCCAAGATCTACAACAGATAGCAGCGAACCGCCAGGCATGGAGAGACAGGACTTCTGCCCTATGCGCCGCCTTAGGCTCAAGAGGAAAGACTAACTAACTAACTAACCTGTGGTGAAATTCGTCACTTGTCGTCCCGCAACCAAAACAGTGCGTTGTCTCCAGCACACACACACACAAATTATCCCACCACACACACGATGTTGAGACGAAATTGCTCGCTGTCTTCGATCCTGTCTTTATCACCGACAGCGGATATCCTACACACACACACACGCTGCCCTCGCCACTCTGGATTCAACACTGGTCTTTCATTGCCGCGTCTGCTAGTTTCAGCACTACTGCCTGGTATCAAATTTACCTGTCACCGTAATGGACTCTCCCGGTTAGTCTGTATGGCGTGTCTTTATCACCCCCTCTCGCTTCAGCGATATGGTTGGTTCCAATTCACCTGTAGTGGACTTGACGTGAACTGTCTGTAGCCAGTTACCGCACGGAGAAAAACTCAGTGTTTATACGGTGGACACACTCCGCTGTCCACCCTCTCTCCGCGAAGAGCCCACAAATATCTCAGAATGACACCACTGTCTATAATGTTCTTGATTAGACGTAGCCCTCAGATACTCCTTACTAAGCGACGAGACCCCAGATTGTCACACGTCGTTCTTGATGATAATATCAATGTTCTTGATGATCTTTGCTTGATATTGTCGTGTGGTGGTCGTTGTCTAGGTAACGATGTTCATGGTGTGTCAATTGAGATATTTAACTGTCTCTTAATCCAACTCACCCCAGAAGTGCACCTTCACCAGTCATGAAACAAGATTGAGTTGGCGCACATAATAATTTATTCCAGAAATAAGACGGACAGACGGAACATATATATATATATCCAGAAACAATGTAATCCATAGAATATAAATATCCTCCTCACAATTTAACCAGCACACATCAATGCCTTCTCACGGCCTGCTTCTTATCACATCCACAAGACAGGTAATCCAGCTACTATCCACGGCTGGACATCCTACAATACAACCCACACATTGGGTCGGAGCCACTGCTCAACTATGCAACCCACTCTGGGTTTTAGGCCCTCACTCCCTATAGAACCCACTCTGGTTCAGGCCTGTCTTCATAACTCGGAGAACAACACAACACGGAGATCTCTAACTCCGCTTCTCCTTAGACTACCGATCAGTTCGGCATCTACACATCAACTCCCTGAAGTCCCTTGACTTCACACAAAGCTAACCTGTCCTTCCCCCATCCCCTGAGGTCCACGCTCACCCTTCCCATTATTTTATTTCTCAGGACTGGCTGTTTTCTCATAGCCAGGTCAGTCACTTTACTGTCTCCCACTCTCATCTTCATTCTTCCTCATGCCCGGTCACTCAACTCAATGTCAATGACCCAGGCTTATGTCAGTTAGTAATATTAGATAAAGTCATTGAGTGACTAAGTAGTGTTAGTAATAGTAGAGAAAGTCGTTGAGTGACTAAGTAAGGTTAGCAATATAGAGAAAGTCATGAAGTTGCTCATTAAGTAAGGCATTTTATTATAAAGTGCATGGCGGAATTTTGACAACTAATGTGAAGGCAACAGATTTATAAGAAGCAATTATATGGAACTTTCTGGTATGGTTACCGTCATAAAATCAAGCAAAAACAATGTTGATCATCACATTTCATCTAATTTAACCTCATTTAATCTCATCTCATCTCACATTATCTCATCTTATCTAATCTCATTTTATGTCATTTCATTTAATCTCATCTCACCTCATCTCATCTCATCTCATCTCATCTTGTTCCTATTGTATAAGGGGGCGTTCATGTGAAATCCGTTCGTGCCGCACCGCGCGTAATTCGCGTACGTTGAACATGATCATGTCATAGTATGTGATAAGTACTGACCAATGAATAAAAGATAATGCTTATCGTCCCATGATGCATAGGTTATGTTTCTGACCGTTGAGAAAATGGCCGGGTTGATCCAAAATCGGTCCAAAGAAGCTCAAAGAGCGGTGATTCAGTTTCTTTCATTTGTAAGGATGTCGACCAAGTGGACATTCATCGAAGAATGCAGGCAGCGTACGGTAACAAATGTGTGTCGAAGACAACAGTGACAGACTGGGCACGAATGTTTCGGAAAGGACGTCAGTTCACGACAGATCTTCGACGGCTGGGTCAAGCGCATATTGTTGCAACAGAAAAAAACCATCGCCAAAATTGATGCAGCAGTACAGATGAACCGTTGTCGAAGCATACGTTCGCTAGCGAAAGAATTTGATGTGTCAATTGGGACAATTCAAAAGGTCGTTCGTAAGAAACTGCAATATCGGAAGGTGTGTTCACAGTGGGTACCACGGATGTTGACCGACCACCAAAAAGAGGAACGCATGGGATGGTGTTTGAACCACTTGCTGCGTTACAGAGTGGAGGGTGATGCATTTCTCTTCCGCATAATGGCAGGCGATAAATCATGGTGTAACCACTTTGAGCCGAGCAGCAAAAGAGAGAGCATGCAATGGAAGCATGCTAGATCATCAAAAGCCAAATAAATACAAGTTACAGGTTTCCCCTGGTAAGGTTATGCTGAGCGCATTTTTTTTTTACCATGAAAGGCTATTGTTGGCCGACTTTAAAGAACCTGGTGTCAACATCAACTCTACCCACTACTTGCAAACACTAGACAAGCTGAAAAAAGCCATCAAGAATAAACGACCCGGCATGCTTTCTCGCGGTGTGATTTTGTCGCCCGCATGTCGCAAAGATTGTGCAGGAAGCATTAGCAAGGAAGAAGTGAGAAATTCTGCAACATCCAGCCTATAGTGCTGATTTGTCACCATGTGATTTTCATTTGTTAGGATCTCTAAAAAAATATCTCAATGGGCAACGATTTCACACATGTGCAGACGTAATGAACGCGGTAAACACTTGGTTCAGTGAGCAATCACAATCCTTTTTTTGCGGACGGCATTCGCCACCCACCTAAGCAATGGGATGCTTGCCTGAATGCCTACGGCGACTTCTTCTGACCAACCCATGGTGCATAATTCATTCAAAATGAATGCTTTGTTTAATTCTACCACACCTGTTAATGTTTCTTTCATGCTTTTGTAATAAAGCCATTGGAACGGGGTTCAAATGAACGCCCCTAATACCTATCAGTGTCGAGGTGAAGCATAAACATGGACTTCAAATATCGAGATTCGTTAGCCAGGCCGTAGTCAGATATGACTGAGATATGACATTGTGCCAGCGGCTTCGGGAAGAGGAAGCAATTGGGAGGGTACAAGCCTTATCCTGGTGCAAGGAAATGCTACTTAAAGACTAAATGTCATGGCAGGACAGACAAGGCCCTAAGCCTTCCGGACAACTGCTCTAGGATCAATGCTCCGACAGGCGGACAGTTGGAGTATTGGTTTTGTTTTTTTGACTGGCAGCATCTGCAGTTTGTCTTGTTCCAGATGTATTAGTGTTACCTTTTCTCTGGAGTAAACCAGACAGTCCGAGAGAGGGATCATGCTGAATGGGCAACACATGGTCTCTGCAATTCAGCCCAGGCTTTGTGTTATGGAGAGGTAGAACTCCATTTTACAAACTATCGTCTGTCACAATGGCCAGGTACCAGTATATATATATCGAGATTCCCATGGAACGTTGAGCAAGTTATACAAATAAATGACAGCAATTGAGAACTATAACATGAATAGACAAACCCGGGGGTGTTCCCGCCAGTAAAATTGTATATTGATATTTTCAAAACACTCTCTTTTACATCTGAGGGTACAAGAAGATGACGGAATTCCATCCTTCCATCTTCTTCTCCAACCTCCAACACCATCATTGGTCCCTGAAACATTGGCAAAATGGGCAGATTTTAACGCAGTTTATCATTTGTGTACAAATTACTTATCCTTTGCAGGACGTTAAAGTCACCCCCAGCCCTAATTGGCTGTTTGTGATTTAATTAATTAATCAAATTAATTTGTCTTGAAGTACATTTTTCTGGGATCCAGAGAAGAATTAGGTTGAGCAAAATATAAGATTGTAAAGTTAAAGTAATACATAGATGGTAAAGTTACAGTAATATGGGGATTATACAGTTAAAGTATTATGGAGATTGTAAAGTTAAAGTAATACGGAGATTGTAAAGTTAAAGTATTGTGGAGATTGTAAAGTTAAAGTATTATGGAGATTGTAAAGTTAAAGTATTGTGGAGATTGTAAAGTTAAAGTATTGTGGAGATTGTAAAGTTGAAGTATTATGGAGATTGTAAAGTTAAAGTATTGTGGAGATTGTAAAGTTAAAGTATTGTGGAGATTGTAAAGTTAAAGTATTGTGGAGATTGTAAAGTTAAAGTATTGTGGAGATTGTAAAGTTAAAGTATTGTGGAGATTGTAAAGTTAAAGTATTGTGGAGATTGTAAAGTTAAAGTATTGTGGAGATTGTAAAGTTAAAGTATTGTGGAGATTGTAAAGTTAAAGTATTGTGGAGATTGTAAAGTTAAAGTATTGTGGAGATTGTAAAGTTAAAGTATTGTGGAGATTGTAAAGTTAAAGTATTGTGGAGATTGTAAAGTTAAAGTATTGTGGAGATTGTAAAGTTAAAGTATTGTGGAGATTGTAAAGGTAAAGTATTGTGGAGATTGTAAAGTTAAAGTAATATGGAGATTGTAAAGTTAAGTAATACGGAGATTGTAAAGTTAATGTATTGTGGCGATTGTAAAGTTAAAGTAATATGGAGATTGTAAAGTTAAAGTAATATGGAGATTGTAAAGTTAAAAGTTAAAGCAATATGGAGATTGTACAGTTAAAGTAATATGGAGATTGTAAAGTTAAAGTAATATGGAGATTGTAAAGTTAAAGTAATATGGAGATTGTACAGATAAAGTAATATGGAGATTGTACAGTTAAAGTAATATGGAGATTGTACAGTTAAAGTAATATGGAGATTGTAAAATTAAAGTAATATGGAGATTGTACAGTTAAAGTAATATGGAGATTGTAAAGTTAAAGTAATATGGAGATTGTAAAGTTACAGTAATATGGAGATTGTAAAGTTACAGTAATATGGAGATTGTAAAGTTACAGTAATACTGAGATTGTAAAGTTACAGTAATACGGAGATTATAAAGTTACAGTAATACGGTGATTGTAAAGTTACAGTAATACGGAGATTGTAAACTTAAATTGATAGGCTAAAGTTAAGTTAAAGTAATACGGAGATTGTACAGTTAAAGTAATATTGGGATTGTAATGTTAAAGTAATATGGAGATTGTACAGTTAAAGTAATATTGGGATTGTAATGATAAAGTAATATGGTGATTGTAAAGCTAAAGTAATATGGAGAATTTAATGTTAAAGTAATAAGGCGATTGTAAAGTTAAAGTATTATGGAGATTGTAAAGTTAAAGTATTGTGGAGATTGTAAAGTTAAAGTATTGTGGAGATTGTAAAGTGAAAGTAATATGGAGATTGTAAAGTTAAAGTAATACGGAGATTGTAAAGGTAAAGTATTGTGGAGATTGTAAAGTTAAAGTAATATGGAGATTGTAAAGTTAAAGTATTATGGAGATTGTAAAGTTAAAGTATTGTGGAGATTGTAAAGTTAAAGTATTGTGGAGATTGTAAAGTTAAAGTAATATGGAGATTGTAAAGTTAAAGTAATACGGAGATTGTAAAGTTAAAGTATTGTGGAGATTGTAAAGTTAAAGTAATATGGAGATTGTAAAGTTTAAAGTAATATGGAGATTGTAAAGTTAAAAGTTAAAGTAATATGGAGATTGTACAGTTAAAGTAATATGGAGATTGTAAACTTAAAGTAATATGGAAATTGTAAATTTAAAGTAATATGGAGATTGTACAGATAAAGTAATATGGGGATTGTACATATAAAGTAATATGGAGATTGTACAGTTAAAGTAATATGGAGATTGTACAGTTAAAGTAATATGGAGATTGTACAATTAAAGTAATATGGAGATTGTAAAGTTAAAGTATTATGGAGATTGTAAAGTTACAGTAATATGGAGATTGTAAAGTTACAGTAATATGGAGATCGTAAAGTTACAGTAATACTGAGATTGTAAAGTAACAGTAATACGGAGATTACAAAGTTACAGTAATACGGTGATTGTAAAGTTACAGTAATACGGAAATTGTAAACTTAAATTGATAGGATAAAGTTAAGTTAAAGTAATACGGAGATTGTACAGTTAAAGTAATATGGCGATTGCAAAGTTACAGTAATATGGAGATTGTAAAGTTAAAGTAATAAGGAGGTTGTAAAGTTAAAGTAATAAGGAGGTTGTAATGTTAAAGTAATATGGAGATTGTACAGTTAAAGTAATATTGGGATTGTAATGATAAAGTAATATGGTGATTGTAAAGCTAAAGTAATATGGAGAATTTAATGTTAAAGTAATAAGGCGATTGTAAAGTTATAGTAATATAGAGATTGTACAGTTAAAATAATCTGTAGCCGATAATTGTAATAAGCATATGTCAGCGGCGGAGACTTTGTAGTCGATCACATTAGTAAGTAGAGTGTAAGAGATAGGGCACTGATAGTCGATCATTTTAGTAGAGTGTAAGATATAAAACACGGGTAGTCAATCACTGTGTTAATTCTTCTTCTTCTTCGTTCATCCGGAGTTTTTTTTCGGACGTGATTGCGTTGTGCCTGTCCACAGCAGAGCTGCGTTCTTGCGCCGTTAGGCCGACACATCCGACTTCTGCGGGCATTTGTTGACCGGGTTAACCTTCCCGGGGACTGTGTTAATTATAATGTGAAATGTGAGATATTTATAGTCGATCGTTATATTAATTAGACTGTCAGAGAAAAGGCATTTGTAGTTGATCATTGCAGTAAACTGATGTGAAATAAGGTATTTGTGGTTGATCATAAGAAAAAAACATTGTCAAATGAATGATGTAAACATAAACAATGCATATTACCATGTCATAAGACAAACAGGCAGGCAAGCAGACATACGTGCATACGTACATTCATAAAACACGCATATACTCCTGTATAATGTATTTGTAATCGATCATTGCAGTAAACGGATGTCAGAGATAAGTGTTTATAGTTGACCACTGTAGCAAGCAGAGTTTAAGTTTAATGATCGACTACAAAAATCTTGTGTCAGCGACAAAGAATTTGAAGGAGATCAATGCAGACTTTGTGACAACCCACTACTGGCAACGCTGATCGTATTCTGGTATGAACCTAAGGCCTATCCACGTCAATGTGGAAGCACTAGACTCGAGTTTCGCTTTCGTTTGAGCTCATCAGTAGTGCATATACAGTAGTGCATGATTGATCAAGCTCACATCGATTGACGGACGTTAGTCGCGGCTATCGAACAAATCTTGAGCTACAGCCTACGATTGATAAGTTGGCCGTGTCCAGCGTGTGCCGCGTGGTCTAGTGTTTACACACCCGCTTCACACGCCAGTGATCCGGGGTTTGTTTCCGGGTTCGGTCAAGGATATGCACTACTGATGAGCTCAAACGAGAGCGAAACTCGAGTCTAGTGCTTCCACATTGACGTGGATAGGCCTTAGGTTCATACCAGAATACGATCAGCGTTGCCAGTAGTGGGTTGTGCTCAATATTTAAATCTCAAATCCCGAAACAACCAAATAAATCAATTTGATTATTGCTCGCTGGACTTTAGGCGGCCTGGTGTGCCTTGCCAGTGAGAAGACCTGATCGTTCGGGTCCACATCGATTGACGGACTGTCAGTCGCGGCGATCGGGCAAATCTTGAGCTACAGCCTACGATGGGTGACGTTGTAATATTCTGTTGTGATAATTTGGCCGTGTCCAGCGTGTGCCGCGTGGTTTAGTGTTTACACATCCGCTTCACACGCCAGTGATCCTGGGTTTGTTTCCGGGTCCGGTCAAGGATATGCACTACTGATGAGCTCAAACGAGAGCGAAACATGAGTCTAATGCTTCCACATTGACGTGGATAGGCCTTAGGTTCATACCAGAATACGATCAGCGTTGCCAGTAGTGGGTCGTGCTCAATATTTAAAGAATATTAGTTTTCCCGAAAATGTCGCCAAAGGCTGTTAAACAGGTTTGGTCTGAGAATTGTCTTCTCACGCATTGAGTTGAGTTGAGTTAAGAACTGACATCACTGCACTCAGGACATTCCCATACGTGCTCAGTCCCCTCGTTCAACAGCCAGCGAAGAGTTATACTACTAATCGTTCCCACCGCTATCTGATTAAAAGTTCTCCTGGTCTTCCCTCTCAGTTTTGAGATTCTCCCAGAACCCGTGCCTATCCCCTGCAATCTCATCCTTTCCAATACGGGTTCTCAATCTGTTCCCCCACCTTCTCCACCTGGTCCCACAAGCGCACGACCACCTCACGCATTAAAAATAAATTAATTAAAAACCCCCAAGACAATATTATATAGAACCTGCAATATTCAAACAGTCATGAACTGGCAGACAAAGGGTTGGCATGTAGGTTTATATTTCATTGAGTGGCACCAGGAAAACAGAAGAAGAAGATTGCAGAAGCATATAAAATGGACGAACCAACTTTATTTTCAAGAGATGAAGAATTAGCCATGCAGGCCCGCCTGACATTCTGCCCTTCTTTTCTCTCTGTTTCCATACGTTATTTGATTACATATTATTAATTTAAAATATTACTGCAACACACATTATATTTATTACGGACTCAAGGAGTAATCTTAGTAAGGCTGAGAAGGGAATGTTTCGTGTGGAATGGCTATCCTCGCTTCAAAGGTCACGATTGTGAGAATTGTATGGATTTGTTGCCCTGGCCATGCGGGACTGCATGATGAAATGAACAGGCTGATAGGTTGGCAGGGAATGATATATTGTTTACATAAGTTGCGAGTGTATGTACATGGGTTTGTGGCGTTGATTGATTTGTTGCGTAAGAGCTGAGCTCAGGAATACTTTGATCTTGTTTTGTATACGTCTATCGAGATTGTTCTACAGCAAAGCTCCAGAATACGTTGAGTGTGTTTTGTATACGTCCATCGAGATTGTTCCACAGATTTGCTCCTGAATACTTTGATCATGTTTTATGTTAGTCTATTCTAAGCTATAAAGACAGTCAAGGTATAGGAATCTGAGCTGGCGTCTTTGTTACCTGACCAAGTGCTGGAGCGGAAACGGGTCTGGCAATCCCGTTAATTGGGGTGTGATTGGTGAAGCTTTCGTTAATTCTCTGCCTGTTGGAGTACACACCGTTAAATGTGGCGATAAAGCCCCAGGATTTCTGGGAGTAATCTGAAACAATGTATGATATAACTTTATTCACACGCATACACACACGCGCATAAACACACACACATAAACACACATACGCGCCCAAACACACATACCAACACACGCCCGCATACACACATACATACATACAAACACACGCGCGCATATACACAAACACATTTACCTACCTACCTACCTACCTATCTACCTAACCTGCTACATAAATACCTACCTACCTACATACCTACCTAATACCTACCTACCTAAATACCTACCTACACACATACATACACACATATATACACACATACACACATATATACATACATACACACATATATACACACACATACATACACACACATACATACATACATACATACATACATACATACATACATACATACATACATACATACATACATACACACATACATACATACATTCCCACATACAAACATGCATTCCCACATATATAGATACACACATAGATACACATATACATACATACATGCACACATACATACATACACACACATACGCACATTCACACACATACACAGACAGGCAGACAGGCAGTCTTTCCTCGCTTTTCCTTCCACTCCAGAAGAATGTGCAGCCGGCACTTACTTTACAGATTTGGCCTTCTTCTGCAAGTCGTGTCTCGCTCAAGGCTGCAATGTCGATGTTGTCCTGCCCAGCTCTCTCCCAATCAGTGCTGTTCGTCCTCTCGGCCCGACAGCGTCGTCTCTATCAAGTAGGGTGCATACATTTCCACGTTCCGATTGTCAAGGGAATATGGTTAGCTCTTTTAGCTTTACCTGTTTTTATTTTGTTTGCATGTCGACCGCAGTATGGGGTACCCACCAACCGCGGCTGGCTGGTTAGGTAATGATGGAGCAGACAATGTTTAGGGGCACCTTTTCTAGCCCCTTCCTCATGCTATGGAGGTGAGCAGTGCTTTCCTATAGAGGGCTGCTCATTCACTCAGGGGGGCTGCCGAATCCCAATGCTGCTCCGGTCAGTAGAAGACGACCATATGGCCTGAGCCGCCTGTGTGCAGGTCTGGGACTACGGCTACCAGCGTACCCACGCCTTGCCGCTTCGCCGCTCGCCCATCGCCACAGGGCTTGAAGGTGATATATGAAGTTGGATTAAGAATGACTTGCGCGATGAATTTGATTAAAGTGAGGAAGAGTTGCGCAATTCGTCGACCTCACTCTCTCGCCTGAGTCCATCTGATTCCAGTGACAAGACAAGTCAAGACGACTGGAAACGAATACAGGTGCAGTTGTTGACCAGGACGCTCTACTTGCCTAGCCGTGCTCATTACTTCCACAACGATTTTCAGGTAAACTCCGTCTTGCCCGTTGAATCATCAGTGATTTCATCCGCGCAGTCTGCCGAATCCTGGAACAAGCTGATAGGCTAGCTGTGAATGCACCTCTTGGTGGTAGATTGCCTATGGACAGGGGGTTCGTGCTCGTGTGGGACCAGGTGGTGAAGGCGGGGGAACAGATTGAGAACCCGTATGTGGAAAGAATAAGATTGTGGGGGATCGGCAGGCATTCTGGAAGAATCTCAAACCTGAGAGGGAAGACCAGGAGAACTTTAAATCAGATAGCGGTGGGAACGATTAGTAGTATGACTCTTCGCTGGCTATTGAACAAGGGGACGGAGCACGTATGGGAATGTCCTGAATGCAGTGATGTCGGTTCTTAACTCAACTCAACTCATCTCATCTCAGCTCAACTCAACTCAACTCAACACAGAACTGATACGATCAGTGTGAATACGCTGTTGGAGATCGGAGCGCCTATGGACGTTATCAGTAATCATCCATCAACCTGTCTGCCGTAAGCTGAATACATCTCCTATTTGCTAGCTCCCTAGTGGATATATAAACTGTGAAGTCAACGATAATTCTCTCTCTGGCGCAGTCACTCATCCAAACTGGAACACATATCCCCCTTTCCATTCTGACTTCCTTCCGTTCAGCACTCTCGCGCATCGTGAAGTCATGATTTGCACCAGGATTTACGCAGCAGGACAGCTGTAGGTAATGAACGCGCAGACCAGCTGGTGAATAATGCACCACTACACACGGGAAGAAACATGGGCAGGGCTGAAATAAGCAATACAGTACAGACTCGATTAGCGGATACTGGGGAGGCTTCGATGCTTGCCAGATGACATGAACTGGGGCGAGCAGAAATACTTTGTGATGACTATTGCATCGAGGACCGCATGAGTATACACGATTTTCAGCGACATCGTTAGGCATATTAATCATCATCATCATCCAGCACCTTGCCGGCTGGCATGGGCGATCGTTCCTCTCCACAAATTGCGATCTCCGACGTCATAATTAAATCGTGTGTTGACTCCCTTCCGTTTCATGACACAAGACTCCTAAGAATCTTTTTACGCTGTCTCCCTCTGTCTCTCTTTCTGCAAATCTTTCCGGTTGTCACAACATGTTCCAATTTTTGTCTTCCCATAACGTGGCCAAAAATGATGTCTGCCTCTTTCTGATGTTTGTGATGAGTTGTCTTTGCCACTCAGCTTCCCTTAAAGCATCCTTATTGCTCATTTTGGCTGCCCAATTAATTTTCGGCAATTTTCTGTAAAATCACATCTCTAAGGCATCCATACCATAACATACGAGGGTAAGTTAATAAGTAAGCCACAAATGGCTGTACAAAAATAACTAAATATGATAACAACTTGAAACCAATTTATTTTTATGCATACATTGTCCCTTTATTTCTCAGCATAATTTCCACCAACATTGATGCACTTATACCATCGGTTTATCAGTCCTCCCAAATCGACTGCATTGAACTGCGTGCTTTGTTTTCATTTACCTGCCATCCCACAGAACTGTGTGACTTATTTATTGACTCGCCATCTGACAGGCCAGGGGAACAGTTAGAATGTTGCTGTGTTGATCCGGCAGCTTCTGTAGCTTGTCTTGTTCCCTACGTATTGATGTTACTGTTCCTCTGGAGTAAACTAGGCAGACCGATAGAGGGATCATGTTGCATGGGCAACACACGGTCTCTAAATTCAGCAGAGACCTTGTGCTATAGAGAGGTATAACTCCATTTTACAAACCATCGTCTATGAATACGACAAGGTGCCAGTCATTCATGCAGTCCGAACGTATGAGAAAAATATACTAAGACGTTATTCCAACGTGAACTAGCTGTTACTATTTTACTTTAGGAAACAAATCACACCTACCCACGGGTAGATAGAACCCATTACCTTGGATGGAATGTGTCTAGAGTAAGCAAAGTTTACACAAACGCATGCCTCTTTCAGACACACTGACCGTTGAGCTACATAACCAGTTCTGTCGCACCGTTTTGGAAAGAAGACCGAACAAGAAGAAGATATCTTACTTTGAGCATCAGTGCTTCCAAAGATCGTAGCAACCAGCATCAGGATAGCAGCCTTCATGATCGTTGACATCCTAGCTCTACCAGAGACTCGACGACCCACAAAGTCTGACTGATGTAGTGAACTGCTCTAACACAAGTCTCTTTGATGTATTGAACTACTCCCACGAATGTCTGCCCGATGTATTGAACTACTAGTAAGTTAAGCTTCATATTAAAGGCCTCCTTCGGGTACACTTTAATTAGCCTATTTGCATATTCATGCTGACATTACGATAACAGAAATACATACCATTTCTAACAATGACAAAAGCAGACGTCTTGAGGACACCACCAGAAATAATTTGCATGTATAAACAAGATATAAAAAATCATTTGCAATTATAGACGAGATATTAATCCTTGGACTCTATATTTGGAAATGGTAATACATACAAGTATTTTTTTTTTCTAGGATACCACATGTCGCATGATGGATATATATTCAGTATAATTTCTAGGATATCCCATGATGCATGAGGAATATATATTAAATATTCGTATCGGTGTGGCCAAAGTCTTAACACCCTCACGCTTAAACTTCCTGGGCAATGAGCAAGTCCTTCAAGAAACAAATGAAGATCGTAAACTGATCAGAGATAATAGACACAGACAGTCAAAATTGTTTGGGCATATTATGAGAAGAGATGAATTGGAGAACTTGGTGACAACTGACAAGATCGAAGGGAAGAGACCAAGGGGAAGACCGAGAAGAAATACCTGGATGGCTTAGCCACGTGGCATGGTCGAGACAGGAACACGGAGCTGATCCAAGACTCTGGTGATCGAATGAGATGGCAAAACATGACTCCCCGCTCTTAACAGCACGACAATTGATGATGCTGATCAGAAAACCTACCTACTCCTCCACCCAAACATTCACCTACCTACTCCTTCACTCATACATCCACCTACCTACTCCTCCACTCATACATTCACCTACCTACTCCTCCACTTATACATCCACCTACCTACTCCTCCACTCATACATCCACCTACCCACTCCTCCACTCATACATCCACCTACCTATTCACCCATCCATACATTCACCTACCTATTCACCCTTCCATACATCCACCTACCTATTTACCCATCCATACATCCACCTACCTACTCCTCCACTCATACATCCACATATCTACTCCTCCACCCATACATCCACCTACCTATTCACCCATCCATACATCCACCTACCTACTCACCCTCCCATACATCCACCTACCTACTCACCCTCCCATACATCCACCTACCTACTTCTCCACCATACACCCATCCACCTACCTAATTCTCCACCCATACATCCGTCCACCTATATACTCACCCACCCATACATCCATCCACCTACCTAATTCTCCACCCATACATCCGTCCACCTATATACTCACCCACCCATACATCCATCCACCTACCTAATTCTCCACACATACATTATCGTACCTACTCCTCCACCCATACATCCACCTACCTATTCCTTCACCCATAAATCCACCTACAGCTACTAAACCACCCATACATCCACCTACCTACTCACCCACCCATATATCCACCTACCCACTCACCCACCCATGCATTCACCTACCTATCCTCCACCCATACATCTTTCCACCTTCCTTCTCATCCACCCATACATCTATCCACCTACCTACTCCTCCATCAATACATTCATCTACATACTCACCCACTCACACATCCATTCAGCTACCTACTCACCCACCCATATATCCATACACCCACCTAATACCTACTCATCCACCCATACATCCACCTAATAGCTACTCATCCACCCATACATCCACCTACCTACACATCCACCCATACATCCACCGACCTACTCATCTTCAAATATATCCATTCATTCATCTAGCTGCTTACATCCCCATAAATCCATCCACCCAACTAATCATCCACTCATACATCCATTTACACATCTATTCACCAAACTGTACATCTATAAACCTACCTACCTACTCACCCACCCATACATCCATTCACATATCTACTCATCCACCTGTACATCTACCTACCTATCTACTCATCTACACATACATACATCTAATATCTACTCATCCACCCAAACATTCATACATCCACCTAGCTACTCACCCACTCATACATTCATCCACTTACCTACTCACCCACCCATACACACATCCACCTACCTACCTACGCATCCATCCATACATCCATTTACATATCTACTTATCTATCCATACATCCATACATCCACCTACCTACTCATCCACCCATACATCCATCCACCTACCTACCCAACCCACCCATACATGCATCCACCTACCAACCCAACGTACCCATCCACCTGCCTACTCACCCACCCATACATCTATCTGCTATCTACTTATCCATCCATTTATCCAACAACCTACCTACTTACCCACCCATACATCTATAAACCTACATAAGCACCCACCAATGCATCGATCCACCTACCTACTCATCCACCCATACATCCATCAACCTACCTACTCATCCATCCATCTTTATACATACTAACCCATCCATGCATCCATCCATTAATTCACCCACCTACTCACCCACTCAATCCATCCATTAATTCACCTACCTACTCACCCACCCATACATTCACTCACCTACCTACCAACCCACCATCTCACAAATCCATCCATCCGCCAACCTACTTACCCAAATATTCACGCATCAACCCGTCTATCCACGCACTCACCTACCCATCACCCTTCCTTTCACTTACCTACCCATTCATTCACACACCTACACACCCACACACCCACCCATCCATCACCCACACATCCACCAATCCATCCACCCTCCTGTCCACCTAGTTACGTCTATCCTTCCACCCTTACGTATTTATAACAATAACGAAACGCAGCTTCCCCGCGCTTCATCTGTGAAGTTTCATGGACTCACGATTTCGTCATCTACATAAAAAACGCTTGTTATATATATATATATATATATATATATATATATATATATATATATATATATATATATATATATATATATATATATATATATATATATATGTGTGTGTGTGTGTGTGTGTGTGTGTACTTGAGTCGGTATAGTCATCAGCCATCAGTAACTCCACAGGTGTGTGTAATATGCATAATATCCCAGGAACATATATGCTTAACTGATGCTTCTTATCCCTCCGATTAGTGTCACGTGAAGCCATGCGTTGTGGATGACGTTGACGAGCAGAGAACAGATAGTTGTAGCTTATGATCTCCAATTTCATGACGGAAGACAGGTGATCTCATTTTATTTGGAGACAAAGGATACGTTCATCGACCAGTAGGGTCACTGCTGGGATGGACAGCAATGGCAAACTACTTTCTTTACAAATGCCAAGACAGGCATTTATCGTTCAAAAGAGAATCAGCCTCGCCCGGTAGGTGTAGTCAGGTGTACCAGGTACCCCCATACCGTCAGCAAGCGACTGAGTAAATATCTGGATGGCTTGGCCACGGCATATGGTCGAGATAAGATAGTTAGTTAGTTAGTTAGTTAGTTAGTTAGTTAGTTAATCGACAGATCATCCTCATTGCACATCAACCATTCGGTCCATAAGTGCTCGGATCCCCTCCTCAGCAAATCCCGCAGCGTGTATTGGCTAACGACACCAGTTCTCTGTTGGTTTATCAATCCTCTTTGGCTTCCTGCGTAGTGTTCTTGTTTGGCCACACCTCTTTTAATTTGCTGTTCTCGCAGCCTGACCATGGTTGTAGATTCCCAGTTATCACTTGGTTCTCGTAAACGACTTACTTCTTGTAGAGCATTCAGAATGTCTGCCTGGTCCATGGCTCGTCCGCCTTACACAGTAGCCCTACCTGCAAGCCTGTCAGTCTGCTAATTCCCTTGTACACCTGCATGCCCTGGCACGAAGATGAAATTAATCTTTGCCAGCCGAGACCGCTCCAGAGACAGCAGCCACTCTCTTCGGACCCACCCCATCTCTACCCTCCTGAGCACACTCATTGAATTCCAAAGGACACATGCCCGATTGAATGTCTGTGTCTCGAGCCATGTTATTGCTTTACTTACTGTCATGACTTCCATAGTCAGGCTGCTTGTGGTCAAAGCAAAAGCGTCAGACTCTTCCTTCACAATTTTCCTTCTGGCCTGGGCCGTAAAGGCCCATGAACTTCTCACTCCTCGGACGACCGACCCATACGTGTAGATGACAGCATCATCCTCTAAAGAATTCTCGAAGATGAGAACCTGTACTTTCGCCTCCACAGCAGCTAGACTTTCTTGTCTGCATTTCCTGTCTAGTTGGATGCACACTGAAAAGGATGTACAGAACTCTGTTGGCACTTGTACCTACTCCTCGCCAGGATCTAAGTCCTCAAATGAACACACCTGCTGAAGAATGTCTTTAGCTTGACCCATCTACGACTGTCCTCTTTTTAACCTACTGCCCTTTACCTTCTTAATATCGCTATGCAGTGGATGTTGTGTGTTTGCGCTGACACGTGCTTGGCAAATTTGTATTCTGTCCCTTATGGTTGGAAAATCAAGAAGGTAGCTCATCGCCCTGCATGCTGCATCTCTTGTACATCCAAGAATAATGTGCATAGCTTCGTTCTGTATCCTTCCATCCTTTCTATCGGCTTATGGCTGAGAGTCAGGATCACCATCGCATACTCCAAAACAGAAAGGACCAGACCCTCGTAAAGAAGACATAGATGGCGCTGCTCACAGTTTGCCGCCGCCATCACCCGCATCGTAGCCAAATCCCGCTTGGCCTTTGTTATCACCTGGTCTACGTGCTCATTATAAACTAGGCTTCGATCAAATCGTATCCTCAGGTAATTCATTGGCTTCGTTCTTTCCACCATCTCTGAACCCAGATTTACAGTTGGCGTTGGGGTGTTGACAATATGGTTATTCAAAGAGAACCATGTCACTGTTGCCTTTGTTGGGTTGACCATTGCCCCAGCCTCAACACACCAAGTACTTATGCGATTGACTTTTGGTTGAGATTTTGTATCTCGACTTGGTCGAGATAAGAACACGGAGCTGATCCGCCGACTCAGGAGATCGTATGAGGTTACAAAACATGACCGCCCACGCTTATCAGCGTGGCACATGATGATGATACAAACAGCCGAACGTAATATCGCCAAGAAAGTCAACACGGTGTTCATTTCATCTTCTTGCAAAAGACACGCAACATTTATTTAGAAAGATAGAGAAAGAAACCTATCTGCATATTTATGGTAACATTATAACATGACAAAAGCAGTATCAAGTGTCCAATATTTGAGAGAACGGAAGAATATTTTCCTTGTATAGACACCAGTTTGCTGTTTATATTATCAGTTTCCACAATGCAAACTGTCAATTCCATGGAAACCACTGAGGCATACGAAATAACTAACTATCGGTAGAGTTGAGTGAGTTGAGTTGAGTTGAGCTGAGTTGAGTGAGTTGAGTTGAGTTGAGTCAAGAATCGTACATCACTGCACCTAGGACATTCCCATACGTGCTCCGTCCCCTCGTTCAACAGCCATCGAAGAGTCATACTACTAATCTAACTATCGGTACTCGTAATTAAGTGACATAATGACATGACGCTCGACGATGTGTTCGTTCCCCATTGGGTGGATTCTAATTTTAATAATTTATGAGTGCTGCAAGATCGTGTCAGTCTAACTCCTCACTCGCATCGCCGAAGCCTAATCGACAACACGTCATCGGATACTACATTGGCACCTTTCCGTCTTGACAGACGATAGTTTGGTACATTGTGCTTCAAAAAGGCTTAATAACTACGATCCATGGCGGTGGCGAGTGTGGCTGGTAAGGCCAATTCTTGCTGCAAATGTTTGCCAACATGGTCATTTCCACCATTTTGCACCATCTTACGTCTCTCACGCTCTGTGTGTGCTTTATCTGCAATCATTTTCTCCTTTGTCTTTATTCCATTTCTGATAGTTGCCCTCCATGCAACACGTTCAGCGGCGACGTGCTCCCACTGTGCATTATCAATGCCTGTATCAATCATGTCCCGCTTACACACATCTTTGTATCGTAGTAGAGGCCGACCCTGAGATCTCCTACCCGTCTGTAATTCACCAAAAAAGATGTCCTTTGGTATTCTACCATCATCCATCCTCCTAACATGTCCTATCCATCTAAGTCTACGAAGACTGAGCATGGAATAAACTGTCACACAACCTGATCTTTCCAAAACTTCAGTATTTGTGATTTTGTCTTGCCACTTAATACCACAATACTACAATATACTAGATAAGGGGGTGGAGAATGGTCCGACAAAGATACGAAGGAAGTGACACCCAATGTAAAAGGCTACAAGACACCAGATAAGGGGGTGGAGAATGGTCAGGACAAAGGCACGAAGTAAGAAACACCCAATGTAAAAGACTACAAGATACCACATATGTGAGAGGAGAATGATCCGGACAGAGACACCAAGGAAGAGACACCCAATGTAAACAACTACATGATACCAGATACGGAGAAAAGAATGGCCCGGACAAAGACGCGAAGGAAGGGACACCCAATGTAAAATACTGCAAGATTCAAGATACGGGGGAGGAAAATGATCCGGGCAAAACCACAAGCAAGAACATTAAGAAGAAATCGCTACCGATACCATGTGTGTCAAGACAACGAAGAGAGAGAGAGAGAGAGAGAGAGAGAGAGAGAGAGAGAGAGAGAGAGAGAGAGAGAGAGAGAGAGAGAGAGAGAGAGAGAGAGAGAGAGAGAGACTATCTGCCTCTACAAAGGCACAACCACTGCCGAAAGAAGCAACAGTACTACGAGGCGACTTCAAATGAAATCCTGAAAAGTGTGATATCAAGTACAATAACATATCTTGTAACCTGTCAATATTGGTGTTAATGATGTCAAGATTATTAAGTACGTGACCTCACGGTGCAGACGAACACGGTGACGTCATAAGGACAGTTTAAAGATGGTCGCAATACTTTTAACACGCACCAAAGAGGAACTCTTTATAAAACTGCCGTAGGGGTTTACTGCACTGTGGATCATAGGAGGCAGGACTGGTTTGCGGCAAACAGCCAGACTCTGCAGCCCTTGATTGATAAGAAGAAGATAGCTCTCTTAAGAAACAAGGAAAGACCAACGCGTAACACTCTGAGTGAGCTAAAGCAAGCTAAGATGGATGTGCAAATGGCTGCCAGGCAGTGTGCAAATGATTATTGGATCAAGTTATGTGAGTCCATTCAAATAGCAAGTGATAAGGGAAACATAAGAAGCATGTATGAAGGAATAAAGAAAGCCTGTGGTCCAATGATCAAAAGAAGTGCACCATTGGAAACCTTGACTGGAGAAATCATAACTGATAAGAAACAGCAGATGGACAAATCAAATCAAATCAAATCAACTTTATTTTAAAAGGGTCACAAATTGGGCACGCAGGCCCGTCTTACATTCGGCCCTTCTAATCACTCGTATTTCGTTCATTAAGAGCATTATACATTTACATAGGAAGAAAAGTTAACATTGTGAAATGAATGTTGTAAACATAAACAAGGCAAATTACCATGTTATGAGGCCCATCTCCCACCTACCCATACATCACCCCACCCATACACAGCCCCCACCTACCCACACACAAATACACACCCAGGGACACATACATACCCCACCAACCGACCCATCCCGCTCCCGCACATCCCCCACCCACACACACTGCCATCACCTGTTCCCCTACCAAAACACACTCGCCACCCACAAACATCCCCCACCAACCCACACATCCCACGCCCACCCACATACACATCCTAACCCACAATCCTCTCCCCACCCACACCTCCAACCACCCATTCCCCAGCTACACCTCCATCGACCACATATTCCCCACCCACGCACACACATCCCCCACCAACCCACACATCGCACATCCACTCACACATCCCCACACCATACACATACATCCCCACCAACTGACATCTCCCTACCCCCACACATACACATCTCCCTAGCCACCTATACATCCCCAATCCACTCACACACACCCCACCACCCACACATACATCCTCCACCCACTCACAACTCCCCCACCACACACATCCCCACCCGCACATAACATAATCCCCTACCACGCAATATTCCCAACCCACGCACCACACACACACATATCCCTCACCAACACACCCCACACCCACATACAATTACACATCCCCACCCACACACCACATACATATCCCCCACCCACATACCACAAAATATCCCCACCCACATCCACATAGATACCTTCACCCATCCACCCCACATACCCCCACCCACACACCACAAAAATCCCCCACCCACACACACATACCCCACCCACACAATACCCCCAACCAACACACCACACACCTCTCCACACCCACACACGCATTCCTCACCCATCCACCAACTCACCCTCACATCCTCCACTAAGCACCCAAACACCCCCACCCACCCACCCCCAACCAAACATCTCTCGATCACAATACCCCTACCCACACACATCCTCCACCCACTTACGCATCCCACCCTGACACATACACATCCCTCAACCACCTACACATCCCTAAGCCACTCACACACCCCCACCCACACATTCCCCATCCAAGACACATCTCCCACCCACACACCCCCACCACCCACACATACTTCCCACAACCACCACACATCCCCTACTCACCCACACATATCCCCCACCCATACACACATTCCTCGACACCCATCACTACACATCCCCCACACCACAACACTATCCCCCACCCACACACATATCCTCACCCATATCACCACAAACATACCCCCACCCACACACCATGCACACATCCCCCACCAACACATCGCACACATATCCCAAACCCACACACCATACACTTCTCCCCACCCGGCCTTGCATCCCCAATCCACCCACACAATCCCCTACCCACACAACCCCGCCACCCACACATACTTCCTCAAACCATCCACACATCTCCACCCAGCCCACTACATATCCCCCACCCAAACACACATCCCCGCACCCGTCCCATACACATATCCTCCACCCATACACACATCCCCACACCCATTCCCACACCTCTACCTTCACCCCCACACATCCACCCACACATCCCATCAACACCCACAAATATCACTACCCACCAACACCCACACACCCCAACCCATCCAAACGCATACCCACTCCCACACATCCCCCACCCACACATCCCCCACCCACACATATCCCACACTCACACACATCCTCCACACACACTCACACATCCTCACATCTAGACACATACAAAATGTCTCATGTTTTGTAAAGGTCCAATCTAGGCTTTGAGACATGTAACAAATTTAGGCGCTTGCTGTTCATTGCATTAGATTGAATCAGCGGCAGAAGATACTCTGGGACATTTTGAGATATAATTTTATTCACTAATTTGGCTTTGTTAAAAAGGAAGCGCTTTCGAAGTGGTAGAAGTCTTAGATGACTGTATAAATTATTACTTTCCACGTGCTTTATGCCAGAAACCAGACGAATAGCGCGGTTTTGTAGAGAACATAGTCGTTTTAAATTAGATTTAGGGGAACCATCCCAAACTGTGGAACAGTAATCGAGATGTGATTGAATATAGCATGTATAGAATATTTTTCATGTGCTTTCGTCCAGGAAGTGCTGAATATTAGCAAGTTGGTAAACTTTTTGTGCTATTTTCTTGGTAAGAACGTGAACATGAGAGCTCCAGCTCAAATGGCTGTCAATTAAAAGACCTAGTGTTTTATGTTCATTCACATTAACTATAGGTAACGAGCCCATGCGGAGTTCGAGCGGTGCTCCAGTTATGGCTAGTGTCTGTAGTTTTTGTCTGGTCGTTATTAGCATGGATTTGGTTTGTCGATGTTAATTTGCATGCGGTTTTCATTGCTCCATCTAGTAAGATTATCAAGTTCCTTTTGCAAAGAATTCTCTAATTCACTACGGTTTTCTTGATTAGTATATACAGTACAGTCGTCTGCAAATAGATCACAAGTTGTATTGATATATAAAGGAAGATCATTAATATAAACTGCAAAAAGCAGCGGACCTAGTATTGAGCCCTGAGGCACACCAATATTAAGCTGTGTGGGTCTTGATAGACAGTTGTTGAAGGACACGACTTGTCTGTCGGATAGAAATGACGTAATTATGTTCACCATGTTGGTGCTTGTCTTCATTTGTTTTAGTTTTCTAATTAGAATATCGTGATCTACCATATCAAAAGCTTTTTTAAAATGTCTACAAACACCGCTCCACAAATTCTACTGTTGTTGATGTTTAAGTGCCAGTTATCGGTAATTTTTGTTAGAGCACTAATATCATCATTGGCACCTTTCCGTCTTGACAGACGATAGTTTGGTACATTGTGCTTCAAAAAGGCTTAATAACTGTCATATGGCAATAACTACGATCCATGGCGGTGGCGAGTGTGGCTGGTAAGGCCAATTCTTGCTGCAAATGTTTGCCCACAGTAGGTGCATGTGAAAACATGGTCATTTCCACCATTTTGCACCATCTTACGTCTCTCACGCTCTGTGTGTGCTTTATCTGCAATCATTTTCTCCTTTGTCTTTATTCCATTTCTGATAGTTGCCCTCCATGCAACACGTTCAGCGGCGACGTGCTCCCATTGTGCATTATCAATGCCTGTATCAATCATGTCCCGCTTACACACATCTTTGTATCGTAGTAGAGGCCGACCCTAAGATCTCCTACCCGTCTGTAATTCACCAAAAAAGATGTCCTTTGGTATTCTACCATCATCCATCCTCCTAACGTGTCCTATCCATCTAAGTCTACGAAGACTGAGCATGGAATACACCGTCACACAACCTGATCTTTCCAATACTTCAGTATTTGTGATTTTGTCTTGCCACTTAATACCAAGTATTCTTCGCAGACACCGCATATGAAAGCTGCTTAAACGTTTCTCTTGGCGTGAGTAAGTTGTCCAGGTTTCACTGCCATAAAGAAGAGTACTAAGGACACAGGCTTGGTAGACGAGGACTTTTGTTTTGGCAGTAAGCTTCCTGTTCTCCCAGACTCTTTTTGCTAACATGTTCATTGTTGTTGCTGCCTTGCCAATCCTGATGTTGATTTCCTGATCGAGGGATAATTTGCTATTTACCTCTGATCCAAGATATGTAAAATGGTCTACTATCTCCAGTTCGGCGTCGTCAATAAAGATTGATGGTACACCATGTGCACCTTGTGAAATAATCTGTGTCTTCTTTTTGTTAATTGTTAAACCAAATTCAGAACAAGCATTGGAGAATGCAGATAGTAGATGTTGTAATTCTTCCTCAGAGTGGTCGTAATCGCAGCATCATCCGCAAAAAGCAACTCTCTGATTAGTACCCTGCTAATTTTGGTCTTGGCCTTCAATCTCTGAGCATTATAGAGGCCACCATCTGAGCGTGAGTGAATGTATATACCGTCATCCTGATCACGAAAGGCATATTTCAGTAGAAGTGAAAAGTATATCCCAAAGAGGGTGGGGGATAGTACACAACCTTGCTTAACTCCACTCTTGATTTCAAACTCTTCTGAAGTTGAGCCATCAAACTTGATTGTACCCTTCATGCCTGTGTGGAACGATTCCACAATGGACAGAAGAGTTGGTGGACAGCCAATCTTCTTTAGTGCTTTGAACAGACCCTCACGACTGACCAAATCGAATGCCTTTGTGAGGTCGATGAAGGCAATAAACAGTGGCTGTGTCAGCAACTTGCTTGCTACAGGTCTTTCAGGACACCCCTACTTTTGCACCGCACGAAATAACAACTCGTGTCATTTGCAAAAGGAATGCAATTTATTTAGAGCTGGCAATTTAATAGCTCTGCGAGCGGTATGCTTCATTAACATTACACAACATGAATGTAATGAAGTGGTGAGAAATGATGCTAGTAATTACAATCTAATTCTACAGCCTAATATTTAACTATTGCCTAGAAACCTATAGCATTTGTCAAGAACACGTCTACTCTCTACCGTCTCCAGTCGGGTCTGTCCACACGCTACACATTGCGTGGTCAAGCACGGACGCTGTCCCCTTCGTGCAGTAGCTAGTCTTGCGTGCATGTAGTCCCAAGCACGCTGGCTCCTGAACTTGAGTAACCGGGCACTTCACGGTTACTCGCAGGCCAAGCTTCCCAATGGCTTGGGGAAGCCCTCGCTCACTTGTACTTGTTGCCCCCTTGGTTGACACAAATGTGTCCCCTTGTGAAGCTATTCATAGCGCTGGTGTCTCTCCTGTCTGGTGTCTCCCTACTAGACTTGTGTTAACTCTTATTAACTCTCTAGAGCCTTATTGGAGATTCTGACAGGCTGATTTTGTTCTCGGCATTTTTCTTGCATCTGTCGCAATGAGAGCACTATGGCAAGAATATTTAGGTCGAAACCCAGATTGACTGTTAATTATTAGATCGTTGTTAATTAAATGGTGTAACGTTATTTTATGAATGTGTTTTTCTAGTGGTTTTGATAGCGACGATAGTAAGGAAATAGGTCTATAATTACCCAAAACACTATTATCGATTGAGCCATTTTTTAAGTAGAGGAAACACTTTAGCAATTTTAAATGCAGATGGAAAGTAGTTTTTGGCCAGGCACTGGTTATATATGAACGTTAAGGACTCACTAATGACTGGTGCAGCACAACGAAAAATTCTAATACTGATACCATCTAGGCCGTGTGAATTTGTTGATTTGAGGTTTAAGAGATATTTATAAACTTCTGCAATAGACATTAAGGGAATATCAGCGGGAATATTTCTGGTGCACTTCTCCTCACAGAATGATGCCAGTGAACTTAAATTACACGATGAGTCTGGTATTGAAGACTTTAGATTCTCTATTTCTGATTGAAAGAACCAACTGAATTCATCGCATGTTATAGAATTTGGTATTGCTGATTCTGTAGGCGAAGGTTTCCGGTTTCAAGATGGCGACGCACGGTCGTGTTGTTTTGTGTTCGTTAACATTTTCGCGTAGGGGATGGATTTATTCATCTCTTGCGTGTAATTGGTGTGCCAGGATGTAAAGCCAGGAGTTTCTACTCAAAATCTGCGCGGGTGCTACGGAGTTTGTGCATCGAGATAAGCCATCCTTGAGTGAACTTTCAGCAGCGTGTGTGGGTTCTCAGTCTGTGTTTTCGTTTTTTCAACATGGCGGAACAACGTGTGTTCTTCGATCGGTCAGCAGTCAACCTAACGCGGCGGCGTGGAAGCCGCGCAGGCAAAAAGAAGCAAGGTAAGCGTGGTGATTTGAGACGCTTTAGACTCAAGTGTCACCGTATAGGACTCAGGAATATCCGTATTCTGTATTGAAACTGTGCCAGTGTAAAACAACGGGGCTCTATTTTAGAAACCCTAGTTTACAGGAACGACATTGTAGCACTCCAGGAGACGAGACTGGGCGATCAGCTACTCCGAATTGCTGGCTTCAAATGTTTCTACAACAGACGACATCTGGGAATGGCGATTCTCGTTCGCGACAGCATGGTGGCGTCAGAGCTAGACATGTCCAGTTGGGACAGTGACGATATACAAATACAGGCGTTGAGAGTTCATTCCAGTATACCATTCGTGTTGGTTAATGTTTATGCCCGCAATGCGAGTGTGGACGCCCAGAAGTGGCAGTGCTTAAGTGGCATATTAGGCCACGAGAGAAATGTTATTTTCTGTGGTGACTTCAACGCTAAAGGCAGATCATGGGGAAACATTTCCTCCAATACACAGGGGGAGGAGCTCGAGACTGCACTGGAAACCATCGACCTGGTTTGTATCAACAGTGGCTGTGTCACCAGGACAGCAAGCCGTCCAGGCGATGAGGACAGTGCTATTGATCTGGCGCTAGTTTCACCTTCACTCACTACAGTGTGTAGATGGGGTGTCCTAGGACACCACGGCAGCGACCACCACCCTTGCAGCATATTGGTGGAGAAAGGCAGAACCAGGCAGCACAAGCTAAAGGTAAAGACTTTCCAGTATGACAGTACAGGGCAAGATGTGGTGAGTAAAATAAGACGTGACAAGCGCAGAAAGTTTCAGGGCAGGAAAAAAAGCTGGGAGCAGCCACCGTGGTGGAGTTTCGAGGTGGAGAAGGCTTGGGTGGATAAGCGTAGTGCTGTAAGGAGATGGCAAAATGCCAAGAAGAACAGAGCTGGTCATCCTAGTCCCTGCTTGCACTTAGAAAGAGAGATGCACACAAAAGTAAGCTATTTAAAAAAACTGGTCAAGGTGGTTAAAAGCGAAAAATGGGCAGAGGTGTGTCAAAGAGTAAGCACAGACAAATCACTGAAATTGTTCTGGCGACTACATAAAAGCATGAGTGGTGTAGTCAAGAATAAGAGCATTTCTGACTTCCAAGGTGCTGACCTCATCTGGCAGAGGACTGACGAGGACAAGGGGAAAGCCCTCTTTTAACGCTATCTTGAGCAGAGCAACCAGACAGACATGGGAGGCCGAAATCTGGCCAAGGAGGTCACCTCAGACAGATGCAAGGCCCAGAACACTTCGGATGAAGACACAGTGACAGTGAAAGAAATCAAGGCTGTACTTCGACGATCAAAAAACAGTGCTCCAGGTCCTGATGGCATAAGATACGACGACATCAATAGGTGTACCGACAATGAGCTAGAGAAACTAGCAGACATGTACAACAACAGTATAGGGAGTGCTAGCATCAAGGAGGAATGGTTACACAGCTATCTGATTCCCTTGCCGAAGCCTGACAAAGACCACACAAAAATTCAGGGATATCGAATTATAACCATGCAGAATACAATAGGCAAGCTGCTGGAGAAGGTAATTGCCAGGAAAATATCAAGCCAGCTAGAGAGGCAAGGTGTTTTCCCACCTACCCTGGGTGGGTACCGTCCAAAAAGAGAAACCTGGACCAATGCAGCAGTCTTTGCCCATGATGTCTATGAAGGTTTCCACTCAGGCACTGAAACCGTTGCTGCAGCGATTGATCTTGAGGACGCATACAACAGAGTACCATTGGATTTTTTAATGTTTCAGCTTCTTGAACTAAACGTAAGTCCATTCCTCCTTAGTTGGATCGCTGCAGCCCTCTTCCAACGGAAAGTAGTTTTTAGATGTGGCAGTTGGACTTCGGAACCAACAACAATATATCCTGGCCTACCACAGGGATCACCATTATCTCCGGTACTGTTCAACGCCTACACAGTGAGAATCACCAGTGAGCAGATCACTGGACCTGGCAGGACATTGTCATATGCCGATGATGTTTTAGTGTATCGTCAGGGTAAGGATAGAGAGGAGGTTGCTGTGGAACTACAAACCGAACTCAATCGCATAAGTACTTGGTGTGATGAAGCTGGGGCAATGGTCAACCCAACAAAGGCAACAGTGACTTGGTTCTCGTTGAATAATCATATTGTCAACACTCCAACACCAACTGTAATGCTGTGTTCAGAGACGGTGGAAAGAACGCAGGCAATGAATTACCTGGGGATACGGTTTGATCGAAGCCTTGCTTATAATGTGCACATAGACCAGGTGATAACAAAGGCCAAGCGGGGTTTGGCTGCGATGCGGGTGATGGCGGCAGCAAACTGTGAGCAGCGCCATCTATGTCTTCTGTACGAGGGGCTGGTCATGTCTGTTTTGGAGTATGCAATGGCAATCCTGACTCTCAGCCATAAGCAGATAGAAAGGATGGAAAGGATACAGAATGAAGCTATGCGCATTATTCTTGGATGTACAAGAGATACAGCATGCAGGGCGATGCGCTACCTTCTTGATTTTCCAACCATTGAAGAGAGAATACAAGTTTGCAGGGCACGCGCCTACCTCAGAATTAACGCAAACACACAACATCCACTGCATAGTGAAATTAGGAAGGTGAAGGGCAGCAGGTTAAAAAGAGGACGGTCGTGGATGGGTCAAGCCGAAGACATTCTTCAACAGGTGTGTTCACTTGAGGACTTAGAACCTGGCGAGGAGTGGGTGCAAGTGCCAACAGACTTCTGCACATCCTTTTCAGTTTGCATCCAACTAGATAGAAAATGCAGACAAGAAAATCCGGCTGCTGTGGAGGCTGAAGTACAAGCGTTGATTTTCGAGAATTCGCTAGACGGTGACGCGGTCATCTACACAGATGGGTCGGTCGTCCGACATGTGAGAAGCTCATGGGCCTTTACAGCTCGGGCCGGAGGGAGAATTGTGAAGGAGGACTCTGGTGCTTTCACTGAAACCACAAGTAGCCTGACCATGGAAGTCATGGCAGTAAGTAAAGCAATAACATGGCTCGAGACACAGACATTCACTAGGGCTTGTTTCCTTAGCGACTCAATGAACATGATCAAGAGGATAGAGGAGGGGTCGATCCGAAGAGAATGGTTGCTGCCTCTGGAGCGGTCTCGGCTGGCAAAGATTAGTTTCATCTTCGTGCCAGGGCATGCGGGAGTACAAGGAAATGAGCGGGCTGACAAGCTCGCAGGTGAGGCTACTGTGGAGGGCGGACGCGCCATGGACCAGGCTGACATTCTGAATGCTCTACGAGAAGTAAGACTTTTGCGAGAACCAAGTGATGACTGTGAATCTACAACAATGGCCAGAATGCGAGAGCAGCAAATTAAAAGAGGGGTGGCCAAACAAGAACACTACGCAGGAAGCCAAAGAAGATTGATAAACCAACACAGAACTGGCGTCGTTAGCCGCTACACGCTGCGGGATTTACTGAAGAGGGGATCCAAGCACTTATGGACTGAATGGTTCGATGTGCAATGAGGATGATCTGTCGACTAACTAACTAACTATCTGTAGGGCGTTTCTTATTGGTTAGCAAGTTAATAGCCTTCCATATATTTGTACTGTTTGAATTATCTACATTCAAATTTTTAAAATGATCTTTTTTCATGCTACTAATTTCATATTTAACTTTATTCCTTAGTCTACGGTAATTGATGAAGTCTTTATTTTTGCGTACTGTATCTCGCTCTCTCGTGATTTCCAGTACTTCACTTGTGACCCATAGGGATTTATGTTGATTTTTGACTCGAACTTCTTTGACTGGCACGTGTTTATCGAACACATTGTAGACTGTCTTCGTCCAGAAAGCTAATGCATCGTCCGGGTCAGGAAGTTGGTAAATGTGATCAAGGGCTGCTTTTCTTAAGTCTTGCAAAAATAAATCTTGGTTGAATGCTTTAAAATTTCTAAATTTGATACTTACATGTTTATGTTTAAGAGATTTGAACCAAATTCTTGACCATGTACAACATACAGGGTAATGGTCACTAACTGTACTAACAGGAACAGAACATTCAATAATATTATCTGGACAAGTAACATATATATGATCAATTATAGTTGAGGATGTGTCAGTAACCCTTGTGGGACGGCTTATTAGTTGTTTGAAATTGTAAGAAAGAATGATATCGTCCCATGTCTGGTTGGATTTACTAATATCTATGTTGAAGTCACCTAGTATCATAACTTCTCTACCTGCTGTAAACACTCTATCCATCATTGTAGTGAAGCAGTCATACCAAATGTGCCTGGCACAAGGATTCCTAAATAGGTATCCAAAGAGAAACGGTTGTTGACAGGATAGCTTCACCTCTAACCAAACACATTCTATCCCTACGGTCTCGAGATCACTTCTACGGGAACAGTTGAGGGAATTGGAAATGTATACAGCAATACAAGTCTCTAATTTTTGACTTGCATCTTTCCGAATTACTTTAAACCCCTCAAGTGAGATTTCGGAGTCGGTTATTTTGTCGTTAAGACGACTTTCTGTGATTCCAAACACATGGAACTGTTTGGACAGTATTACCAAGAGCTCAGGTAATTTGTTGAGCAGATGAAAGATGTTGAGATGGCCTATATATGGACCATTTTTGTTGAGTCACTGATCGGGATTGGCGAACATTACAAACTAAAAGGAAGATGTCGCTTGTGGTATGCAAATTGCTGGGATTTTGAAACTGTATTTAGAAGTAGTTAAGGCTGTTAGAGGGGGCAGGAAAATGTCTTTGCTGGAGTGACATCATGAATGCTTGGTGCAGGGCTGCAGGATTGTACCGCATTAGCTGCTGAAGTTGACGGTTCCACTCATAGGAGTGTAGATTACCGTCCAGCGAGGGACTGCTATGAGTGTCACTGGAAGTGCCTACATTGGAAGCAGGCATCGGGGGCACAGCACCATTGTTTAACGGTGTCCCCTTTGACATCATAGAGGGAGACTGTTTTACGGGCAAGGTAGGAAACAAAGTATCATATTTAGCAACACTTGGATTGGAGCTTGGATTGCTATTCACGACATTGTGTTCCTGGGGTACAGGCAAGGGTGGTGTGGAAAGAGAAGGTGTGTTTTCTGAACACTGTGAGATGGCTGTTGCCGGAGGTGAAGTTCGGTTTACTCCTGTAACTGGTGCTGGTTGTTCGGTTTACTCCTGTAACTGGTGCGGGATATTTTATGTTCTTCGCTAGGAAGCTACTTCCTAGCTAGGAACAATGTATTTGATCCCTGTATAGTTTTTTCTTAGGAGCTCCGGACGGTGACGTAAAGTAAGGGGTGTTATTTATGAAATTCATGCTATTATTTTTACAAAATTTATGTAATGTTAGATTGGCAGCATCGGCAGTACGACGCTTGAACCCGTAACATGGTGAAATGATAGATGAAATAAACAACGATGATTTCGGAAATTTATTGCGCAACAGCACCTCCAATGTAGCTAGTTGTGAGGTTCTGATGATTTTATTATCCATTATGTCATTGACACCAATATGGACTGTTGCTCTCCTAATTCTGTCATTCTCTTGGAATCTTCGCAGTGTAGCGGTCAGCCTGTCAATGTCAGCGCCTGGTACAGGGTAGATTGAAGTTGATTCGCTGTCAGAAGATGACATGCGATCACTATAGATTCCCTTCAGCAGGGAGTCTCCAATGACGAAATGTGTTGCACTGTGATCTATTGTTATTTCACGCTGTTGGCGTGTCCGCTTGGACTGTTGTTGCCACAGTTCACTGTCGTCTTTCTTGTGTTCTTGTTTATTATAGCTTGCATGCGTTGGATGTTGATGTCCAGTAGTGGTAACGACTGAGCTCTGTGATTCCAAGTCTGCTGCTGGAGTAGTCTACACTTAAGGCCTGGAACCTGTTGCTGATATGCACATCGATGGGGTAGATAGTTGGTGTGCGTTCTACAGGTTTAGTAGTGGTTTTGTTGCTTGTAGAAACTGTCTGTATGTCATTATGCGACGAACATTCACTGGTAACACACGCATCTACAATACCATGGATACTTTCTGTTTGTGCACTTTTATGAAATGACTGTGCACGCTTTAGTTTCAAGGCATGTATGGATGTTTTAAAAGTTTCCTTCTCTTTTTTAAGGATTCGGATTTCCTCTCGAAGAAGAATGTTTTCTTTTTTAAACTCCGCAATAATATTAGTGTTGTTGCTGGTAATAAAATCTTTTAACCTCATCTCTAAAGCCTGAATTAGTTCACGCCAATCATTGTGGCTCTGTGTTTCGGCCGAAGAAAGCGTCTTTGAAGGTGATGTGTTAGATTGATAATATTGAGCTGGTGAATTGTGTTGTTTGTCCAGCTGGAAATCAGTGTCTGATTGTTCACTAGACAACATGATGGATGTTGGCGATGAAGATAATCGTTTCAGTCGCTGAGCTGGCGTGCTAAATAACTTTTCTCCCGTCTTGTTTTTGTTTACATTTTCGCATCGCTTTGACACAGTTGATGATCGTAAGTTGGAGGACATGTTGGCAATATAGGCAGCTCGACAAGGTAAGGAGTAAATAAAACTGCAGGCCTTTCTGTAGATCGTGCGTGGCGCTTATTTCTTGCTAGTCACGCATAGTTAAGTCTCACGTTGTCGTGAATCGATAATTGGTAAAAATTCAAAAATAGATGCTCTTACCCTCACGTGTCACAATGAAATCTTCATTTCACTAAATAAACAGTCACATAAACTTGACAGTTGAGAGTGTGTAAATTCAGTTTTAAAACGAGCACAATAATGGAGTAAATAAAAGCGCCAGCCCTTCTGTAGGGCGTGCGTGGTGATTATCACTTGTTAGCCCCGCATGGCTAATTCTGACGTTGACGTGAATCGATAATTGGTATCATTCAAAAATGGGTGCTCTTACCATCACATATCACAAAGAATCCCTCATTTCACTAAATAAACGGTCACATAAACTTGAAGTGTTGAGTAGTATGTAAATCCACTTTTAGAACGAACACAATGATATACACAGCATCGCGATTGAATTAAGTAAAACTTGGTATTTCTTATACTGGTTTTCTTTTTCTTTGGTTACTAATTTTCTCGTTTCTTTCTTAGTATCAGCTTCGATTTCTATCTGTTTTAATTTGAACTGCATTTCTATTTCAGATTTCTTGAAATGAAGATCAGCCTGTTTATTTTTAGCATCAAGTCCAGCTTTCTTCACTTCAAGTCCAGCTTTCTTCACTTCAAGTCCAGCTTTCTTCACTTCAAGTTCAGATTTCCTCAATTCTGATTCAGACTGTTTATTTTTAGCATCAAGCTCTGCTTTCTTCAATTCTCTCTCTGCCGCCCTTCCCCCCTTTCTCTAGCTTTTTCTTCTAATTGAACTTGCTCTGCATATTTCGTCTCACTCCATTTAGATAAATCTTCTCCTGTTAAACCTAATTTTAGGCCTGACTCTATGAAGTCGTGTAGAGTAGCCATGATAGTTTGACAATTGCGTTAACAATAGCACCAAAAAAAAAAAAAATTACAGCAACTGATCAAATTCAATCAATATAATTCGCAAACAAAAATGTATTACATATCTAATGTGTACAATGTGAAAAAAAAATTACAGGAAGGGCTTGAAATCTTACAAAAATATGTAAAGAAATACTTAGCTGCCGATAACGTTCGGAACTTGTGATGTACTTCGATATCTGCACCCCGGAGGCAGGTCGGTACTTTATGGACTGGAAGAAAAATTCTGTAAACCCGGAGACAAATCTGTTTGCTGGGGAAAGAAAAATATTAGTAGATGTTCGACTCTGTGGTGTATGCGAGGTCGGTTAATTGTGTATAGGTTTGTATGCAATCAAGTATGGATGTGAGTCTGTAATGTCATCGTCGTCGGTTAATAGAGAAATAGATCGTAGTAATTTCAAGTTCTGTGTGAGTTAGACTTTCAGAACTGGGCTGCTTTTGGTCACTATCTTTCAGCGTACAATCAGAATTACATATGTACTAGCATTCCATTGTGCATACATATCAAAATTTAAATGACAGTGATGTGAAATTTACATGTATATTGTCAACACACGTTCAAATATGTTATTGAAAACTGGACGAGAAGTCCACGTTCTAATGTATAGTTCGAAAACCGGACGAAATCTCTACTTTCGTCTCTCTATTATACATGCGGCTCAAAAATCGGACGAGATACCCACGTTCGTCCCTGTCAAGGACTCAATTATATGAACATTCGGCTCGCTCTCCAGAACAGGGGCGAAACAATCACACACACTCAATGATTACGCTCTCAAACACAGTACCGTGAAGAAAACCCGTTTATTCACGTTCTCTATTTACAGTGAGTACATTCGTGAATAGTTGCGCTCATAACTATGCGCAACTCGTACATTATCACAGCAATATATACATGCATCATACATCTTACAATGCAATAATACAAAATAGCTCTCTCACTGTCTCAGCACAAGCAAATCTCAATCTACTAGTCAGTCATGCCATCCCTCATTACAGTCATCTCACAGCGATCATGAAACACAAGCATAACCCTCTCTGTCCGTCCGTCTCGAAGTCCTAAACCCGTCTGGCTGACCCAAGTATGTTTGGTCAGTCCTTGACTTCTCACAGCTCGTGTCGCCCGTGCCGTGTAACGTGACACAATGACCACAATGCTTCAACTAGTGCGTAGTTGCCCTGTACTCGGTAACACCTGGATGCCTGTCCTGATCGCCTGCCATGAGCTGTCCTACGTTAACTCCTGTCCTGCAGGAGGTATATATTAGGTTAGTTAATATTGGGTTCATGACAGGTAACAAAAAAAAAGCATATTGTACTGTCTACTTTCATTCGGTAGCTCAGCCATATCTAACTAAGACCTGACTTTTGCTGTCATTCGGTAGCTCAGCCATATCTAACTAAGACCTGACTTTTGCTGTCATTCGGTAGCTCAGCCATATCTAACTAAGACATGACTTTTGCTGTCATTCGGTAGCTCAGCCATATCTAACTAAGACCTGACTTTTTCTGTCATTCGGTAGCTCAGCCATATCTAACTAAGACCTGACTTTTGCTGTCATTCGGTAGCTCAGCCATATCTAACTAAGACCTGACTTTTACAGTCATTCGGTAGCTCAGTCATATCTAAGATCTGACAACATAAGCACTTCCAAAGACCAGATAAGCCTTCGTGAGAATCGTGGCCTTCATTAGTGTTAACATGAAAATATCATAGAACTTTTAAAAAATTGTTTTTTAATGTTGCATATCCATTGCAGGACGTTGTAGTCAACACCAGAACTTTTCAGCTGCTGTTGATGTACTAGGCAAATTTTTACGTTCAGTAGTTTGCCATTGCTTTCTGAACGACCGGCTCCCATACCAACACGTTATAACACAACGCGACACGGTCTGCTGCACAAATCGGTCGCGGCTGCGTTTCGAACGCCTGGTAAGCGTCTCACGAACCGCGTTCGCAAGCCTTTGCCACCTAGACCGGCGTGTCATAGATGTCAGGGTCTTGTTTTGTATGACCGAAGGCTCGTAGTAACTAACAGGCGTGAAAACAATCACTCACACAGAATGAGTGTACCAACACACGGCGACATAACTCAATCACTTTTAATCGCACTTCTCAAAACAGCAATCATATCAGGCATCGCTCAAAGTCAGCAATAATGCCATTTCCAGAAACATACGATGCAATATATCAATTTCATAAATACAATAGAATATACACTCACTCAATCTTTACTCTACTCAACAAAGCATACAGGCTTTCTTCCATCAAGCATCGACTCATACACAGCAACACTCTTTCACGTCCGTCCAGTCTCGAGGTCCTAGGCTGTCTCTCCGCTACCAGCAGTGATTCCTCGTTGGCCCGGCTTTCCGACTCTCGTGGTCTTCGTGTACCACACTGACCTCTGGCCATGCACTGCGAAGTAACTGTAAGTCAAGTTCACAGTCGTTCCTGGTCGTTGCCGCCAGGCGGGGGAGATGAAGACTTGGAGATTCTGACACTCTCCGCCGCCTCCTCTTATGAAAGGTATTCCCTTTCATTACTGGTGTTTATAGTTGGGTTACATTAATAATATAAAGTCAGAATCGACTCTCTGGTATTTATTGACCTTTACTGGGTAATTGCATGATATACCTTTTCTTCAGTGATGCCATAGGGCTAATGTCATCAAGTACTTTCCCCTAGTTGGATTTGTACCTTAGTTGATAATGGACTTAGCCAGTCCGGTACTTATCCGCGACTAACGCTATCTTCCAAGCAACGCAGTACCTCATGACAAAAGAAAAAAATCACAAAAAGAAACATGTCAGGCATTAAGTCATCTTCCTTATAAGATGCCTTCAGGACTAGACACCCACGATATGGTCGGATAGTCCAATCCTGGTCCTCAACTTTAGTAGTTATATTCCACGCATAGTTGATGTCACATTGTGACGTGTAGTCGTTTTGGCTACCTATGAACAAGATAATATATGCATGCTTATATTTTCCCAATATTTCAAATAGTTTCCCCTTAGTTGTACTGGTGAAACGTTATGGGAGGTAATTTCTAAATTCTTTCAAAAAAATAAAGTACATTTGTAAGTTATATTCTAAGCGTCATAGTTTGATATTTATTTTCAATAGTGACATAAGTTGGCACCATTGAGAAAAATTTAATCAATCAATGATTCTTAGATCACAAATATATAAATCCTTTCATTCAATTAAATATATGTAAATTTAATGTCACACAGTTATCTCAAGTGTCATTCACTTGTGACTATTATTTATATAGTCTGCTATTTTTTGCTAAATTTATTAAATAATTCGAAAAGGAAACGGAAGTACACAAATGATGTGTTTGCACGTTGGAGTAACACACTGTTCTTTCACATGTTCGGATAACACTGTTCTTATAGAAGTATGGATTACACGTTGTAGTAACACATTGTTCTTTCACATGATTGGATAACACTGTTCTTAAAGAAGTACGGAGTAAACTGTTCTGGATGTCGAATTCCTAACTGTCGTCTATATAACACAGTTGTAAGGTTAAAATGTTCGAACAATCTGCTGTGTTTATATCGCTTGTATACATAAGCGCAGGTACTACGGATATTACCAACAGATGGCGTAAGGTAAGTTTGTAAACACATGTAGTACTGTTCTTGAAGAATTTCTTGGAGCACTGTTCGTAGCAATATTACTAAGTGTTTAAAATACTGTCTTTCCTCATTGTAATCGTTCATATATTCATCCTATTCATTATTGTTAATAATGTGCTTAGAATAAATTCGAGGACTTCGTCCTTATCACAATAAGTCACTTCTCACAGCGTTCTTTGGTTAACTTAAACATTATTTCGCTGGATTGTGATAGCTCTCTGAGTGCTATAGGTAACAGGCTACGTTCACTGCCTCAGTCTTTGCGCTCAGGCCTGTCGTCGGACATCTCGAGAGGACATCTGGAAAATAAATCTGCAATCGTGTTCTGAGTCCCGCTGATGTGTCTAATCTCAAAGCTGTAATTTTGGAGTAACAAAGACCATCTTGCGATCCTATGGTTTGTCAGTGTACCTGTAGTAATAACAGTATCTTCCACTGTTATCTCTCTAGGCCAGAAGGTTCGCCTGGATATGTTGTAGTTTGGGCAATCCTGGAGTATGTGCTCTGCTGTCTGCGACGCCAAACCACATGTGCACATGTGGAAATCCAGCAACTAATTCAGGATAATGCTCGCCCTGGTGATGTGATTATCTACACGGATCGTTCAATGCTGAGAGGCAGGAGAAGTACCTGGAGATTCTTAGCAAAAGCTAATGGTCGACGTTTGATGCAGGAGAGCCTAGCGTATGGTACCACAACATCTAGCTTAAGAATAGAGGTGGAGACTGTCAGTACAGCTTTCCGCTGGATGGAGAATAGGACACACACACACACACACACACACACACACACACACACACACACACACACACATCGTAATTGTAACTGACTCAGAAAGCATGCTGAGGCAAGCTTCGGGCAGAGTGGCTTGCTTCGCTTCTGAGGTCACGGATAGCAAGCATCACCTGGATCTTTTCTCCGGGGCATGTCGGTGTGTTGGGGAATGAACAGGCGGACAGATTGGCTGGGTCGGCAAAACTTGGTGGAGCATGACAAGGCAGACATGGTTGCGGCCTTGTGGGAGCACGTGTACACATCGGAGGAGCAAATGGATCACCATAGTCTGGTAAGAATGAGGCAGCGAGGTGTGACGAGGGGATCTGGCCGACGCTCGACGCTCAGAGGAAAGGCGAGACGGACATATAATCAGATTGCTACTGGGACTATTAGTGTTGGAACTCTTCGCTGGCAGCTGAGGATGGGGAGGGAGCGATTAGGGGAATGCCCCGAATGCTGTGATTTCGGTTCCTAAATCAATCAATCAATCAATCAATCAATCAATCAATCAGTCCATACGTCATTTATCTTCGAATTGATCTTTCCAGTTGTCACAATCACAGTGGTCAAGCCATCTGCCAAAGAAAGCTGTTTACCTCAGGAACAGATAGAAAAGGGACAATAATGTCAAATGCAAGGTATCTGTCGAATGTGACATCTAGAAAAAATTATGGTTTGCCAACCGCCGCAGAGGGGTCCATGGCAGCCGGATCGTATAGCATCTTGAAAAAACATTCTTAATTCAGAAATCAAATAGGTGTCGAACAGTAGCTGTAATTTTCAAGGTGAATGCTTCAACTCAATTCAAAAACCTTTGAAACGTAGAATAATGTATGTACAAATAAGCAACCGCTGCTGGTATATAGAGCTTCCACAACGGCTGTTGAAAGAAGCAAAAGCACTAAGTGGGGGATTTAAATGAAAACATTAACAGTGTGATAGATATTACAATAACCTGTCTTGTAACCTGTCCACAGTGTTGGTAAGGGTGTCGAGAGTGTTAAGAACCTGACCTCACAGTGCAGATGCAAACGGTGACGCCATAATGACAGTTTAAATATGGCCGCCACACTGTTAAAATGCACCAAGGAGGAGCAGCGATCTGTAATCCTTGATGTTTTTTTTTTTATCAATGAAGGGGTTTAACCTGTGGACATTCATCTCCGAATGTGGGTCCAGTATGGTAATGCAAGGCACGTGTATGAGTGGATTATAAGTTTCAAAACATAGTCATTTATGTGACAGACTCTTCACGATAGGGTCATGCACACCGATACTGACCAAGATATTTTGTTTCTACAGGAATCCAAGCATTGTATCGGCGCTTGAGGACTTGCATTTAACGCAGACCTTTTCTTGCAGTGGTGACTACATGGAAAATGATACATATGTTCTATACTTTTTCAGAAAATATTTAAAAAAAAAAAAAAAAAAAAAAAAAAACCACACACACACACACACACACACACACACACACACACACACACACACACACACACACACACACACACACACACACACACACACACACACACACACACACACACACACACACACACACACACACACACACACACACACACACACACACACACACACACACACACACACACACACACACACACACACACACACACACACACACACACACACACACACACACACACACACACACACACACACACACACACACACACACACACACACACACACACACACACACACACACACACACACACACACACACACACACACACACACACACACACACACACACACACACACACACACACACACACACACACACACACACACACACACACACACACACACACACACACACACACACACACACACACACACACACACACACACACACTCACTCACACACATTTTATATTCAGTAATCTACCGTTGCTCGCTCCGTGGCCAAAGACTTGCGGACGCGATTCGTAAGCCCGCTTACCTGCTTTCGAAACACAGCTGCGACTGATTTGGCAGCAGACTGCATCGCACCGGGTTTTAACGTGCTGGCATGGGAGCCGGTCGTTCAAAATGCAATGCCAAACTACTGAACGTAAACTTGCCAAGACAACAACAGCAGTAAAATGCAGGTGTTGATAGCGATGTCCTGTAAAACAGGCTATGTAAAAAATATTTTTTTTAAAATCTACCGTTAGACGTTGGCACAGTTGAAAGCTTAAAAAAACTTGCTCTAACACTTCCGATGCGCTGATGGTGACGTAAGGGATCAACGCCTCCTCCGGCATTAAGTTGGACATAAACGTTGACTTCTCCTTCAGAAAGCACTGGCAAACTACTGGACGTAACATTGCCTAGAACATCAATGTGCATTTAATTGCAACGTTCTGCGAAGGACATTTCCCATTCTTAATTTGCCGTTGGTTTTTCCACGTTTCAAGCTCGTTCATGTGCAGAAAGCAAGGCCAAGCCACCTCATGCTAAATCCCCTACGGTTGATCTCGAACCTGGTAGGTCGTGATTGTGAAACTGTGTTCATGACCCTTGTGACACATCTGACCTTTAGGAAAGGTCTAGCATGAGAAAAGTTACTTGAGTATACAGGACGTGGCAGTCAACACTATTTTTGGGCTGTTAGTAATTTCTTGGTAATTTCAAACAGTATTTTCCCACAGTGAATTTTAATAAAGAAGACACAAACAATAGAGTGCACGATTTATTGCCAGGCATATTTCGCTGCATCTCGTCGGGTACATACTACAGAAATCACACCTCATAAACTAGACTAAGTAGATACATCTTTCAAGCTGAAATATAATATGATATAACACTGTAAATTTCACCTTGAAGAATTTATCTAATTACTTAGTTTATTTTGTGTGATTTCTTGGTAAGTTTCTGTTCAGTAGTTTGCCATTGCTTTCTAAACGACCGAGGCTCATACCATTGCATGAAAACCAGCCCAAAGTCATCTGCTTTCAAATCGCCCGCAGCTGTGTTTCGAACGCAGTATGCGGGGTTGAGGATTACGTTTGTAAGTAACCCTTCGCCACAGCGCCGTCTGTTAATGTGCTGTTTAACAAATAGGAAATCGTATAAGCGGTTGTTTGGTCACGTGTGTTTCAATATATCCATGCATCCATCTATCAGACTCTGCTCATCCTTCCATCCATCACACGATCTTCTTCTTATAGTCCACGCCGTGTGGCGTTCGTAATCATGTCTGTTCACATCCTTCTGTCTTGTGCACTGTCAGTCTTCTTATAGTCCATGTTGTGTGGCGTTGGTGATCATGTCTGTTCACATACTTCGGTCTCGTGCACCGTCAATCTTATTATAGTCCATCCCGTGTGGGGTTGGTGATCATGTCTGTTGACATCCTTCTGTCTTGTGCACTGTCAATCTTCTTATAGTCCATGCTGTGTGGTGTTGGTGATCATGTCTGTCCACAGCCTTCTGTCTTGTGCATTGTCAAAATTCTTATAGTGCATGCCACGTGGAGTTGGTAATCATGTCTGTTCACAACCTTCTGTCTTGTGTGCTGCCGATCATTTCTGAGACCGATGTCCCATTATACCAAAATATCACACCCCTTACCGGTCTCCGTGGCTAAGGGCTTGCGAACGCGGTTTGTGAGCCCGTATACCCGGGTTCGAAACACTGCGGTGCTGGTTTTTTCGAAAAAGGTATTGGGGCCGGTCGTTCAGAAAGCAATGGCAAACTACTGAACGTAACACTTGCCTAGTACATCAACAGCAGCATGAAAATGCTGGTGTTGACTGCAACGTCCCGTAAGGGATACGCAACAAAATTTATTTTTAGTATCTTCTCTCTTGGTCTCCCCCCCCCCCCCCCCCCCCCCCCCACCTCTCTTCCTTTTCAACTCCCCCGTTGTAAAGACATACTCCAGTTTGTCTCTCCTCATGGCATGCCCAAAGATTACGGATCATCCTCTTCCAATGCAGACAACCAGTTTTCCCCGTGAATTCCAACTTCTTTCAAGATGTCTTCTTTCAAGATGTCTTCTTTGTTCATTATTTCCGTTCACGATGTTCTCGTCATTCTTCTACAAAACCACATCACCCCAGCCTCATCATAACCCCTCACTTGTCTGACAACTTTCCATTATTTGCATCCACACAAACGGACTGTGACTATGAAAAGACACGAAACATATTTTACTATATGCTTGGATAGTTATGTATATTCTCATTATAACGCCGATATCATAAATTGTATCCTTTACGATATATAATTGTTGGAGGAAACATCTGACGTTAGGAAGATGACATTTGTGCATTCATTAAACTTGTCTGTTGCATCTTCACCCAAAAACGTATGTACTACTCTGATACATTATGCATTCCGTCTACTTCTATTACCTACAAAGGCAACGTGAATTCACGGATGAGTGAGTTCTGACTGGGTGGATGTATTGTTACTCCTAGATGACCTCCTAAAAGTAAAGTAGTAGTAGTAGTAGTGGTCATCATCATCAAGTGCCGTGCCGGCTGGCGTAGGCGTTCATGGCTCTCCCCAGATCTCGGTCTTTGGTGTACTGGATCAACTCTGCTGATGATATTCCTCCATGCCACCGTCTCAATCCGTCCAACATCATTTCTCTTGGTCTGCCTCTGCCTCTCTTCCCTTCGATCTTTCCAGTTGTCACGATTTTCTCCAATGCCTCTCTTCTCATCACATGACCAAAGAAAGATGTTTGTCTCTTTCTTATTGTTGTATATAGTGTTCTAGTTTCATTAGCCTCTTTCAGGCAATCGTTGTTAGTTACTCTGGCAGTCCAAGGAATTCGCAACATTCGTCTTAAAAACCACATCTCTGTTGCTTCTAAGTTCTTCCTAATTTGTTCATTTACATTCCAAGATTCGCTGCCATACAGCAAAACTGGTTCTATATAGCATTTTAGCACTCTCTTTCTTACATTCATTGATAGCGACTTATTGCATAAGATACTCTTCATTTTCTGAAATGCGGCTTTTGCCTGCCCTATTCTGCTCTTAATCTCTGTTGTACATCTTCCATCCGATGTTATAAGTGCCCCTAGGTATTTAAAATTATCCACTTGGTTGAGAATTTCCCCTTCTATTTCTATGTCACATTTTGGTGTCCCCATTTTCTTTGATATCACCATTGTTACTGTTTTCTTGATATTCAAGGAGAGTCCTTTCTGTGCACTCTCTGATACTACAATGTCCAATAATTGTTGTAGGTCTGTTGCATTATCCGCCACCAATACTGTGTCATCTGCATAGCGTATATTGTTTATATTATATCCTCCGATTAGTATTCCTGGCTTCTCTTTGATCTCTCTCATTATTACTTCGCTGTATAGGGAGAAGAGATCTGGGTGACAAGACACACCCCTGTCGTACTCCTAGCTTTATATGTTCGTAACTACCCTCTTTATTTCCCATTTTAATTGCTGCTACTTGGTTCCAGTATATATTCTTTATTATTCTTAAATCTTTCCCATCAATGTTGATATCTTCCAACATTTTAATCAGCTCATCATGTTTTACTTTATCAAATGCCTTAGTATAATCTATGAAGCATAAATATATGTCCCTCTGTTTCTCTATTGACCTTTCTATTAGTGTTCGTAATATATATATTGCATTGTTTGTACCCTTTCCTTCCATAAAACCGTACTGTTCTTCACTAATTTCCATTTTTATTTTCTTTCTTGTTCTTCTCATTATAATTCTGAGTAGAAGCTTAGTGACATGGTTTATGAGGTTAATTGTACGAAAATCTTCACATTCAATTGCTCCTGGTCTCTTTGGTATTGCTATAAATACAGATTTTACCATATCGCTCGGTAAATATCCACTGTTGTAAATATCATTTAGCATTTTGGTTAATATATCTACCCCAAATTCTCCCAATACTTCTAATTCTTCTTCTGTGATTTCATCTGGCCCAGCTGTTTTTTCCTTTCTTCATATGTTTCATAGCGTCAGCGACTTCTTCTTTTAGAATAGGTGGGCCTTCTAAGTTACTTTCTTCTGTTAATTCTTCCCTTTCTCCATTATATAATTCTCTTATATACTCATTCCACCTCTTCATTATAGCACCTTCCTCCAATAATATCTTTCCTGTTTTTGATTTGAAACACCCTGTATTTATTCTTATTTTTCTTCCTGTGAGCTCACTGATTTGTCTGTGCGTACTTTAAAAATCTTTAATGGAATTTAATTCAATTTGTTTGCATTGCTCGTTTGACCAACTTTCTTTTGCCTTCACACATTTATCTCATATTTCTTTATTTATCTTAGCATACTCTTGTTTGTCATTATTATTCTGTTTCCTTTTGTCCATCAGCATTAAGATTTCTTCATTCATCCATTTGTTGTAGTAGTAGTAGTTGTAGTAGTAGTAGTAGTAGTAGTAGTAGTAGTAGTAGTAGTAGTATTACTTGTTGTAGTAGTAGTAGTTGTAGTAGTAGTAGTAGTAGTAGTAGTAGTAGTAGTAGTAGTAGTAGTAGTAGTAGTAGTAGTTGTAGTAGTAGTAGTAGTAGTAGTAGTAGTAGTAGTAGTAGTAGTAGTAGTAGTAGATACATACACGCACGCGTACACGCGCACGCAGACAGATAGATATACAGACAGACACGCAAGCAGGCAGGCAGGCAGGCAGGCAGACAACAAACAGACACTAAGGCAGACAGACAGACAGATAGATATACAGACAGACACGCAAGCAGGCAGGCAGACAGATAGGCATCCAGACAGGCATCCAGACAGACAGACAGCAGGCAGACAGATAGACAGACAGACAGGCAGGCATCCAGACAGACAGACAGACAGACAACAGACGCAAGAGGCAAGAAACAAGACATAATATAAAAGATATGTGAAAGAAGAGACAGACGTAAAGAAATGATGCCGGATGGACTGAGACAGTGGCTTGCAGGAATGGCATCAGCAGAGTTGACCAGGAACACCAAAGACTGGGATCTGTGCAGAGACATGAAAACCTACGCCAGCTGGCGGGGCACATGGTGATGAGAGACAATTTTATTGTGTTGACATGTGTGATTCTAAGAGAAACCTCCCGGCTTCACAGTTGACAAGTTCTGGCCACACTATTGTTGGACAACAGCAACAATATATGCATTACAAACACATGTGAGATGTGCAAGATGTGGTTACCAACACGACACGGCATGAACTAATGAAGGAGAATTGTTTTGTTGTAATACACATAGCCTTTATTTCATAATGTCAATGTACAGACCGAGCTAGAGGAAGAGAGAGAAAGAGGGAGACAGGCAAAGAGAGACAGACTGTGCTACAAAGAGAGAGAGAGAGAGAGAGAGAGAGAGAGAGAGAGAGAGAAAGGGAGAGAAAGAAAGAGGGACAGACCGAGCTAGAGGGAGAGGGAGAAAGAGAAAAAGAGAAGGAGAGAGACATACAGTGCTACAGACAGACAGACAGACAGACAGAGAGAGAGAAATAGAGAGAGAGCGGGAGAAAGAGAAAGAGGGACAGACTGAGCTAGAGGGAGAGAAAGAAAGAGTTGTGCTACAGTGAGAAAGTGAAAGTAAGAGAAAGAGAGAGATAAAGAAATATGTAATGAGAGAGAAATAGAGAGAGAAAAGGAGAGAATGAGAGAGAGAGAGAGAGAGAGAGAGAAAGAGGGACAGACCGAGCTAGAAAGAGAGATAGAGAAAGAGAGAAATAAAAGAGCGAGGAAGATATAGAGAGAAAGAGGGAGGACAAGAGCGAGAGAAAAGGGGACAACCGAGATAGAGGGAGAGAGAGAAAGAGAGAAAGAGAACGAGAAAGAGAGAGAGAGAGAGAGAGAGAGAGAGAGAGAGAGAGAGAGAGAGAGAGAGAGAGAGAGAGAGATCGTCCATAGAAAAAAAATGGTAAAACAATTATATAAAATTATAAATAGAAGCGAGAGAACACATTCTCCAAGGATAGCGAACTGAAGTGCCAGATTTCCTACTAGAGATAAGGCTTTAAATCTTGTCCCAGGATTTCACTCTTCTCACAGGTTGTAACTCTTGTCATTGGTTTTAATGTCTATCACATAAGGCTTTAACTCTTGTCACAAGAGCATGGCTGTTTGTCACAAGGGCTGACGTAGCCGGGCGGAGGGTTAATCAAGGGAAACCTGTAAGGAAACAAACAATACGCGAATGTTGTCAAGCAATAAGCTTTGAGTAAGAATATATAAACAGATAGACAGATATACTTACATGTAAACTGGCAAAACTTAGACTTGCAGCAAACATTTATTAGAAAACACAAGCTGCCATAAAGATTGAAAATGAAGTAGGTCAATATCAGCCTATTAAGAGGGAGACAGGATTGTGTAACGTCTCCAGATATTTTTGCCCCATGCAGTGAAAATATTTTTAGAAATTTAGAAGATATGTGAGAAATCACCATAAGGGGATATAACATCAATAACATTAGATATGTGGATAATACAGTATTGATTGCAGACAATGAATAGGGTTTGCAACAGTTAACAGTATCAGTTATTGTACACAGTGAACAATTATCATTGGCACCTTGCCGTCTTGACAGACGATAGTTTGTGCTCCAAAAAGGCATAATAACCTATGGTGGTAGCGAATGTGACTGATAAGGCCAATTCGCGCTGTAAATGTCCGTTCACAGTGGTAGCATGTGAACACGTGGTCATTTCCACCATCATGCACCATCTTATGATTCACACGCTCGGTGTGTGACTTATCTGCAATAATTTTCTCCTTTGTCTTTATTCCATTTCTGATAGTTGCCCTCCATGCATCACGTTCAGCGGCGACGTGCTCCCAATGTGCATTATCAATGCCTGTATCAATCATGTCCCGTTTACACACATCTTTGTATCGTAGTAGAGGCCGACCCTGAGACCTCCTACCCATCTGTAATTCACCAAAAAAGATGTCCTTTGGTATTGTGCTATCATCCTCCTCCTAAGATGTCTTATACATCTCCGTCTACGAAGACTGAGCATGGAATAAAAATGAAGTGAACAGTGAACAATTAAGGTTAGGAGTAAATTGTAAGAAGACACGGACATCAAACCTCAGAAACCACATTTCCACTTCCATTAGATGTTTTCAGCGTGTCTACTCGCGTTTCACATCCACACAAACATACATGTTCTATGTAGCACCTGAACACAGTTTTTCTCGTTGCAGTTGACATCATTTAATTAGTCAGTATGTTTTTCATTTTGCAAAAGGCTACTTTTGCTCAGGGTGGCTTTAATCCCATATGCCCACCATAGTTTTAGTTGGCATCCACTTTTGTCTCCTAGTTACTCCTCCTTCCATTACTTAAATAAATACATTTGTCCCGAAGCAGTTTTCTTGCTATAAGTTTGTGACGTGATAGGCTCAACTGCACTCTGTATATGCTCTCTCCTCATCTTCAACAACCAGAGAAGAACCCCAATACCAATGGTACCAGTGGTAGTTGTTGTTTTGTTTTGCACTCGCTAGTTGTGAACTCAAGCGTAGTCCATACACACTACTTCTAGTAGCAGTGGGCTTAATTTTGCGTGTGTATTAGCCTTCCCTATTACCAGTGTCCCTCGCCATCAGGCGAAACACTCCGACTTCCGAGGTACTTTTAACTTACGACCAAAGTCAAGGGCGAGAAGTCAACATTTTAATCCAACTGTCCGGTGTAGGGGTTATACCCCTTACCTCGGCATCACCACACCACACGTTTAAGAACGCGAGTTCATATCCATTCGGCCACTCCGACCTCCAGTTTTAGTCTCATTATGTGTCCGCCCGGCCTTTCCACTGAGTATTGAGTGTCGGCAGATCCTCTGTCTTTTCTTTCTACTCAAATAGTATGCTTAGAGTGGTGGGGAAAGGAATGTTTCATATGGAATGGCTATCCTCGCGTCAGAGGTCACAGATCGTGAGAATTGTGTAGATTTTTTTGCCCTGGCCACGCGGGAGTCCGGGGGGAATGAACAGGCTGATAGGCTGACAGGGAAGTTGCACCTCTTGGTGGTAGATTATCTATGGGAGGGAAAAATGGTCGAGTGACTGTGGGACCAGGTGGAGAAGGTGGGGGAACAGATTGAGAACCCGTATGTGGAAAGAATGAGATTGCGGGGGATTGGCAGGGGCTCTAGTAGAATCTCGAAACTGAGAGGGAAAATCAGGAAAACTTTAAATTAGATAGCGGCAGGCACGATTAGCAGGACGACTCTTCGCTGGCTGTTGAATGAGGGGACGCGTATGGGAATGTTCTGAGCGTATTGATCCTTAGCTCAACTATTTTCTTTGCCTCTGTTTCACGTATTCTCTCAGATGTCACGGTGTAGTCTAGATATTGACAACATTTGACATGTTTGATGTCTGTTATTTTTTATATATAAAGAATATTACAGTTTGTTTGTGTGTGCGTGTTTTTAAAAAAAAAATAAAAAACTAGCGCTCTCAGATATGAATAATCTATATATATAAAACAAAGTGTATGTATGTAAATATGTATGTCCTTTATTTGTTTGCGAACGGCCCATCCGATTGAGATGAAATTTTCTACACGTCTTCCTTTCATTCCAGAGCTGCCAACTGTGATATTTTTTTAGTGTGAAATCGCCTGCTTACTCAGTATTATTTCATTTTTCATTAAAATTTATATATATAGCGAAGGGACTTAACTCTAGAAAAAGTTATTTCAAGGGGCATAACTTTTAATAACATTGTTGTATAACTTATAGTCATATTGTTGTATCGTTTTCAAAGATTTATAAACTCTTTGTCTATAGTTATATACCGGCATATGAGTTATAATAAATAATGATACAATCTTTAAGGCATTTTCAAAGTTTACATAAAAATAATGCATAATGCATAACATTGTAACTCATCTTTCTATACTTAAGAAGTTATCTAAAAGATGTTGAACAAATATCATCGCATCTTTAGTGTTTTCCGCCATCATATCGACACGATTCGCTTGACAGCACTTCTCAGCGCTATCAAGCCAAGACGCCTTACACATTTCAAGCAGCCTGATACGGGGGGAAAATGGCACATCGTAATAGCACAAAGAAACAAGCAGCTTCCAAGATGCATAGTGAGAAACCCGACAAGACTATCAAGAAGACGAACCTGCCTTTGGAGAGTCTGCATGCAAGCTGTAATAAAGTATCTGAACCTACAGTCAATGAAACTACCAATAAGAAGAGCGACGACTACCCACAGACGAACACAAAAACTTGTGAGAGGAAGGAGGACCAAGACACCAGAATCAGAAACACTGATTCAAACACAGTCAGATGGGTGGTCAAGCGGCTAAAAATGGAGCTTACTGATCAACAAATACAGAAGCAGCTGCAGGAAGAAAATCTTCACGTCAACATTTTGAAGGCAGAGCGGATTCTTACCTACTCAGAATTAAATGAGATGCTCCACACCAGGGACTGGGCGAACCCGGGTCGGGTCAGGCAGACAGACAGACAGACAGACAGACAGACAGACAGACAGACAGACAGACAGACAGATAGATAGATAGATAGATAGATAGATAGATAGATAGATAGATAGATAGATAGATAGATAGATAGACAGACAAACAGACAGGGAGGGAGGGAGGGAGGGATAGACGGAGGGAGAGACAGAGGGATGGGTCTATTAGACAGACAGACAGACAGACAGACAGACAGACAGACAGACAGACAGACAGACAGACAGACAGTCGGTAACGGGAACGAGAACTTATATGACTACTTATATGAATTAAATGAGATGCTCCCCACCAGGGACTGGGCGAAGCCGGGCCGGGTCAGCTAGTAACATATATTTTTGTTAAAGTTGTTGGATATTCATTACAAGACGTCGCAGTCAACCCTAAAATTTTTTGGCTTTTTGTGATTTTTTTGGCAATTTAACGTTCAGTAGTTTGCCATTGCTTTCTGAACGACCGCGCTCATACCATTGTATTAAAACCGTCGCAAGACGATCTGCTTCCAAGTCTGACCAATCTGTAACCATGTTGTGAACAGGGTAACTGTTTTCACATTCGTATGTTTCTTGTCTGTCTTATCTTTTCATTATTGCAATGTATTTGTTTCTAGCGATGGCAGACTACTGAGCATAATCTTGCTTAGTACATAAACACCAGCTGAAAAATGCTGGTGTTGATTGCAACGTCCTGTAAGGGATATCATTCATTCATTCATCATTCAGTAGCATGTCCTTTGCAGAACCTCGCTCCCATAACAACCTTCCGGTAAACCTCTCGATCAGCAAGATGTCCCGCGTCCGATACACCCATCTGGAGATCATCCGCCACATCCTGCACCCATATTCTCTTTGGCCTTCCTCTTCCTCTCTTCCCAGGCATATACCCCTCCATTATTGTTCTCTCCAAACTTTCATCACGTTTCAAGTGACCAAAATATTTCAATTTTCTTTGTTTTATCGTCTTTAATAGCCAGCCTTCTTCAATATTCAGCTTTTGAAGTATGGATGCATGTGGTCTTTTCTTTACCCAAGATATTCTTAGAACTCGTCTATAACATTTATATTCAAAGGCATTTATGCGCTGTTCAGCTTGTTTAGTAAGTGTCCAGGTCTCACAGTCGTATGTTGCAATGGGAAAGATGCATGCTCTTAAAAATCTATTAAAAAAAGGGATATGCAACATAATTTTTTTTTTCTAACTAGTTTAGTTTAGTTTAGTCGATGGATCAAAATCACAGCACACCAGTGTAATCCATAAGTGCTCCGTTCTCCTCCTAACTCAAACCTGAGTCTGGAGAGACTCAGCTCAGTGCACGGACTCCGTAGCACCGGCGAGGATCCTGAAATACTTTGGGTAGATTTTTAACTCGAAATTTTGCCCGGGCAGCGCCGTTAGGCTGCTCTTATTCGATTTCCAACTGCCAAGGGATTTTTTTTACGTGCGCACCAATACACACGGGCGTCCGATCTCACTACCCAGAGACCAGAGGAAATTTTATTACTAGAGGTCCACGTGAAATAAATCCCTGACCTCACCGGGGCTTGAACCCGGAACCTCCAGCACTCGAGGCGGACACCATACCTCGAGACCACGCAGCCCCCTACTACTACTACTACTATTACTACTACTCCACCTCCCCCTCCTCTTCTTCCTCATCCTACTACTACTACTACTACTACTACTACTACTACTACTACTACTACTACTACTACTACTACTACTACTACTACTACTACTACTACTACTACGACTACCGCTGCTGCTGCTACTGCTACTGCTGCTTATACTACTACTACTACTACTACTACTACTACTACTACTACTACTACTACTACTACTACTACTACTACTACTACTACTACTCCACCTCCTCCTCCTTTCTACCTCATCCTCCTCTTACTCCTACTACTACTACTACTACTACTACTACTACTACTACTACTACTACTACTACTACTACTACAACTACTACTACAACTACTACTACTGCTAATGCTGCTACAACTACTACTTCTACACTACTACTACTAATGCTGCTTCTGCTGCTACTGCTATTGCTACTTCAGATGTGTTTCCAACGCTGTATGCAGAATTGCGAGTTGTGTTCTCAACTCCTTCGTGGCAGCGCAGTTAAAATAATAAAGCCAGAGAAAAAGAGACAAACACACATTTAGGTCTTATGATAAAATCACATACTTAGGTACTATGATACAAACACATACTTAGGTGCTGTGATACAAACACATTCTTAATTACTATGATACAAACACATACTTAGCTCCTGTGGGAACATAGTCGTAAGGTACAAAGTTCCTGACTTCATCAGCACCAACAGGAATGGTAACAGATATATGGGTACAGGTGATAATGATTCCCCAAGCTGGGTGTTTCTGAAATCATAAACCATAAGAACATCCATGGTATAAATGTGCTCATAGTTGAACAAAGAATAGCATGAAATGCAATCATTACTGAGAAATGCAACAGCCCCTAAACATTATGTTATCCATTATTTATTAAACAAGATCGGCCCGTTTTCTAACTCTTCCTCCTCTTCCTCCTCATTTCAGCAATAAATATTTACTGATTTTGCTAACATGAAGAATATCCTTAAAGACAACATGCCACAATCATGGGACTGGTGTTTCAATCTCTAAGCACCTTTACTCACTCCAGAAACGGGCTGTAATTTTAATTCACAGTACACATGCTAGTGACCGTTCTAACCTCTACAAATGTCAATGTACTAACTTCACAGTGATAGATGTAACTTTTTATCTGGGCTCAAACCACCTGCAAGCCAATGCATCAAACTTGAGAATTAAAGCCTAAGGTTTCATATGAGTCACCACCATTGTTATCCTACCAACCAACTTTCCAACTATCCATCCATTCATTCAACCAACCACTCGCACTTACAACCCGCCATCCACCCATTCATTCAGTCAACAACTGCTCAGCCTTCCAACCAGTTATTCATTCATTCAACCAGACATCCAATCTTACAACCAACCACCCATCCTTCCATTCATTCAACCAATCACTCAACCTTACAACCTTTCATCCACCCTTTCATTCATTTACCAAGCTCACAATCTTCCAACCATTTATCCACACATTCATTCAACCTACCATCAAACATTTCATTCATTCATTCATTCATTCATTCATTCATTCATTCATTCATTCATTCAGCCACTACACAACTGTACAACCAGCCATCCATCTATTCATTCAGTCAAGGAAACACACATCCAACCAACCCAAAAACGAACGTACAATCAAACGAACCAAACAGCCAGAAATGCCAATATATTTCTTATGGTTCCTAAATTTTCGCCAATCACAGGAAAGTGTTTTTACCAGTCTTTTCTCGTTGTGATCTATTCTCGTTGTGATCTTTCTCGTCGTGATATATTCTCGCTGTAATATATTCTCGTTGTGATCTATTCTCGTTGTGATCTTTCTCGTCGTGATATATTCCCGTTGTGATATATTCTCGTTGTGATTTATTCTCGTTGTGACTTATTCTAGTTGTGATATATTCTAGTTGTGATATATTCTCGTTGTGATTTATTCTCGTTGTGATATATTGTCGTTGTGATATATTCTCGTTTTGATATATTCTCGTAATTTATTCTCGTTGTGATCTATTCTCGTTGTGATATATTCTCGTTGTGATTTATTCTCGTTGTGATATATTCTCGTTGTGATATATTCTCGTTGTGATTTATTATCGTTGTGATATATTCTCGTTGTGATTTATTCTTGTTGTGATATATTCTCGTTTTTTAACACAAATCCAGCCCCAGGATTAATATTATTAACACTCACGATCCTAAAAAGTGTTTTCATTTTCAACAGCAACTTGAAGACGCTTTCACTGATACACCAGAAAATTGTACAGTAAATGAAAAGTGGGGTCAACTTAAGGAAACTCTTTATAAAACTGCCGTAGGGGTTTACGGCACTGTGGATCATAGGAGGCAGGACTGGTTTGCGGCAAACAGCGAGACTCTGCAGCCCTTGATTGATAAGAAGAAGAAAGCTCTCTTAAGAAACAAGGAAAGACCAACGAGTAACACTCTGAGTGAGCTAAAGCAAGCTAGGAAGGATGTGCAAAAGGCTGCCAGGCAGTGTGCAAATGATTATTGGATCAAGTTATGTGAGTCCATTCAAATCGCAAGTGATAAGGGAAACATAAGAAGCATGTATGAAGGAATAAAGAAAGCCTGTGGTCCAGTGATCAAAAGAAGTGCACCATTGAAAACCTTGACTGGAGAAATCATCACTGACAAGAAACAGCAGATGGATAGATGGGTAGAGCACTATTTGGAGCTTTACTCAAGTGAGACCAAACTAGCGGATGATGCCCTCAACGCCATAGAGGCTCTACCAACTCTTGACCACCTGGACACACTTCCCACCATAACAGAAGTTAAGTGTGCTATAAATGAACTTGCATCTGGCAAGGCTCCAGGTAAGGATGGGATTCCAATAGAGGTTATCAGGAGTGGGCAAGACACACTCACTATACAGATCCACCAGCTAATAGAGCTATGCTGGCGTGAAGGACAAGTCCCACAGGATTTCAAAGATTCAAGCATCATAACACTGTACAAGAACAAGGGCGATCGGAGCGACTGCAACAACTATAGGGGTATCTCACTTCTGTGTATTGTTGGAAAAGTATTTGCCAGAATTGTTCTGCGCAGACTTCAAGTCCTAGGAGATCAAGTCTACCCCGAATCACAGTGTGGCTTTCGACAGAACCGGTCTACCATTGATATGATATTCTCATTGCGACAAATGCAAGAAAAATGCCGTGAACAGAATCAACCACTGTTTATTGCCTTCATCGACCTCACAAAGGCATTTGATTTGGTCAGTCGTGAGGGTCTATTCAAGGCACTAAAGAAGATTGGCTGCCCACCAACTCTTCTGTCCATTGTGGAATCGTTCCACACAGGCATGAAGGGTATAATCAAGTTTGATGGTGCAACTTCTGAAGAATTTGAAATCAAGAGTGGAGTTAAGCAAGGTTGTGTACTAGCTCCCACCCTCTTTGGAATATACTTTTCACTTCTACTGAAATATGCCTTTCGTGATCAGGATGGTGGTATATACATTCACTCACGCTCAGATGGCGGCCTTTACAATGCTCAAAGATTGAAGGCCAAGACCAAAATTAGGAGGGTACTGATCAGAGAGTTGCTTTTTGCAGATGATGCTGCAGTTACGACCCACTCTGAGGAAGAATTGCAATGTCTACTATCTGCATTCTCCAATGCTTGTTCTGAATTTGGTTTAACAATTAGCAAAAAGAAGACACAGATTATGTCACAAGGTGCACATGGGGTACCATCAATCTTTATTGACGACGCCGAACTAGAGATGGTAGACCATTTTACATATCTAGGATCAGTGGTAAATAGCAAATTATCCCTAGATCAGGAAATCAACATCCGGATTGGTAAGGCAGCAACAACAATGAACAGGTTAACAAAAAGAGTCTGGGAGAACAGGAAGCTTACTGCAAAAACAAAAGTCCTCGTCTACCAAGCCTGTGTCCTTAGTACTCTTCTTTATGGCAGTGAAACCTGGACAACTTACTCACACCAAGAGAAACATTTAAACAGCTTTCATATGCGGTGTCTGCGAAGAATTCTTGGTATTAAGTGGCAAGACAAAATCACAAATACTGAAGTATTGGAAAGATCAGGTTGTGTGACAGTTTATTCCATGCTCAGTCTTCGTAGACTTAGATGGATAGGACATCTTAGGAGGATGGATGATGGTAAAAAACCAAAGGACATCTATTTTGGTGAATTACAGATGGGTAAGAGATCTCAGGGTGGGCCTCTACTACGATACAAAGATGTGTGTAAGCGGGACATGATTGATACAGGCATTGATAATGCACATTGGGAGCAAGTCGCCGCTGAACGTGTTGCATGGAGGCCAAACATCAGAAATGGAATAAAGACAAAGGAGAAAATTATTGCAGATAAGTCACACACCGAGCGTTTGAGACGTAAGATGATGCATGATGGTGGAAATGACCACGTGTTCACATGCATCCACTGTGAACGGACATTTACAGCGCAAATTGGCCTTATCAGTCACATGCGCTACCGCCATAGGTAAAAGTTATTATGCCTTTTTAAAGCACAAACTATCGTCTGTCAAGACGGCAAGGTGCCAATGATATATTCTCGTTGTGATATATTCTCGTTGTGATATATTCTCGTTGTAATTTATTCTCGTTGTGATCAATTCTCGTGATCTATTCTCGTTGTGATATATTCTCGTTGTGATATATTCTCGTCGTGATATATTCTCGTTGTGATTTATTCTCGTTGTGATATATTCCCATTGTGATCTATTCTCGTTGTTATCTATTCTTTTTGTAATCTATTCGCGTTGTCATCTATTTGTATTGTCATCTATTCGGGTTGTTATGTATTATTTTTGTTACCCATTAGTGTTGTCATCTATTCTCGTTGTCATCTATTTTCATTGTCATCTGTTCTTGTTATCACTTTACATATGTCTGTTCTTGTTGTTACTATGGGTCCTTCAAGTTGTAAAAAAATTTAACTTACATGTTATTTACAGAACAAAGCAATGGCAAACTACTGAACATACAAGTACCCATACAGTCAACTTGGTATTGACCACGTAATCGCATGGTACTGCAAAGACTTTAAAACAATTGTTATTATTAGTTGTTGTTGTGTGGTGGTGGTGGTGGTGGTACGGTGGTGGCGGTGATGGAAATCGTAGTAGTATTAGTAATAGTAGTAGTAGCAGTAGTAGTAGTGGTAGTAGTATTAATAGTAGTAGTAATAGTAGTAGTAGTAGTAGTAGTAGTAGTAGTAGTAGTAGCAGCAGTAGTAGTAGTGGTAGTAGTATTAATAATAATAATAGTAGTAGTAGTAGTAGTAGTAGTAGTAGTAGTAGTAGTAGTTGTTGTTATGGTTGCTGTAGTTGTTGTTGTTTATGTGTTGCTGTTGTTGTAGCAGCAACAGCAGCAGCATCAGTATCAGCAGCAGTAGTAACAGCAGTAGTAATGTGTGCTTTTACGATGAAATAGAATTGTTGCATCTAATTACGCAGTAATAATTAAATAATTGTGCCCAGAGCTTAGGGTAGAAAAGAACAGATAGCCATAATGAAAAGATAAGACATATATGAAACAAGAAATTTAAAACTGTTACCTTGTTCACAACGTGGCTACAGATTGGCCAGTCACCAAAGAAGATTCCGGGTCCAAGTATCTCCAGCCCACTAACACAGCCAGGATGGGTCCAGAAGTCATCCTTGGTCAAATTGACCAGCAGATCCGTGTTATACTGACCTTCTCTGTGTGAAAACAGTAATGGCCAACAATTATTTGCATGTCTTTTACAGGTCGCTACAATCAGATCTTTGGGATTTATTAGTCATGTTTACGTTCTGTAGTAGTTCTGTATTGATTTCTAAACGACCGAATCTCATATCATTGCAAAAATTTAACACAATGGAGAGATATAACTCCATTTTACAAACTATCGTATGTCAAGACGGCAAGTTGTAAGTCAGTAATGAGGGAGCATAAGGGGGCGATATAGCCAGAGAACGAAAGCCTTTTCGATGATGAGACCGACTTTCTGCATCATGACAATTAACCTGAATTCTGCTTGGACACGCGATCATGATCTCCCAGCCGGAGACAAATTCCGTGTACAGATTCTGCCAGTGTACACGTATTTAATGGAAACAAACACAATCAAATACAGAGGTTCCAGTAAAACAAAAAACAAAACACAAAAACTGAATGAAAAGAGAGTTGATCTTCTTCTTCTTTCGTTCGCTTGAAATATGTCTATAACTGCAATGTTGTCTCTTGCATGAATCTGACAGTCTATTTTAGTTCACTCAGCTGTCCATAGAGTTTATCTTTCACTGTTGTAAGAGAGTTGATGAAAGGAATAAAAAAGAGGCAAGTAAAACATTTTGACCACATTAAAAGACATAATACTCTTATACATATCATACTGGAGAGCAAGGTTGAGGGTAAGCGAGCAAGAGGTAGACAACGATACAGGTGGGAAGATAACATCAATATATGGACGAATAGAAATCTTACAGAATGTACAGTCAGGGCGAGAGACAGACAGTGTTGGAGATCTATTGCAGCCGACCTTCATTGTGGAGACGGCACCTGATTGATTGATTGATCGTCCGTATGTGACGTGTTTGGACCATCGCAGTTGACCAGGCCTGAGTGCCCTGGACGAACAGGTGGCCAATCTCTGCCTCACGTAGCACGCGCTGAGCCCAAGGATGGACTACTTCCTCCTGCCTCTCTCATGCTATTATTCATCGCAGCTACCTTAACCGCTCCAGCCAACTCGCTGATTGATGCTGCTATTAAGCCAAACCAGATCTACAAAAATTACAAATAAAATTACACATAACAATACCTAGTGACAATGTGAAACACCAACCTGGAAGTATTCCCGCCTGTAAAATTGTATAGGGTCAGTATCAAAACGTTGTCTTCGCCTTCGGAGGGCACAACTACATTTCGGAATTCTATAATATCTGGTTCTCCAACTTCTAGTAACATCATTGGGCCCTGAAACATCCGCCAAAACGAGATTTTAAAACTGTGAATTTATTTTATTAGTTTTGGGGTTGGGGCTCATGGAGAGAACTAGATTAGTGAAGAAAGGGGTGAAGAACAAAAGCTGGTTCTGTATAGCTTATACACTGAACGAACGAACGAACAATCTTTATTTTCAAAGGGTTGCTTGCGTTCGCTGGTTGTGAACTCCAGCGAGAAATCCTGTATGTCGTATGAAGACATCCTGCTGTCCAACATCAGTGTGATGTCATACAGGACCTGAGATTTGCGTGAGTATCCGTTGTCCCATGTCTGGCTTATTGGTGTGCAGACTGGTGGTTCCTCGCCGGGCAGGCAGATACTCTCCGACTTCGGAGGAATCAGCGATCCTATTACATAGACCCCGAATGGACCTGTTGCCCAGGACGCACGACTAGGACGTGTTAGTAGGTCTTGGCCAGTATAGAACCTGGCCCTGGTGCCTTGGAAACACCTCTGCATCCCTTCAAAGGGTTAAGAATTGGGCACGCAGGCCCGTCTGACATTCTGCACTTCTTATTTCTTTCCTCTCATACATTACTTTCATTCAACATCACTTATGAAGCAAATCTTTGACAACAAAGAACAATAAGCATTAAAACGCATGAAAATTAATCAATAATACATGACTCACTGAAGCAATGTTTAACATGGGCATTATAAATACCTAAGGAAGGTGTGACGTGCCATACATTTGGGAATGTTTTTTGGCTAGTTGTCGTTTGAGATAATTTACCTTTATTATTTATTATCTTTTTTTGATGTTGGGTTGTTTGTTTAAGGGGGAATGTAGTCTGTACCCGAATATAATGATTGGTGGTATTTTTGATTTATTGTGGAAGATTGTTCCACAAGCTGAGCGGCAGAGTATGCTAAGCATGTTTTATATAAGTCTATCCTAGGATTTAGGGACATAGAGTATATTTAGTCGTTCGCTATGTCTTGCGTTATATTTAAACAATGGCCACACGTAGCTTGGGGCATTTTGAAATAGGATTTTGTGAATTAGTTTAGCCTTATTAAAATAGTAGGCGTTTGTGGAGTGGCAGTAACTGAAGACGTTTATGTAATTTAGAATTGTCGGTAAGCTTTTCACCATTGATTAAATGCACTGCTCTTTTCTGGAGTGAATAAAGGCGTTTTGTTATTGATTTGGAGCATCCATCCCAGATTGTGGAGCAATAATCAATATGTGTTTGTATATGGGAAGTATAGAATATCTTTCTTGTGTTTTCGTCGAGGAAGTTTTTAATTTTGGCAAGTTGATATACTATTTGGCTATTTGTTTAACGAGAGCACCAACATGGGAGTTAAAGGTTATATTTTCATCAACGATGAAACCCAGTGCCTTGTGCTCGGTTACACTGTCTACAGGCGTGCTACCAATGTGCAGCTGTAGAGCTCTTTGTGAGTTTAGACTTTGGAGTCTTTGTCTGGTTACTATTGACATAGATTTTGTTTTAGAAATGTTAATTTGCATGCGGTTTGAATGACTCCATTTAACTACACTATTTACATCCTGTTGCATAGATGATTCTAGCATATTACAGTCATAGCGTTTGTATATACTGTGCAGTCGTCTGCAAATAGATCGCAGGACTCCGAAAGGTGTAAGGGAAGATCATTTATATAAATGACAAACAACAAGGGGGACCAGTATAGACCCCTGAGGTACTCCAATATTAGTTATAATGGCTTGAAATAAAGATTTATCTTGTGAGGTTACTTGTTTTCTAGTCTAATGAGAAACATCGACAAGATAAACTAGCTTTATATGGCAACCGTAGGGCAAAAGTAATGGAGGAAGACGGAAACAATCAAGGAGACGAGATTTAGAAACACAAAGTAGTATTATGGGCCTGGCATGAACAGATCTGCCTGCACTATTGTAGTAAGGAGATAGGGGGAGTGTGAAAGACACTGTATTTGTAGTAGACTATTGTAGTGAGGAGAAAGGAGAGTGTGAAAGACACCGTATTTATAATAGACTATTGTAGTAAGGAGACGGAGAGAGTGTGAAAGACACTGTATTTATAGTAGACCATTGTAGTAAGGAGATAGGGAGAGTGTGAAAGACTCTGTATTTATAGTAGACCATTGTAGTAAGGAGATAGGGAGAGTGTGAAAGACACTGTATTTATAGTAGACCATTGTAGTAAGGAGATAGGGAGAGTGTGAAAGACACTGTATTTATAGTAGACCATTGTAGTAAGGAGATAGGGAGAGTGTGAAAGACACTGTATTTATAGTAGACCATTGTAGTAAGGAGATAGGGAGAGTGTGGAAGATACCATATTTATAGTAGACTATTGTAGTAAGGAGATAGGGAGAGTGTGAAAGACTCTGTATTTATAGTAGACCATTGTAGTAAGGAGATAGGGAGAGTGTGAAAGACACCGTGTTTATAGTAGACTATAGTAGTAAGGAGATAGGGAGAGTGTGGAAGATACCGTATTTATAGTAGACTATTGTAGTAAGGAGACAGAGAGAGTGTGGAAGATACCATATTTATAGTAGACTATTGTAGTAAGGAGATAGGGAGAGTGTGAAAGACACTGTATTGCAATAAGGAGATAGGGAGAGCGTGAAAGACACTGTATTTATAGTAGACTATTGTAGTAAGGAGATAGGGAGAGTGTGAAAGACTCTGTATTTATAGTAGACTATTGTAGTAAGGATATATGCTATGCACTACTATGCACTACTAATATACTATGCACTACAACATCTGCTAAAATCAAATGCGCTATCTCACAACACCAAAATCACAATATACAAAACACTAATCAGACCAGTTGTGCTGTATGGCTCTGAAACTTGGAGTACCACGAAAGAAGACGAAGCCTTGTTACAAACCTTTGAGAACAAAATTTTAAGACGCATCTTAGGATCCATTAGGGATACACAAAGTGGAGAGTGGAAAAGAAGAAGTAACAAAGACATTTATGATCTGTTTAAGTCCCCGCTAATCACTGGTATCATGAAGGCTAATAGACTACAATGGCTGGGGTATGTAGAAAGAATGGAAGATAATAGGGAAACAAAACTCGCTTACACTCAGGACATAAATGACCGTAGACCCCGAGGTAGACCAAGAAGACGGTGGAGAGATAATATACATACAGACCTACAAGCACTTGGAATCAACGACTGGCAAGAGAAGGTCAACCAGAGAGACGAATGGAGACGGATTGTATCTGCAGCAAAGAACCTCAATGGCTCGGAACGCTGAAGAAGAAGAAGAAGAAGAAGAAGAAGAAGAAGAAGAAGAAGAAGAAGAAGAAGAAGAAGAAGGAGGAGGAGAAGAAGAAGAAGAAGAAGAAGAAGAAGAAGAAGCGTGAAAGACACCGTATTTATAGTAGACTATTGTAGTAAGGAGATAGGGAGAGCGTGAACGACACCGTATTTATGGTAGACTATTGTAGTAAGGAGATAGGGAGAGTGTGAAAGATACCGTATTTATAGTAGACTATTGTAGTAAGGAGACGGAGAGTGTGTGAAAGACATTTTATTTATAGTAGACTATTGTAGTAAGGAGACGGAGAGTGTGTGAAAGACATTTTATTTATAGTAGACTATTGTAGTAAGAAGATAGGGAGACTGTGAAAGACACTTTATTTATAGTAGACTATTGTAGTAAGGAGACGGAGAGAATGTGAAAGACAATGTGTTTATAGTAGACTATTGTAGTAAGGAGAAATGAGAGTGTGAAAGACTCTGTATTTATAGTAGACTATTGTAGTTACGAGATAGGGAGAGTGTGAAAGACACCGTATTTATAGTAGACTATTTAGTAAGGAGATAAGTAGAGTGTGAAAGACACTGTATTTATAGTAGACTAATATAGTAAGGAGATAGGTAGAGTGTGAAAGACACCGTATTTATAGTATACTATTGTATTAAAGAGACGGAGTGAGTGTGAGAGACAAGGTATTTATAGCAGATCATTGTAGTAAGGAATTAGTGAGAGTGTGTATGTGTAGTCTGTCATTGTAGTAAGAAGATAGAAATGAATGAATCACTGAAAAACGAGAAGTAGGTTGAGAGCTTTACCAAAGCACAACTACAAAAAACAATGAACGTGGCGGCCAAAGCCTTCGTCAGCACAGAATAAACAAACAAAAATCGATTAAACTAATACACGATCAACACTACATGAATGTCTAAATATCAACTCATCTGTGTCCAAGCTTGAGACGGCTATCCATGGCTGGAATGGAACGGATGTTGTGTTAAAGGGGTCAACTGCCTAAAGGTCAGTACAGCCAGAAACTCGGTGATTGGTTAATTCAACCGGTGAGGGAACCCGCGTTAGGGGGATCGGGGTGCGCCCAGGAGAGCGAATGGAAAAATATGGATGTGTAACTCTGAGGCGATGTAACGGATGCAGTACGCAATTCCGCCAAGTTCGAAACGCTGCTGTGGGCAATATAAGTGCAGGCCAGCAAGCGTTTGCTATCAAAAGGTAGCACAAGTGACGGTAGTTCAGAACGCAATGAGAAACGACCCCATGCAAACCAACCAAGAAGTCACAGAAAGCAGAGATAATGCTGGTGGTGACTCCCACGTCCTGCGAAGGACTTACAACTGGCTATGAAGTTGACTATAAGATAGCGGAGATGGAGGGGGGGGGGGGTTGTGGATAAGGGGCGTAGGGGATTTAAATAAAACTGTGTTGGACATTGAGGCCGTGAGGGGAAAGTGAACCCAATTGGAAGATAAGACGGTTTTCCAATGTCTTACGATCGCGTTCGTGAGATGTGCACGATTTTATCGCCGTAACACGTATGTCGGCAACCCCACAGTGGTCGGAACTGTTGAAGTGTAGGGGTACCGGTTTCTTGGCACCACTGTCGATATCGGATAAATGTTGTCTAAATCTGTCCGCAAGACGAAGGCCCGTCTCTCCAAGATACCTCATGTCGCAACGTGTGCAGATGATCGCATAGATGACGTTGCGACTCGTACATGAGAAACCCTCCCGGATGTGGAAAGTAGTCTTAGGGAAAGTGAGACTTGTGGTTTGAAGGACATATGGACAAGTCTTACAACGAGATCGAAGACATGCAGTTGTGCCAGGAAGAGACTGATGGGATTGTGATAGAGTGCTATGAACCAGCACATCCCTCAGGTTACGATCACGCCTGTATGCCACAAGTGGGGCTTCTGAGAAGACACCGCGAGTGGCCGAGTCTGCCTGGAGGATGGGTAGATGCCTCATGAGAATATTCTTGGCAGCAATATTATGAGGATGGTAGGTAAGTGAGAGAATAGGTCTACTATTGCGTGGTTTCGGCCTGGAAGAGAGAGCCTCGGCACGACTAATAGACTGGCAGCGGTGAAGAGCTGTAGACAGAACATTCTCCGGGTAGCCTCGAAGGCGGAAGAAATCCAACATTTCGTGGGCTTTTTGACGGAAGTCGTTATTATCATGACAAAGCCGTCGGAGACGTAGCAGTTGTGAGAAAGGAATGGAATCCTTGCAAGAGGGAGGATGGGAGGAGGTGTAGAGCAGGAATGCATGTGAGTCAGTCGGTTTATAGTAAACCGTCGTGCATAGGCCAGCAGAACCTAAGGAAACTGTTATGTCTAGGAAATTAACAGCCGACGAGGAAATAGTGGAGGTGAGTCTGATGCTAGGATGAAAGTTAGAGAAAAAGGCAATGAAGTCCTGTAGTTCAGACAATGGCATGTCTGAAACACCAAAACAGTCATCGATATACCTCCTATAGAGCTCCGGGAGCCTACCAGTGTATTGACTCCATACCTGGTGTTCAAGATAGCCCATGAAAAGACAGGCATAACTCGGACCCATCTTAGTGCCCATGGCCACCCCGCTGATCTGGTCAAAATAGTCCCCATTGAACTCAAATGAATTGAGGTTAAGGACTAACTCTGCCAGACGCAACAATGGTCCGGTGGCTATGGTGGGGCCGTGTCTTTTGTCTAAGAAAAATTCCAAGGCTTTAAGGCCGTCAGAGTGAGGAATAGATGTGTAGAGTGAAGTCACATCTAAAGTAAAGATGTGGTGCTGAGAAGGGGTGGTGAAGCTGATGGAATCGAAGATGGAGATAGCATGGTTGGTGTCTTTGATATATGAGGGGAGGCTAGCAACCAACGGCTGAAATATGCTGTCAAGGAACTCTGAAATCCGTTCAGTAGGACAAGAGCAGGCCGAGACGATAGGTCTGCCTGGGTTCCCTAGCTTGTGTGTCTTAGGCAGCATGTACAAGGTGGGTTTGCCCAAGCAACTATCATGGATGATCAGCGACGTGGCGGAGCTAGGCAGGAGGCCTTGTCTGATGATGGCATTCGTCACACTCTTGACTTCGGTGTTGTTAATGACCGTCCCGTCTTCTGTCCGTGGTCTGTAAGAAGTGGCATCCCCAAGTTGTTTGTTGCCTTCCTGTATATACAAGTCCTTTCTCCAAACCACTAACGCTCCTCCCTTGTCAGCAGGCTTGATAACAATATCATCACGGCGTTTCAAATGTGTGAGCGCCTGTTGTTCCTCCGCTGTAAGGTTCGAGTGCCTTAGTGGCTTGAATTTCAATTGTTCTATGTCGAAGAGCGTCTTCTCGATGTAGAGATCTAAGGCCTTGGATGCTCCTGCAGGAGGGACCCACGTGGATCTGCGTTTAGAAAGGTGGGAGAAGTGATCGGTGGGATCCGAGGAGTTGTCCTTAGTAGGTTGATTACTGAAGTGATATTGCAACCTGAGAGTGCGATGGAAACGATGGACGTCCTGCAGTAGTGCATATCTGTCGCCAGAGGGACGCAGAGGTATGAAACGGAGGCCTTTACTAAGGACCGACTTCTCCGGTGCTGATATGGGGAGATCAGGGGGTATGCACACAACTAAATTGTCGGAAACGATGGTGGGGTGAGCCGAGAGAGAAGAGGCGGAAGGAGTAGGGATAGAGGCACGAAGTTTGGTTAACTTAGTTTTTTTAGCCGTGGAAAGACATTTATATAAGTGGTGATTAGTACTATTGATGATACAGCGTATCATACAATACAAGAAATAGTTATCTGAGGTAAGATGTTTAAGATGCCGATCAAGGGTGGAAATACAAGAGCTAATGTCAGACAAATGGCGCGCATGGTTTTCAGCAATACAACGCATGCGAAGGGTAGCACATTTAAGCTCAATTTTAGATAAACGACTACTACAGCTGTCGTGAAGAGAGCCCGCCGATGGGTTAAATCTAGAAGTGAACCCACTCTAGTAAGAAGATAGGAAGAGTGTAAGAGGCAGCGTATTTGTAGTCGACCAGTGAATTAAAGAGACCAATAGAGTGAAAGAGACAAGGCATTGAGAGTGTGAGAGACAGGGAGAGTGTGAAAGACACTGAGAGCGTGAGAGACAGGGAGAGTGTGAAAGAAACTGAGAGTGTGTGAGACAGGGAGAGTGTGAGAGACAGGAAGAATCTGAAAGACACTGAGAGTGTGAGAGACAGGGAGAGTGTGAGAGACAAGGAGAATGAGAGACAAGAAGAGTGTGAGAGACAGGGAGAGTGTTAGAGACAGGGAGAGTGTGAGAGACAGGGAGAATGTGGGAGACAGCGAGAATGTGAGAGACAGGGAGAGTGTGAGAGACAGGGACAGTGTTAGAGAAGGGGGAGTGTGAGAGACAGGGAGAGTTTGGGAGACAGCGAGAATGTGAGAGACAGGGAGAATGTGAGATACAGGGGAGTGTTAGAGACAGGGAGAGTGTGAGAGACAGCAAGAATGTGAGAGACAAGGAGAATGTGAGAGACAGGGAGAATGTGAGAGACAGGGAGAGTATGAGAGACAGGGAGAGTGTGAGAGACAGCGAGAAATTGAGAGACAGGGAGAGTGTGAGAGACACTCAGAGTGTGATAGACAGGGAGAATGTGAGAGACAGGGATAGTGTGAGAGACAGGGAGAGTGTGGGTGACAGGGAGAGTGTGAGAGACAGCGAGAATGTGAGAGACAGGGAGAGTTTGAGAGACAGGGAGAGTGTGAGAGACAAGGAAAGTGTGAGAGACAGGGAGAATTGAGAAACAGAGAGAGTGTGAGAGACAGGGAGAATGTGAGGGACAGGGAGAGTGTGAGAGACAGGGAGAGTGTGAGAGACATGGAGAGTGTGAGAGACAGGGAGAGTGTGAGAGACAGGGAGAGTGTGAGAGACAGCGAGAATGTGAGAGACAGGGAGAGTGTGAGAGACAAGGAGAGTGTGAGAGACAGGGAGAATGTGAGAAACAGGGAGTGTGTGGGAGACAGGAAGAATGTGAGAGACAGGGAGAATGTGAGAGACAAGGAGAGTGTGAGAGACAGGGAGAATGTGAGAGACAAGGAGAGTGTGAGAGACAGGGAGAATGTGAGAGACAAGGAGAGTGTGAGAGACAGGGAGAGTGTGGGAGACAAGGAGAGTGTGAGAGACAGGGAGGGTGTGAAAGACATGGAGAGTACGAGAGACAGGGAGAATGTGAGAGACAGGGAGATTGTGAGAGACAAGAGAGTGTGAGAGACAGGGAGAGTGCGAGAGAAGGGAGAATGTGAGAGACAGGGAGTGTGTGACAGACAGGGAGAATGTGAGAGACACTGAGAGTGTGAGAGACAGCGAGAATGTGAGAGACAGGGACAGTGTGACAGACAGGGACAGTGTGAGAGACAGGGTGAATATTAGAGACAAGACATTTTTTGCTGAAGATTATATTACCTCTCCCAAAGCGGGTGCAAATATTGGCTTCGCGATGATTTTAATTTTGTTATGGTGGGTGAAGCCTTCTCGTATTCTTTGTTGATTAGAGTATTCACCTCTATATGTGGCCACATAGTCCCAGGCTTTCTTCGAGTAATCTGTAAACAACACAAATAGTATGTAGGTATGGAGAATCACTGAAACAGTTACACGTAAATTGCAAACAATCATTCATCATCATCATCTTCCACTTTTCCCGTCAAACATCGTAGGGGAGAAATAGTTGACGTTTCAGCGCCCGATGGGTAGCATTTGATAGTTCCCTTGAGTGTGATTTGGCAATTTTTGTGATGTCGGCAATACATTTTCTTCCCGGGCGTCTTCATTATGACGTCCGGAAAGATCAGTGGGAAATTAGACAGAGGCAGTCCAAGAGAAATGATGCTGGATGGATTCAGACGGTGGCATGGAGGAATATCATCACTACACTACCTATGCCTTTGTTTTATTTTTGGTACTACCTTTTATGTGTGGTGTATATTTGTCAGTGTATGCAGTGTGAGCCTAAAGCCAGGCCGTAGTCAGATATGACTATGTTAACTTATGTCAGTAGACGGTATTATCAGCTTTCTGTTAGCACCGAATGTTGGGCAGTGCTCACCACATCCGACACCCCACATTGTGCTAACAGCATTAGACGGAGGAGCGCAATTGGGAGGGTTTAAGATTTACCCTAGTGCGAGGAAATGCACCCGAAAGGCTAAATATCAAGGGAGGACAGAATTGGTCTGAGATTTGGTCAGCAATTGGTCTAGGATCGAAGCTCTAACAGGCCGGCAGTTAGAGCATTGCTTTGCTGATCCGGCAACTTCTGTGGCTTGTCTTGACCCAGGCATACTTGTGTTAAATTTCCTCTGAGTAAACTCGGCAGGTCAATAGAGGGTCATGCTGCATGTAAATTCATCCCAGGCTTTGAGCTATGGTGAGGTATAGCTCTTATTGTTCAAACTATTGTCTATGAAGACGGCAAGGTGCCAGTCATTCATGCAGTCTGAGACTATGAGAAACATATACCAAGAAGCGATTCCAACATGCCGCAGCTTTCAATACCTTACTTTGCGAAATGCTTGCTTGCTTGCTTGTGTTCGTTGGCTTGAACTCCAACGCGAAGTGATGTATGTCGGATGAAGGCATCCTGTTGTCCAACATCAGTGTGATGTCATACAGGACCTGAGGTTTGCGTGAGTATCCGTTGTCCCATGTCTGGCTTATTGGTGTGCAGACTGGTGGTTCCTAGCCGTACAGGCAGACACTCTCCGACTTCGGAGGAATCTGCGATCCTACTGACTTTAGCCAGGACCCCGAAGGGACCTGTTGCCCAGGACGCTTGACGAGGACGCGTCAATAGGTCTTGGCCAGTATATAACCCGGCCCTGGTGCCTTGGAAACACCTCTGCGTCCCACTTTGCGAAATAAAACACACCTACCTATGGACAAATCCCGTAAACTATCATAAGAAACACATCTGCGCGACATTCGGCAGCGGATCGCGTCGCGATGGTTACTTACGGAGGGTATGTGAGCCGGTCGTTCAGAAAGCAATAGAAAATTACTGAATGTAAAACTAGCCAAGGCATCAATAGCAGCTGAAAAATGATGGTGTTGACTGCAATGTCCTGTAAATGATATGCGAAAAAAACACCTATGGACAAGGGAGAGGTGGTCGTGCGCTTGTGGGACCAGGTGGAAAAGTGGGGCGACAGATTGAGAACCCGTATGTGGAAAGGATGATATTGCGGGGAACTGGCAAGGGTTCTGGTAGAATCTCACAACTGAGAGGGAAGACCAGGAGAACTTTCAATCAAATAGCGGTGGGAACGATTAGTAGTGTATCTCTTCGATGGCTGTTGAACGAGGAGATGGAGCGCGTATGAGAATGTCCTGATTTCAGTTATGTCAGTTCTTAGCTCAACTCACTCAACTCAACTCAACTCAAATCAACTTAACTCAACTCAAATCAACTCAACTCAACTCAACATAAAACACACATACCCACGGGCAGACAAAACCCGTTACCTTGGATGGAATCTGTCTACCCTGGAAAGAAGAATGAACAAGAAGAAGATATCTTACTTTGAGCATCAATGCTCCCAAAGATCGTAGCAACCAGCATCAGAATAGCAGCCTTCATGATCGTTGACATCCTAGCTATACCAGAGACTCGACGACGTACGCCCACAAAGTTTCTTGATATAGTGAACTAATCTAACAAAAGTATGTCTGATGCAGTGAACTGCTCCCACAAATGTCTGCCTGATGTAGTGAACTCCAAGTAAAATAAGCCTCCTATGTAAGGCCTTCCCTGAGTACATTTTAATTAGCCTATTTGCATATTCATGCGGACATTACGATAACAGAAAAACATTAAATATCTAATAGTGTCAATTGCCAACGTCTTGAAATCAGTCACCCAAGAAATAATTTACATTTATAGACAAGATATTAAAAATAATTTGCATTTATAAACAAGATATAGATGCTTAGGTTCTACACTTACAAATGGTAATACAAGCAAACATAATTTCTGAGATACTCCTTGATGCATAAGAAATATAGTCATTACCATCCATACACCCACCCATCTAACTACCCTGAATCAATCGACCTACCTATCCATCCTCCATTTGAGCATTTACCCACCGACCAACTTACATATCCATCCATTCATCCACCCACCACCTACCTACCCATCCATCCATATACTCACCAATCAAACCATCCATCCATTTTTCACCCACATATTCACGTACCCATCCATCCACCCATATTATACCAACACACCCATCGTTCGATCGATCGATCATTTGATTGATCTATCCATCTACCCATTCATCTATCCACACACCTACTTACTTATCCATTTATTATCCATCTACATAGCCATTCGTGCATTCATCTATCTAACCACACCTCGATCCACCCACTTACCGACCCATCCATCTATTCATTCACTTATCTAGTCATCCATTTATCCTCCAACCCACCATCTCATCTATCAATGTACCCACTAACTTTCACACCTTTTCATCAAACCACATATTGACTCACCCAAACATCCATCTTTCCACAATTCTATCTACCCATCCATCCATCCATCCATCCATCCATCCATCCATCCATCCATCCATCCATCCATCCATCCATTCAATTTCTCAACTACCTATCCATCCATACATGCACGCACTTTCTTATCTATTCATCCACATACATATCCATCCACTCATACATCCATACACCTAACCACCCAACTACCAATCTATCCATCTAGCGAACTACCTACTCTTCCTCCAGCCTATCTACTCACCAACTTATACACCCATCCATCCACCTACTTACTCATCCACCCATACACCCATCCACCTACCTACTCACCCACCTATACACCCATCTATCTACCTGCAGACCCACCCATGCATGCATCCATCCACCTACCTATTCATCCAACCATACACCCTTACACCTACATACTTACTCATCTGTGGGGTGGTAAATATAAATTAGAATAAGGACAAGTTTCGCTAGGGGTATTCAGTATGAATGGGGTCTAAATCCCAAACACGCCCTCTATAGGAAATAATATATTGGCTCGTTAAACCCCCAAGCATTGAACAAGGCAGAAAAGGCTGCAAGTTCAACACTAACATAGAAGAAATGTTTCCCTATAGAAGGCTGGGAGATCTGGGAAGTTCTACCACAGACACCCGAGTACAAATCACTCTACCCAGAAGGTGTGTCTATGTGTAAGTGCCCCGCCCCACATTTAATCTCCCATATATATATAAACAATGACAAGTATCCACTGTCATGCACATCCACAGTATTATACAACAGAGGGACAACAACCACTGTTAGACGCAACAACTGGATTACATGACAGAGGAAAACAGCCACTTTTAGACAAAAACAGTACAATGACTCACTGTATCACATAACAGTAACCATAACTGGACTATAAACATCAATTTTGGAACAACAAGTTAACAATGAAGTAACTTCAAGGCTTGGTTAAACCAAACAAACAAACAACTGTATTGTGAAAACATTTGGGTCTTGGACAAACCCTGTTGGCTACAATATGGTGACATATACATGAAAGAAATTATTCATATTCAGGCAATGCACACAAAGTATACAACCACAACAGAAGTCCTCAAAAATCCCCCAAAAAGGTTTACATCAAATACCTGTACGCGTGTTCATGCACACCAGTCCACCCAGACTTTAAATAACACAATGGGGTCTTGGTCAATACCAATTTTACACGCCGCCTACCCCGCCCCCTTCTTTCTATTTGCTCACTGAACCGTACCATCCAGCACCGTATATAACAACACCCGAGATTTTCGTAGTCATTTACAGATCCGTACGTGAGGTGAGTATGTAGTTTTTTTTTTCTCTATTAACAGTTTTTCTATTAAACATTTTCTTAAATTAACATTCTTTTCAATTAACATTTTTTTCAATTCTCATTTTCTCTTCATTGTTCCTATTTTTCCATGCATTTGTTCCTCTCGTCCTGTCATCACCTTCTAATGTAGTCACAGGAGTTCTCCTTGACTGTATGTTGTGTTTGTGAATGTGTTTGTTTGCTGATGAAGGCTAACCGCCGCAACGTTCTGTATGTGTCGTAATTCTGTTATGTAAAGCTGCACCACTTTGTGTCATTTTATATTGTTTACTCTTCAGGTAGCGCGTCCTAGCAACGCCTGCTGGAAAAGACTGAGGGATGATGACATATATGTCACATCATCCATAATCTTTCAACCTACCTGCTCGCTCATCCATACATCCATCCACCTACATACTCACCTACCTTTGCATCCATTAACTTATTTATTCACACACCTATGCCTAGCTACTTACCCATCCAAACATCGCTCCATTCATTCATCCATCTACCTACTCATTCATCCATGCATCTATCCACCTACCTAGTCACCTACCCATACATCCATATATCCACCTAGCTTCTCATCCACTCATACATCCATCGATTGATCCATCCTACACACTCGCGCATACATCCATCTACATACCTACTCATCCACCCATACATCCATCTACATACCTACTCATCCATCCATACATCCATCTACCTACCTACTCATCCAGGCATACATCCATCTGCCTACCCGCTCATCCACCCATACATCTATCTACCTACCTACTAATCCATCATACATCAATCTACTTACCTACTCATCCACCCATACATCCATCTACCTACCTACTCATCCACCCATACGTCAATCTATCTACCTATTCATCCACCCATAGATCCATCTACCTACATACTCACCCACCCATACATCCATCTACCTACCTATTAATTCACCCATACATCCATTTACCTACCTACTCATCCACCCATACATCCATCTACCTACCTACTCATCCACCCCTACATCCATCTACCTACCTACTCATCTACCCATACATCCATCTACCTACCTACTCATCCACCCATACATCCCTCTATCTACCTACTGACCCACCCATACATCCAACAACATATTTACTTACCCGAGCATACATTCACCTACCTACGGAAAAAACCCACCAACCCATTAATCCATCCATCCATCGACCTACTTACTCATGTACTCTCTCACCCACCAGTCTATCCACGCATCCACCTACCCATCCTCCTTCCACTCACTTACCTACCCATCCATCGACTCACATACATACCTCCCTCACCACTCCCCCATTCATAACCCGCCCATCCACCAATCCACTCTCCCTCCCATCCACACAGTTTCGTCTGTTCTGTAATTATAACAGTAATGAAATGCAGTTTCCTCGTTCTTCTTCAGTTAAGTTTCAAAAACTCTCGCTTACGTTCACAACATAGACACTTGACATACGATAATATATATATATATATATATATATATATATATATATCTTCTTCTTCTTCTTCAGTTAAGTTTCAAAAACTCTCGCTTACGTTCACAACATAGACGCTTGACATACGATAATATATATATATATATATATATATATATATATATATATATCTTCTTCTTCTTCTTCAGTTAAGTTTCAAAAACTCTCGCTTACGTTCACAACATAGACGCTTGACATACGATAATATATATATATATATATATATCTTCTTCTTCTTCTTCAGTTAAGTTTCAAAAACTCTCGCTTACGTTCACAACATAGACGCTTGACATACGATAATATATATATATATATATATATCTTCTTCTTCTTCTTCAGTTAAGTTTCAAAACTCTCGCTTACGTTCACACATAGACGCTTGACATACGATAATATATATATATATATATATATCTTCTTCTTCTTCAGCGTTCCGAGCCATTGAGGTTCTTTGCTGCATATATATATATATATATATATATATATATATATATATATATATATATATATATATATATATATATATATATATATATATATATATAAAACAAAGTGTATGTATGTAAATATGTATGTCCTTTATTTTTTCGCTAACGGCCCATCCGATTGAGATGAAATTTCCTACACGTCTTCCTTTCATTCCAGAGCTGCCAACTGTGATATTTTTTTAGTGTGAAATCGCCTGCTTACTCAGTATTATTTCATTTTTCATTAAAATTTATATATAGCTAAGGGACTTAACTCTAGAAAAAGTTATTTCAAGGGGCATAACTTTTAATAACATTGTTGTATAACTTATAGTCATATTGTTGTATCGTTTTCAAAGATTTATAAACTCTTTGTCTATAGTTATGTACCGGCATATGAGTTATAATAAATAATGATACAATCTTTAAGGCAATTTCAAAGTTTACATAAAAAATAATGCATAATGCATAACATTGTAACTCATCTTTCTATGCTTAAGAAATTATCTTAAAGATGTTGAACAATATCATCGCATCTTTAATGTTTTCCGCTATCATATCGGCACGATTCGCTTGACAGCACTTCTCAGCGCTATCAAGCCAAGACGCCTTACACATTTCAAGCAGCCTGATACGGGGGGAAAATGGCACGTCGTAATAGCACAAAGAAACAAGCAGCTTCCAAGATGCATAGTGAGAAAACCGACCAGACTATCAAGAAGACGAACCTGCCTTTGGAGAGTCTGCATGCAAGCTGTAATAAAGTATCTGAACCTTCAGTCAATGAAACTACCAATAAGAAGAGCGACGACTACCCACAGACGAACACAAAAACTTGTGAGAGGAAGGAGGACCAAGACACCAGAATCAGAAACACTGATTCAAACACAGTCAGATGGGTGGTCAAGCGGCTAAAAATGGAGCTTACTGATGAACAAATACAGAAGCAGCTGCAGGAAGAAAATCTTCACGTCAACATTTTGAAGGCAGAGCGGATTCTTACCTACTCAGAATTAAATGAGATGCTCCACACCAGTGACTGGGCGAACCCGGGCCGGGTCAGGCAGACAGACAGACAGACAGACAGATAGATAGATAGATAGATAGATAGATAGATAGATAGATAGATAGATAGATAGATAGATAGATAGATAGATAGATAAACAGACAGGGAGGGAGGGAGGGAGGGATAGACGGAGGGAGAGACAGAGGGATGGGTCTATTAGACAGACAGACAGACAGACAGAGATAGATAGATAGACAAACAGACAGACAGACAGACAGACAGACAGACAGACAAACAGACAGACAGACAGAGATAGATAGACAGACAGACAGACAGACAGACAGACAGACAGACAGACACAGACAGACAGACAGACAGACAGACAGACAGACAGACAGACAGACAGACAGACAGTCGGTAACGGGAACGGGAACTTATATGACTACTTATATGAATTAAATGAGATGCTCCCAACCAGGGACTGGGCGAAGCCGGGCCGGGTCAGCTAGTATATATATATATATATATATATATATATATATATATATATATATATATATATATATATATATATATATATATATGAGTGGGTGTAGATATCACCAACAAATAACTCGAGAGCTGTGTATAACATGCGTACACGCTACAATGACATTTCCTGGGTCGCTACTCTAAACTACCACTACCTTTTCTGCTGCCGCTAATGCCAATCTACTACTACTACTACTACTACTACTACTACTACTACTACTACTACTACTACTACTACTACTACTACTACTACTACTACTGCTACTGCTACTACTACTACTACTACTACTACTACTACTACTACTACTACTACTACTGCTACTACTGCTGCTACTGCTACTACTGCTGCTGCTGCTGCTACTACTACTACTACTACTGCTGCTACTACTACTACTACTACTGCTACTACTACTACTACTACTACTACTACTACTACTACTACTACTACTACTTACTACTACTACTACTACTAAATGTAATGAACAATGTGTTGACTATGTGCCACAATTGGCATCAAAAATACATCAATGTTGACGTCTCACTTTCAGTATCACTCACTTAATGGCACATTTCTGTATGGACAATCTATAGTTTGTTACGCTGTGCTTTAAAGCAAGCATAATAACTATAACCCATAGCCGTGACCATGGGTAGTTATACCTCTGCATAATACAAAGCCTGCCCTAGATTGTAGAGACCATGTGTTGTCCATGCAGAATTATCCCTCTCTCAGCCTGCTTAGTTCACTCCAGAGGAAAGGCATCACCAATACGTCTGAAACAAGACAAGCTGCAGAAGCTGCCGAATTAGTAAAGCAATGCTCTAACTGTCCGCCTGTCAAAGCTCCGATCCTAGACCAGTTGCCGACCAAGGCTTAGGGCCTGGTCTGCCCTGCCATGACATTTAGTCTTTAGGTTGTATTTTCCCTCACTAGGATAAGGCTTGGACCCTCCCAATTGCGCTTCTCCACCGGAAGCCGCTGACACAATGTGGGGTGTCGGGTTTGATGAGTACCGCCCAACATTCGGCGCTAACAGAAAGCAGATTGTACTGCCTGACAACATACATTCAACATTAGCACCCCAAATGACCAGAGCCGACATCGCGAGAATCGTGGCCTTCATAAATGTTAACTTACTGGACTTACCTTAGAACTGACCTGCGGAAGTCCGTGTGGTGAAATCAGCTACCAATAAGGTAAACCTCAAGAAATAGATGCACTTTAGTTAGAATGTAATAAGCTTTTGTTCAAACTACTTTTGGTGCCGTGATAATAGTATACCCTTTCAAAGGACAAGTAATGTGCTTCCTTCCACCCGCTAGCCACCAATGGGCAAGGTCAATCAATCAGGTGCCGTCTCCACAATGAAGGTTGGCTGCAATGGATCTTCAACACTGTCTGTCTCTAGCATTGCCTGTACATCTTGTCAGGCTGATGTTCGTCCATCTCTTGATGTTATCTTCCCACATGTATCTTTGTCTACCTCTTGCTCGCTTGCCCTCAACCTTGCCTTCCAGTATGGTTTATATAAAAGTATCATGTCTTTTAACGTAACCGAAATATTTCACTTGCCTCCTCTTTATTTCTTTCATCAGCTATCTCTTAATTCCCAGTTTTTCTAGAATCTCTGCATTTGATTGTTTTTGTTTCCATAAAATACGACATGTTCGTCTGTATATCCACATCTCCAGGGCCTCTATGCGACTTTCTAGTTGCTTGTCCAATGTCCAGGCTTCCGCGCCACACAGTAGCGTTGAATATACGTTTTGACAAATGGATATGGAATATACATTTGATAATTCTCATTTTTAATGCGTTATTAATCTCTCTAGATGTTAATGAGAGGCAGAGGCAGACCACGAGAAATGATACTGGATAGATTGCGACGGTGGCACGGAGGAATATCATCAGCAGAGTTGATCCAGAAAACCAAAGACCGAGATCTATGGAGAGTCATGAACGCCTACGCCAGGCGGCATGGCACTTGATGATGATGAGATGTTAATACTGATTTCATAACGTTGAAAGCATTTTTGGCTATTCCTATTCTCTTTTTGATTTCTATTTCACGTCTGCCATCATCTGTTATTATATGTCCAAGATAGGAGAAACTTGTTACTTGTTCTAGTATCTGCCCGTTTACTGTGATGTTCATTGATGACATTTAATTTTCGCTGCTAATTATCATAGTTTCTGTTTTCTGGATGTTAATATCTAAGCCACATTCTGCACTGTGCCTGTTTACTTGTTCTACTAGGTCTTGTAACTCCAAAGTAGAGTATCCATTTATCCCGCCGATCAGGGTCACGTGAATCCATTGTCGGTGGGTGAAGCTGAAGAGCAGATGAAGGTTATTGTCTCCAATTTCACGACGGTAGGCAGATGATCTTTTTATTTGAAGACAAAAGGCTACGTTCATCGACCAGTATGGTCACTGCTGGGAAGGAAAGCAAAGGCAAATTACCTTCTTTACAAATGCCAAGACGGTCATGTTTCGTTCAACAGAGAATCGGAGAAACTGCGTACAGCCTCGCCAGGTAGAGGTAGTCATGTGCACCAGGAGACTCCAGACCGTCAGCAGGTGACTGAGTAAATATGTGGATGGCTTGGCCAAGTGGTATGATCGAGATAATAACATGTAGTTGATCCACCAACTCTGGAGATCCTCTGAGATTTAGAAATATGACCGCCCACGCTTATAGGTGCCATGGTCCAGTTTATACAGGCTTGGAACATGGCATGAGTTTGTAACAAGCGCGGTCTGCATGAAGAGACCGTACGAAATGACCTACCACGGCGTTGGTCAGAAAAACGTGAAAAGCAGTTAAGACGGTTTGCGCGAGGGCAAAACATCACTTTAAGTCAGTTGGACTCGAGCTACGGTTAGTGTTGGACCTAGTTCTGAGTTATAGAGCATTGGCTAACATTATTCCGCTCTTTTAGAATAGTTTATTGTTTAGGCACTGTTTTGTATATTTGTGAATCTTGTGTAGAGCAAATGATTGTAATATTGACAGTGTCCAGTGAATAGCCTTAGTAAAGTAGAATTTGACAATACTACCAGTGTCATATTATACCAGCTACGGTGAGTTCAGTCTCAGTAGTTAACGATTAGAGACTGTACAAGATGGAAAGGCTCAACCGCCGGCAGAAGTTGAGGAGAGATGTCTACAAGATCAAGATTAAGCATCTCTACAGATATCAACGAAGCGCCACTGAAATAGTATCAGTGGTGGCTCGTCAAGATTGACATTGTCGTCCAGGGCGTGTGAAGTTATTCTATCGCACAGAAAACCTGCAAAGAAATATTACAAGGTTCTCCACTGACTCACCACAGTTAAATAATAACAGAGGCCGCTGTGTACACCAAGCAGCAGGATCTTTGCACATAGCAGTTTCCCGATCCTGCAACAGCCACTCTTGATGTATTCCTGTGAGTCCTGTAAGTGTATGAGTGGAGTAGGAAGTTTCAAGACGGTGTGACTTCTGTGACTGACAGTTTACGGTCAAGCACACCGAGTAATCAATGAGAGTTTTTTTCTTTCTTTTTTCTACAGGAATCCAAACACTTTATCTGTGCTAAAAGACTTCCTTTGAATGCTGTGGTTAATACGTCGAAAAATGATACGTTTGTTCCTTTCCTTTTTTTAAGAACACACACACACACGCACACGCACACACACACACACACACAGACACTCACACTAACTCACTCACCCACGGGCATACGGAGGAGCGTACGAATCATCGTGGATTGGGGAGAATGGTGCTGTACATTAACCACACATCATTCAGATAGGTTTAGAAGCAAGTTGTTTACAGGACGTAGCAATCAAGCCCATCGTTGACTGGCTGTTTATTAACTTCTGGGTAAAATTATATTCGAATAATGAAGACACGAACTAATAGATTTCACGATTTATTGCCTGGCATCATCAATACGTCAGGTACATACTGCAGAAATCACACAACTTACGTGAATTAATTAGATAAATCCTTCAAGCTGAAATATACACATGTTTGCACAGTAATGTCAGTTGTCTACCACGGTCATTTTAAAATTACTATAATTTTATATTGAATATTCACACACGCACACACACACATACATACACACACACACACACACTCACTCACACACAATCAAGCACACACACACACACACACACACACACACACACACTCACACACAACAACTCAGACACAACCACTCACACACTCGCCCACACACTCACTCACTCACACACACACTCACACACACACACTCACACACACTCACACAACACTAACTTACACACACACTCACACACACACTCAGACACATGTTATATTCAGTAATCTAGCGTTAGACGTCGGCGCTGTTGAAAGGATAAGAGAACTCGCTCTTACACTTCCGATGCGCAGAAGGCGAGGTAAGAGTTTCAACCCCTACCCCAGCATTAAGTTGGACATAAACGCTGACTTCTCATTCAGAAAGCATTGGCAAACTACTGGACGTAACATTGCGTAGAAAATCAATTTGCATTAAATTAGAACGTTCTGTGAAGGACATTTCCCATTCTTAATGTGCCGTTGGTTTCTCCACGTTCCAAGCTCGTAAAGGTGCAGAAAGCAAGGCCACGCCATCTCCTGCCAAATCCACACCGGTTGATCTCGAACCTGGTAGGTCGTGATTGTGAAACTGTGTCCATGACCCTTGTGTCACAGACACCGACGTGGGTCAAATACCAACCACACCTGACAGTTAGGATAGGTGTATCATGGGAACAGTTACTAGAGAATATAGGAATACGGTCAAACACCAAACACACCTGACCGTTAGGATAGGTCTACCATGTGAACAGTTATCTGAGTATACAGGACGTGGCTCAAACACCATTTTTGGGCAGTTAGTAATATCTTGGTAATTTCAAACAGTGTTTTCCCACAGTGAATTTTAACAACGAAGACACAAACAATAGATTGCACGATTTATTGCCTGGCATATTTCGCTGCACCTCGTCAGGTACATACTGCAGAAATTACATAGCATAAACTAGAGCAGTGGTTCTCAACCGGTGGGGAATCCTACCCCCCCCCCCCCCCCCCGGGTGATTTTTATGTTTCCAGGGTGGGGGGATTAAGATTATTTTAAGATCGCGTTACAACAAGAACCGACTACATGATATTATTTTTTCCCTCCATATTTTACGGTTCTGCACTTCTCACTCTTCTGAAATTCATATTTTAACGTAAGTAGACCCGCAAATCATGTTTTAAGTAGACGTCTAGACTTGTTCTAGTATGTGTTATTAAATTTAGCTTCCAGTTTTACGTATACTGTGTAGGGGGAATTTATAGGGAGGAAATACGAAAAGGGGCGGGGGATGACGTTATGAAAATTTGGTTAAGGGGTGCATGGGCCAAACAAAAAAAAAAGGTTGAGAACCACTCTACTAGAGTAATTAAATACATCTTTCAAGCTGAGATATAATATGATGTACACTGTATATTTCAGCTTTAAGGATTTATCTAAATACGTTAGCTTAAGTTGTGTGCTTTCTAGGTAAGACTGTTCAGTAGTTTGCCATTGCTTTCTAAACGGCCGACGTTTATACCATTGCATGAAAACCAGCCCAAGGCCTCTGCTTTCAAATCACCCTCAGCTGTGTTTCGAACGCGGTATTTCGGATTGTGAATTACATTTGATTGCCACAGCGCCGACCTTTATCGTGCTGTTTAACAAATATAAATGGTTGTTTGGTCACGTGTCTGTCAATCTGTCAGTGCTTGCATCCATCAGACTCTCTGTTCATCCTTCCACACATCACACTATCTTCTTCTTATAGTCCATGCCGTGTGGTGTTGGTGATCATGTCTGTTCACAGCCTTCTGTCTCGTGTACTACCAATCATT
>JACEFZ010025906.1:137500-272500 GCA_014155875.1 Cepaea nemoralis
TCGATGCACGAAACTCCGTAGCATCCGCGCAGATCTTGAGTAAAAGGTCAAAGAAACAACTACAAAAGCAAGAGAATCGACTTCATTCCACCGGGTTTTATCCCATATAGTCCGATCTCTTTCCGCAGGGCGACCGGCCGAAAGTGTCGCACAAGGCACAAACTCCATCTACGACTGCAATGAATCCTCGAGAAAACTGCATTCGTGAACAGAACGATGCAGCCCGGAATCGAACACACGACCTTCGAAACGCGAGGCATGCGGCGTAAACACTGTCACGGAGATTCCCGGAAATAACTATAGTCTTGAATAACAAAATGGAGGAGAATACGCTGCTGTACATTTACATTTTGAAATGTTCTCTATTGGCACGGGACAATCATCACGCTAAACGCTAAACCTTAATTGTCGATCGGACGAATAGTGGTTCACTTTGTCAGGTCGCTTCTGGATCTTCCGGATTACTTCAAAGTATTTACACTGTGACGGGACAGCCCCGGCAGCATCATAATTACCCAAGTTTTCAAGGAATTACAGAGCCCACAATATTTTTCTAAAATTCTCTAAAAGAATAAACGTTCCCCAGAAGAGGATAAAAACGTAAGAGAAAAATACAGAGTCACTTAGAGCCCGCACTATCATTTTTACTACATTGGTAGATCAAAGCAATGTCTGGTCTCTACATCTAAGAGATTTTCCCTTTGATGTTCTGATCAACCAGACATCGCGGAGCCAGTCAGTTGAGATTGACGTGTTAGTTTACAAGCCTGCGGTTGGAATAGGGACTGTTCAACATGACCTAACGTGTGAACCAGCCACGGCAGAATGGGAGATAAGAGGGTCAGCCAGACCCGTCTGAAATAATACATGGCAGTGCTACTCAGGGGAAAACCCCGTGTGATCCAAAGACGGCAATATAATGCAGGCCTAACACCTTATCTAAAAGTCCAGACTTTGTGGAGCCAGGACAACGTCTGTAATTGCCACCACAAGGGAGAAATTAGAACCAGATGCCTAACACCTCACTGCAATACAGCGGCAAAGTAGGAACACATGGCTGACACCTTTTTTCCAGCAACCCAGGAAGGCGGGTGTTAACAGCAGATTGGAATGTAATGACGCAACGTCTGTTGCAGGGGCCAATTCATTGTTTCAGGAATGTGGCGGGGCATCGGTCAATTTGATTGACAAATGAAACTACCGTCCACAGGAAAGGAGGAGGGGTGAAAAGAATTTGGCACTTAATCCATCTGGGTAAACCATCTTACATGGAAAAATAGGCGGAGTTAATGAAAATGGGACATATTAATTAACCAACCTGGAAACTAGCCAGGAATTGAATAGAATAAAACTACATGCATGGCCAGCAAGACTTCAGACGCAAATTCACAATAGCATTCTTAGGATACCTACTGGAGAAATATTAACATTTCGTTCTGTTGGACTTCTGTACGAAGTATTATGATGGAATTTCCTAGCTATAAACCAGATCTCTTAGGAGCAATGGACAGTCAACAACCCATATCAGGAAGTGACTTAGCCTTGTGAGGGACCAATTTGGACTCCTTCAATCTGACAGTGAACTGCGTCTCACTGGGGGAAGCATGACCTATGTGACCTCTTAAGTTACGTATACCATAATCATCATCATCATCATATGATCATCAATAGCAATAATAAACACAGTTGTTGTATTTTAAACTCAGTTGTCTGTATAATTCTAAATGTTTATAAATGTTTGTGTAGCGTAATCAAGTACACACATTATTGTATCATTTAGTGGGGGTTCGCACATATTGTCCAGAAGTGGGAATCTATGTCCGGGAGGTATCTTGCCTATGCAGTCATAAGTAACCAGATTACGTTGCATGTCTTAACTCCTCCTTTCTCACTTCTGGTGATACCAAGTACAGCCAAAACTATATAGATATATTCTATCTTCAACGAGCCACTTCTTGGCTGTTTTCTTGAGTATCAGGGACAGTGTCTTAAATCAGCATAACAGACATTTGTTCCACGTTTTCTCTCTGGGATTAGTCAGTGGTAATTAGTCCCTTCTGACAGAGTTAGGGGATCTCAAACTGTATCCAGAACTAACCACCAGTAGAAGAAAATGATTTTGGCTGAGTGGTTGCCCAACCGGGAGCTACCTCAAGCCAGTTGGTGACATATTGGTCTGCTCGTCCGCTATAGAATCCGGGAGGACACCCTAGAAAATTTTGGTTCGCTTCCGACTTATTGGTCTGCTCGTCCGCTATAGAATCCGGGAGGACACCCTAGAAAATTTTGGTTCGCTTCCGACTTATTGGTCTGCTCGTCCGCTATAGAATCCGGGAGTACACCCTAGAAAATTTTGGTTCGCTTCCGACTTATTGGTCTGCTCGCCCGCTATAGAATCCGGGAGTAAACCCTAGAACACTTTGGTTCGCTCGCAAGGAACGAACCTATTTCAAATCTGTTAGTCTGGTATTATTCTGGTCTTGCCCATGGATAGAACCTAGGTCATTCTCACTTACATTCTTAGCAGCATTAGTTAGTTATAATTTATTTCTAATGTAATAGCTTGCTTGATTGTGGGCAAGATTTTGACACATTAGGACTTCTTATCCATGATAGAATCAGAGAATAAATTCTAGACTATTGATTTTCATAACCATTCTTCATTCTTCACCCATTACATTTGCTAAGTATTAACTTAGGAATTTGTTTCTAGGGAAGTCTGTAGAATTTAAATAACTTGTTAAAAAGTTAATAACGGATAATATATGAGTTAGTTTACATCATCCACAACTGTAGAATTAATAATCACATTAATTAGTGATATTAAATAGTTTATTGATGATTTTCTTGATGATTTTTGATTACATGCTTTATCATTTGATTTAATCATGAATAATTTGATAATGCTTAGTTAATTCAGTGTATGACGGACTGCTTTGCATCAACTTTCTCACTCTAATTCACTACTATCATTCTCATAGCAGTGTCTGTTCCTCTTGTCACTATCCTGCTCTAGTATAAATCTAACTAGCTCTCTGTAGGGTAATAATATAATTACTTGCCTGAGTTTAAGCTGAGAAGAGATCATGGATGCACGCACAGATTTCTTAGAGTCCGCTAGAGGATGGGGCATAAGGCTCAGCTTAATAGGAGAGAAGCTAGAACTATTTATCAGAGATGAAATGGATTGGTGGGACAAAGAAGATGAGCAGATGATGAAAAGACTTGCCGAATTAGAAGCAGATATGCGTCACAAAGCTGAAGAAGATGAGATTAAGAAGAAGCAAATTGAAATACTGAACGTGGAGGAATCTACCAGCTCGACTGAGGAAAAGCCAATCACTCAAGCCGAAACTCTGATAGAAGCGGGGAAGCTGACCGTCACAAAGAAGAGGCACGCATTCCTTCGCAAATCCCATGGCTCAGAAAACAAAAACTTGCGCACAGAAAGGCAGATGCTTCCCTCAATTCCGAAAAATAAACGGAATATGAATAAATGTACCAAGCGTACGGTAACCAGTCACAAACGTGATAAATGTTTACACCGCAATGACAGCGGATTAGCTGGCTTGGCAACCCAGCAATCTCAGGAGCTTCCTAAGACTTCCCAAAGGAGAAAAATCCAGGAGGAGGAGGACCTGAGGAAAACTATTAAAGAGATCGAAGGCGAGACCTTACCCGATTCTCTTATTCCCTTCAGTTCAGATAAACTAGGAGTGGAAATGAATTCAGCTGAGACTGGAATGGATGTAAAACAGGATTCCAGTGTTTCTTTCTATGTGGCGACACAAGATGAAACAATTATCAGTATGAATTACTTATCTTAGGTGGGAGATGACATTGAAAATGACACCCCACAACATTCACTTCTATTGGATTTGGCACAAGAAAACCAGACCAGGGAGAGAATACCTCAATTGGACTTGGCACAAGAGAGCCCAGCCATGGAGGACAAACAAGACACGGAGGAGAATTCTTACGATGTCAGTATCTTGGAGTCTTTCGAAAAGGAAACTCAAGATACACAAAGCATTCATGTAGGTTATACCACGGACTCTGATTCAGGGACGATAAACATGTCTGCTAACAACAAAGAAGAAAATACTTCTTTGGACAGGATGAAGGTAATACCTATCATCAACACAGTTGAAGCTAACAGGGGATCACAAAGGATGGACTCTGCAGCGGAACAAAACCGGAGCGGTTGGTATACTCAACACTCAGGACCTTGTTTACCTTTCACTTCAACCAATGTTGGATGGGGAGAACAGCTGTTTATGTATACTTCTACAAGGAGTGATACAAATTCACAGTTCTTGGGGAACAACATGATTTCTCAAAGCTGGACAACTTCTACTAGCCTTAGACTTTCAAACACAGATTCAAAATGGAACTCTGTTGAAGAGGAACGCACCTGGATAAATAATTATCGAGGGAAGAAAACTCTTAAATCAGGAGGGAGTAAACGGACGCCCTACCAAGAAAGAGGCAAGTATGAGTTGAATGGACATCATAAAATTATGATGTTTAGCAAATTTCCTGCCAAAAGGAGGAGATTAAAGGATTTTATTATGATCTTTGGCCGATGGAGGAAAAGAAAATGGAGCAACATTACTGCGACCAATTCTTTTAAGAAAACACTGATGGCACTTCCTCTGCTTATAGGACAAGGGACAGAAATTGAGTGGACAATAACAGTCTCTCTGCGGCGCAGGAGAATCTTGTTATACATTTTGCAATTTCCCGGCTGGGAAAAAGTAAAACCTCTAGAGGACAGGACATTACCGAGCAATAGCACGGAAATCCAACATAAAACCAGGAGCAAAGATTTGCAAGCTTTATCCTGGGAGAATGGACATGGGATGTCTTTTTGGACTCACCGGACAACCCACTGCCACAAGGAATATTGGGAACCCAGACTTGGAGGCAATTCTGGAATGGAGAGCACTTAGATACATTCTTGAATGCTGCCGAGGCTCTGTTATAGGCTTCATTAATGAACCTACTTAAATTGGAGAGCTATGTGATGGGACAGCCCCGGCAGCATCATAATTACCCAAGTTTTCAAGGAATTACAGAGCCCACAATATTTTTCTAAAATTCTCTAAAAGAATAAACGTTCCCCAGAAGAGGATAAAAACGTAAGAGAAAAATACAGAGTCACTTAGAGCCCGCACTATCATTTTTACTACATTGGTAGATCAAAGCAATGTCTGGTCTCTACATCTAAGAGATTTTCCCTTTGATGTTCTGATCAACCAGACATCGCGGAGCCAGTCAGTTGAGATTGACGTGTTAGTTTACAAGCCTGCGGTGGCCGGCTCCATGGCTGAGGGGTTAGCAGCTTTCTCCGCTAACCCCGAATACTCTCGTCACGTGACGCGACAAGAATTAGCAGTGGTTCGAATCGCAAAAGTGACTTATGAGAGTATGGAGCCGGTCGCTCAGAAAGTCGTGGCGTGCTGATGAGCGTAATCTAGCCTAGGAATCAACACACAGCTGAAAGATGCTGATGTTGACCGCAATATCCTGAAACAGGATGGAAAAGCGAAAAAAAAAAAAAAAACAAAAAAACATGACCTAACGTGTGAACCAGCCACGGCAGAATGGGAGATAAGAGGGTCAGCCAGACCCGTCTGAAATAATACATGGCAGTGCTACTCAGGGGAAAACCCCGTGTGATCCAAAGACGGCAATATAATGCAGGCCTAACACCTTATCTAAAAGTCCAGACTTTGTGGAGCCAGGACAACGTCTGTAATTGCCACCACAAGGGAGAAATTAGAACCAGATGCCTAACACCTCACTGCAATACAGCGGCAAAGTAGGAACACATGGCTGACACCTTTTTTCCAGCAACCCAGGAAGGCGGGTGTTAACAGCAGATTGGAATGTAATGACGCAACGTCTGTTGCAGGGGCCAATTCATTGTTTCAGGAATGTGGCGGGGCATCGGTCAATTTGATTGACAAATGAAACTACCGTCCACAGGAAAGGAGGAGGGGTGAAAAGAATTTGGCACTTAATCCATCTGGGTAAACCATCTTACATGGAAAAATAGGCGGAGTTAATGAAAATGGGACATATTAATTAACCAACCTGGAAACTAGCCAGGAATTGAATAGAATAAAACTACATGCATGGCCAGCAAGACTTCAGACGCAAATTCACAATAGCATTCTTAGGATACCTACTGGAGAAATATTAACATTTCGTTCTGTTGGACTTCTGTACGAAGTATTATGATGGAATTTCCTAGCTATAAACCAGATCTCTTAGGAGCAATGGACAGTCAACAACCCATATCAGGAAGTGACTTAGCCTTGTGAGGGACCAATTTGGACTCCTTCAATCTGACAGTGAACTGCGTCTCACTGGGGGAAGCATGACCTATGTGACCTCTTAAGTTACGTATACCATAATCATCATCATCATCATCATATGATCATCAATAGCAATAATAAACACAGTTGTTGTATTTTAAACTCAGTTGTCTGTATAATTCTAAATGTTTATAAATGTTTGTGTAGCGTAATCAAGTACACACATTATTGTATCATTTAGTGGGGGTTCGCACATATTGTCCAGAAGTGGGAATCTATGTCCGGGAGGTATCTTGCCTATGCAGTCATAAGTAACCAGATTACGTTGCATGTCTTAACTCCTCCTTTCTCACTTCTGGTGATACCAAGTACAGCCAAAACTATATAGATATATTCTATCTTCAACGAGCCACTTCTTGGCTGTTTTCTTGAGTATCAGGGACAGTGTCTTAAATCAGCATAACAGACATTTGTTCCACGTTTTCTCTCTGGGATTAGTCAGTGGTAATTAGTCCCTTCTGACAGAGTTAGGGGATCTCAAACTGTATCCAGAACTAACCACCAGTAGAAGAAAATGATTTTGGCTGAGTGGTTGCCCAACCGGGAGCTACCTCAAGCCAGTTGGTGACATACACTAATACTGAGAATATAATATATGTTAATCAGGAAAATTGGAGGTGGTGAAAAATTTCGAATATCTTGGATCATTAGTTACCAACAACAATGCCACAGTTTGTTAGTCTTTCCTCTTGAGCCTATGGCGGCACATAGGGCAGAAGTCAGTGGCTCTCCATGTCCGGCGATTCGCTGCTACCTGTTGTAGATTTTGGATGTTCACTTGGCCGTTGAATGAGCCTTCTCTGATGATGGTTCTACGCAGCGTCTCTCTTGGTCTTCCCCGTTTTCTTTTCCCTACTGGTGACCATATGAGGGCTTGGTAGAGGAGTATTGTCTTCTCCATTCTTAGTTACATGGCCGATGTAGTTCCAACGGCGTTTTCTTATAACATTGTATACAATATCTTGCTTAGTCTCTTGTCTTATTTGCGAATTGGTTCTGAAATCTGTCTAGTGGAGGTTTAGAATTCTTCTAAGACATTTGTTCTCAACATTGTCTAATTTGTTTTTTATCTAAAGCTACCGTTGATTTCCAACTCTCACATCCATACGTTAGCACTGGAATCACACAAGTGTTGAAGATTTTAAGTTTCGTATGTTTGCTGAGTGTCTTTGACTTCCAGATGTTTGACAGTTTATTGAAAGCACCAGATGCCAGTGCGATTCAACAACTAAAACAACTGAATAAATTGTGACGTGGGACAGATAGACCTACAAATAATAGATTTTTAAGAGCATGCATCTTTCCCATTGCAACATACGCCTGTGAGACCTGGACACATACTAAACAAGCTGAACAGCGCATAAATGCCTTTGAATATAAGTGTTATAGACGTGTTCTAAGAATATCTTGGAACAGAAAACAACGAATGAATCCTTAAGACAACATCTGAATATTGAAGAAGCTTGGCTACTAAAGATGATAAGACAAACAAAATTGAAATATTTTTGTTACTTGAAACGTAATAAAAGTTTGGTAACATATTCTAAATCGCTTTTTAATTATGCAACTTGCATAGTTGGATATCTCTAGAAAAACAAATCCAACGGTACCTTATTCAAGTTTGTAGGTCAATTCTAAGCCGAGATATTAATGTTTGTGTGTCAGTTTATCATTATATATGAACAAAGAGGAAACAACTATTTTAGCCCTTTGACAAAGTGTGATCTATACACTTACTCCACTGTTTTAACACACACGCTCAAGGGAGATTGAAACTGTCGATGTTTCCTAACTAAAGGGGAGCTAGCTGCTGCCGATGTGTGTGTGTGTGTGTGTGTGTGTGTGTGTGTGTGTGTGTGTGTGTGTGTGTGTGTGTGTGTGTGTATACAATGACCACATCATGCTGTGATGACGTCATTCTGCGTTCGCTTCTGCACGCGCTCTCTGTCAGCGAGAGGCCGCCAGCGTAGATCCATTTTGACCAGAGAAGTCGCTTTGAAAAGTTACCCAAATATAAACGATCCCGACCGTGTAGCGTGGTGAAAAATTACACATAAATACTAGTATGGATATTGAATGAAAACGTGCATTCACTGGCATTTATATCGCTGTGAATATTCCATAACAATATTAAATAATCATCACTGGAGTATGACAAGGAAACGGCTATTTCCCGCTAGTGAAATATCACATTACAGCATGCAATCTTCATCATTTTAGTTTGGGACGTTCCCTCCGACTTTAATAGTCGAAAATTACACAATATATGTTAAAACGGATGCTTTATCTAATAAACCTTACTAGACCAAACACAGACATCGAAATAAAACAAGATTTGCGGGTCTACTTACGTCTTTAAAAGACACTGTACCTCTGTGTAGGAAACGGATTCCAGAAACGTGAGATGTACAGAACGAAAAGCATGGAGGAAAAAAGTATATAAGTTAATAGGTCCCATTTTAACGCGATCTTGAAATAATCGGGAAATTTAACATCATGAGTACGAGTAACCTTCTCAGATTGGAGACACAAACACACGTAACGGAATGTCACCGCAAAAATTATTCCGGTTTAATTCGGCGATTCTGACTCGTAGTGGCTAGGTATACGTCCGGGAAGAGAAGAAGAGGAAGGCCAAAGAGAAGATGGGTGCAGGATCTGGCAGATGATCTCCAGATGGGTGAATCGGATGCGGGTATCTTGCATTATGACCGAGAAGTTTTCCGGAAGGTTGTTATGGGAAGCGAGGTTCTGCAAAAGCCATGCTACTGAACGAATGAATGATTAAATTGAAACACATAAGCCCTAAACATTATGTTGCACGATTAATTTTCCGGCACATTTTGCTGCATCTCTTTAGGTGAATACTGTAGAGTTATATATCACATGAAGTTAGTGAATGAATATTACTTAATCTGAAACAATTAAAACACGTAGTTCGAATCGTGGTTCGAATGGAAACCTCTGTTGTCCCACTGTTTATTTCACATTTAGAACGAACTCTTTTTGTTTGCACAAACCCGGCTGCAATCGCCTGGTTATTAACGCCTCATTATATTATAGCAATCATTTATTGTGAGGCGGTAGCAATCAGAAGTAGCAACACGTAGTATGAACTAAGTTTGAGCACAAAGCGGACGAAAAACAATAAATTTAAAGCTTTCAGTTGTCATGGGAGAGAAGCCTGCAAGGAGCTGAAAGAGAAATAGTTTGTAAAGTTACCCCCCATGAACAAAAAAACAAAAAAAAAAACAAACAAACAATTAATTAAGTATGTAATACTTATAAATGCTATATCCAAGTTGCTAGATGGCTTGGCTAGCAACATGGCGAACATGTGTTCGAATCTCCAAGAAGTGGGGTCCTAACTTTTACCTGGACATTACATGAGATGTCCGAGCACAAGTGTGATGTCTGTCTATCTAATCTCTCTCTCTCTCTCTCTCTCTCTCTCTCTCTCTCTCTCTCTCTCTCTCTCTCTCTCTCTCTCTCTCTCTCTCTCTCTCTCTCAATATTCATCCAACCATCCACCCATCCAATCACCCACCATCTATCCATCCATCAACCCACCCACCCAGCCATCCATTCATCCATCCATCTACCATAAGTACGTCCATCCGTCCGTCTGTCTGTATGTCTGTCTGTCCTTCCATCAGTCCGTCCTTCTGTCTGTCTGTCTGTCTGTCTGTCTGTCTGTCCGTCCGTCCGTCCATTCACCCACCCACCCATCTAGCGATCGATCGATCAGTCGGTCGGTTTGTCTGTCTATCTGTCTGTGTATCTATCTGTGTGTGTGTGGCCTATCTGTCTGTTTATCTATATATCAGACTGCCTGCCTGCCTGCCTGCCTGCCTCTCTGTCTGTCTGTCTGTCTGCCTGTCTGTCTGTCTGTCTGTCTGCCTGCCTGTCTGTCTGTCTGTCTGTCTGTCTGTCTGTCTGTCTGTCTGTCTGTCTGCCTGTCTGTCTGTCTGTCTGTCTGTCTGTTTGTCCGCCCGTTCTTCCGTCCTTCTATATGTATGCCTGCCTTTCCGTCCGTCCGTCCGCCCGCCTGTTTGTATTTCTGTCTGTCTGTCTGTCCCACCCACTAACTGTCTCACTGTATGCCTTCATTGGTATCAAGGACTAATCTTGCTACACATATACATAACAGAAACTTATTTTTCCTATGCATATACGTAGTAACGGAGAATTAATCTTCCTGTACAAATACATAATAACATTGAACTAATCTTCCCATGCATATATGTAATAATATAGAATTAATCTTCATACACAGATACTAATAACAGTGAAGTTTGTTTTGCATACACAGATACGCATTAAAAGTGAACTTATTTTCCTCCTCATTTACCCAACAGGGTAGAAGTTATCTTACGAGGGTAAGTTAATAAGTAAGTCACAAATGGCTGTATAAAAATAACTAACTATGATAACAACTTGAAACCAGTTTAGTTTTATACATACATTGTCCCTTTATTTCTCAACATAATTTCCACCAACATTGATGAATTATCCCATCGTTTTATCAGTCCTCCCAAACCGGTTGCATAGAACTGCGTGCTTTGTTTTCATTTACCTGCCATGCCACAGAACTGTGCGACTTACTTATTGACTCGCCCTCGTAACTTTTTCTACCCATCTATGCACCGCTTTATGGGATAAACATTTGTCAGCATAAACACTGACACCTCACCTTGGCGGGAGACATTTCACGAATGACGCCGAAGTTGAATGTGAAGTGAAAACGTAGTTTAGAAAACAGAGCACGCAGTTCTGTGCAGCCGGTTTGGGGGGACTGATAAAACGATGGGATACGTGCATCAATGTAGGTGGAAATTATGCTGAGAAAAAAAAGGACAATGTATTTATAAATATAGACTGGTTTCAAGTAGTTATCATAGTTAATTATTTTTCTACAGCCATTTGTGACTTACTTATTAACTTACTCTCGTACTTTCTAATTCCATAACGACAGGAGAATTAGTCTTCCTATACAATTACATAACAAAGTGAGAATTTATGTCACTATACAATTACGTAACACAGGGAGAATTTATCTCCCTCCCCATTTACCTTACAGTGGAGAAGCTATCTTACTATCCAATTACACAAGAATTAGAGAATATATCTTCCTACCCAGATATCATTAAAAAAAGTCGCTTAAAAGCCGACAGGGTCGACTTCATTGCACCGGGTTTTTATCCCACATGGCTCTGTCTCTTTTCGCAGCTCGGAAAAGTCGCACAAAGCACGAATTCTGTAGCGCTAGCGACGACTCTCAGGAGTCTCCGAAAAAAATGCACTCGTGAACCGAAGGACGCGGCAAGGAATCGAACCCACAACCCTCGGAGCCCGAGTCACACGGCTTGACCACTTCACCACGGACACTCCCTCTTCCAGATATCATCCCAGATATCCTGTTCAAATGTAGTTCACGACAATGAGCACATTCATTCTTCGGTCACATGATGTCAATCAATCGTTGACCTGACTCATCGATCACAAGGTGTGAATCAATCAATGACCCATGACTCATGATCACTTGGCCCAGTTAAGGGTATCCCCCTTGATCGATCTGGGTTCAAAAACCTATGTTTTGTATCATCTGCAACTTGTTGCTTCATTCCCAGGTCATTGTTCTATGAAATGACATAAAGGTGAACAATTTAACTATGGTATTAGGCGAAGAGGAGGGGTATATGCCTGGGAAGAGAGGAAGAGGAAGGCCAAAGAGAAGATGGGTGCAGGATGTGGCGGATGATCTCCAGATGGGTGTATCGGATGCGGGATATCTTGCTTGTGATAGAGAAGTTTTCCGGAGGGTTGTTATGGGAGCGAGGTTCTGCAAAGGACATGCTACTGAATGAATGAATGAATGAATGAATGAATGAATGAATGAATTAATTAATTAGGCGAAGGTTTCCCAAATTCAGTACAGAGTCTTGCTGTTTCTTTTAGCTTCAATTATTATTTAAATAAGTGAGTTACTTTTATCTTAGACTTATAATAACATACATTTACATAACAAGCTAACATAATATTGATAATGAAGTAGGTCAGTATCAGTTATCACGAAAAGGAGTGCATAATGTCTCCAAGTCGTTTTTCTCTATATAGTAAAACAATGATAAACTTAGAGTATATAAGAAGAAACATCGTGAGAGGAAATAACATCAGTAATATAAGAAATGCTGTTGATAATTCTTCTTCTTCAGCATTCCGAGCCAATGAGGTTCTTTGCTGCAGATACAAGCCCTCTCCATTCATCTCTCTGGTGGACCTTCTCTTGCCAGTCGTTGATTCCAAGTGCTTGTAGGCCTGTATGTATATTATCTCTCCACCGCCTTCTTGGTCTACCTCGGGGTCTACGGTCATTTATTTCCTGAGTGTAAGCGAGTTTTGTTTCTCTATTATCTTCCATTCTTTCTATATGCCCCAGCCATTGTAGTCTATTAGCCTTCATGATACCAGTGATTAGCGGGGACTTAAACAGATCATAAATGTCTTTGTTGCTTCTTCTTTTCCACTCTCCACTTTGTGTATCCCTAATGGGCCCAAAGATGCGTCTTAAGACTTTGTTCTCAAAGGCTTGTAACAAGGCTTCGTCTCCTTTAGTTGTACTCCAGGTTTCAGAGCCACACAGCACAACTGGTCTGATCAGTGTTTTGTATATTGTGATCTTGGTGTTACGAGATAGCGCATTTGATTTTAGCAGATGTTGTAGTGCATAGAAAATCTTATTTCCAGAGTTGATTCTAGCTTGTATTTCTTCCCTTATTATGTTGGAGCAGTTGAAGATTGTACCCAAGTATTTGTATGTTTCCGTTCTTTTAATGGTCATTTTATCTATTTGTATGTGGCCAGAGTTTTTAGCCGTTCCTTCTCTTGAAATTACCACATATTCTGTCTTATCTTGGTTGATAACCAGCCCCATTTGTTGAGCTTTTTCCTTTAAGTGAGTCAATATTTCCGATGTCTTTTGTTCATTTCCCTCTATAATATCTATATCATCTGCATGTTCCTCCAATAGCACATTCCTCCTTTGCCATCCTTACAACTTTCTCAAGAGCCAGATTGAAAAGGAGCGGCGATAGTGCATCATCCTGATGATACAGAACTACTAAATGGCGCGGAAGCATGGGCAATGAAAAAGTAATAGAAAGTCGAATAGAGGCTCTGGAGGTGCAAATATGGAGAAGAATATGTTGAATTTCATGATAAAAAAAAAAAAAAACGGTCGTCAAATACAGAGGTTCTAGAAAAACTGGGAATGAAAAGAGAGTTGATGAAAAATATAAATAAATGGCAAATAAAATATTTCTCCCACATTAAACGACATAATACTTTTATCACAACCATACTGCAAGGTAAGGTTGAAGGCAAGCGAGCAAGAGGTAGACAACGATACAAGTGGGAAAATAACATCAAGAGATGGACCAACAGTAATCTGACAGAATATACAATCAAGGCTAGAGACTGACAGTGTTGGAGATCCATTGCAGCCAACCTACGTTGTGGAGACGGTACCTGATTGATTGATAGATGTAAAATATTGTTTGTGACAACGACCAAGATCTGCAGTAATTAGTAGATGCGATTATTGCACTCAGTGAAGAACAAAGTTCAGAATTCAATTGTAAGAAAAGAGGGAGTGTGTCGACTCAAAGAAGAAAGAAAGAAATACCACACTTAGTTAGTTATCTGTTGGGGCATCATCCTTACCCTCCGGTCAAATCCATAAGTGCTAAGATCTTTTCCCCAAGATATGCTTCAGCATGCGGCGGCTAAATGTGCCAGTTCTGTGATGGTTGCCGAGACCCCCTCGACCTCCTGATGTGTCTCTCGTGTCTGGTCGTGCTAATTCTTACTCCCAAATCTCTTATTCTAGTCAATGATATGGATTCACTGATGTCAAAGTCCTCCACTCTCAACATCTCTCTAAGGGCGTTAATAACATCGGCACGATCCGTAGGCTGACCATCTGCAGGGGATACAGAACCAGCAAGTTTATAAGCTCGTTCATTTCCCTCATTGTCCCGGAACGAAGATGAAGATGACTTTACGAACAGCAGACCCTCCTCAAGCGAATCAATCCACTGTCAACATACAAATCCAGCCTCGACCATTCAGGATCATGCTCATTGAAACACTTAATATTTTAAAACAATTAGTTGCATATCCTTTACAGGACGCCGCAGTCAATCCCAGTACTTTGGCTGTTTGTGATTTCTTGGCAGGATTACGTTCAGTAGTTTGTCAATGCTTTCTGCAACGACTGACACTCAAACCATCTTCTAAAACACCAAAGCAAGACGGTCTACTGCCAAATCGCCTGCAGCTGTGTTTCGAACGCGTTATGCGGGATTACGAACTGCTCCCGTAACGCCTTCAGCCATAGAGCCGATATAAGAACCGTTGGTATAGTACTGTGATGCCAGCCACATGAAAGTCAGTGTTACCTCCATCACCTTCATCGTCATGCTGCTCGTGGTCATAGAGTGGTCACCACTGACTTCTTGGACGGTTCGGCCCGCTGTGTGAATACCCATGCACTTATCTGCAATGTAACATCCCAGTAAATGTGAAAATGCTTAAACAAGTGAAAGGTGCACAATCTCGGAACAGACATAGCATCTTATATAAGGTGCTTTGTACAGATTCGAACAAGAATTGCCATGACAAATGTAGCTTTTTATAGGTTGGAATACATTCTCACCAATAAATTTCTGCCAGTTGCAGTGAGAAAAGTCTTGAAGTACAACAACAACAACAACAACTACTACTACTACTACTACTACTACTACTACTACTACTACTACTACTACTACTACTACTACTACTACTACTACTACTACTACTACTACTACTACTACTACTCCTACTACTGCTGCTGCTGCTGCTACTACTACTACTACTACTACTACTACTACTACTACTACTACTACTACTACTACTACTACTACTACTACTTCTACTACTCCTGCTGCTGCTACTACTACTACTACTACTACTACTACTACTACTACTACTACTACTACTACTACTACTACTACTACTACTACTACTAATACTACTACTACTCCTACTACTACTACTACTACTACTACTACTACTACTACTACTACTACTACTACTACTACTACTACTACTACTACTACTACTCCTGCTGCTACTACTACTACTACTACTACTACTACTACTACTACTACTACTACTAATACTACTACTCCTGCTGCTACTACTACTACTACTACTACTACTACTACTTCTACTACTACTACTACTACTACTACTCCTGCTGCTACTACTACTACTACTACTACTACTCCTGCTGCTACTACTACTACTACTACTACTACTACTACTACTACTACTACTACTACTACTACTACTACTACTACTACTACTATTACTACTACTACTACTACTACTTCTGTTGCTGCAACTACTACAACTACTACTACTACTACTACTACTACTACTACTACTACTACTACTACTACTACTACTACTACTACTACTACTACTCCTGCTGCTGCTGCTACTACTACTACTACTACTACTACTACTACTACTCCTACAACTACTACTACTACTACTACTACTACTCCTGCTGCTGCTACTACTACTACTACTACTACTACTACTACTACTACTACTACTACTACTACTACTACTCCTACTACTACCACTACTACTACTCCTGCTGCTGCTACTACTACTACTACTAATCCTGCTGCTACTACTACTACTACTACTACTACTACTACTACTACTACTACTACTACTACTACTACTACTACTCAGGTTGCTACTACTACTACTGTTGCTGCAACTACTACTACTACTACTACTACTACTACTACTACTACTACTACTACTACTACTACTGGCACCTGCCAGACGATAGGTTTTACTACTGGCACCATTGTGACAGACGATAGGTTTTACTACTGGCACCATTGTGACAGACGATAGGTTTTACTACTGGCACCATTGTGACAGACGATAGGTTTTACTACTGGCACCATTGTGACAGACGATAGGTTTTAGACGGTGCTTTAAAAAAAAAACGCAATAACCTCTTCATAGCACAAAGCTTGGGCTTATTTTAGAGACCATGTGTTGGCTATGCAGCCCTCTCTCGGTCTACCTAGTTACTTCCAGGAGAAAGGTTACTCCGATACATCAGGTACAAGACAAGCTGCAGAAGCGGCCGTATCAGCAAAGCCATACTCTAACTGTCCGAATGTCGAGCTTCGATCCTACACCAGTTGCCGACCACGGCATAGAACCTGGTCTGCCGTGCCATAAGTTTTGTGCTTATGTTGTATTTCCTCGCACCAGGATAAGGCTTGTACCCTCCCAGTTGCGCTCCTTCGCCCGAAGTCTTTGGCACAGTGTGGGGTGCCGGGTTTGTTGAGCGCCGCCCAGCATTCGGCGCTAACAGAAAGCAGGTAGTACCATCTGCAGTCATACGGTAGCTCAGTCCTATTTAAGACCCGAAGTGCTATATATAATCTATAGTGCTATATTCACATAAAATATTGACAATAAACAGAAAAGCTGTGAAACATCTAATGACAGCGGAAATATGGTTTCTTTTTGACATTTTAAGTACCATGGTCACACACAAAATAAATAAATGAGAAAACTTTACAAACAAACATTCAAACAATTAAAACAGGAAACTGATTGAGAAATTAGACGCAGACAGTCTGGGCACGTTGTGAAATGAACTAAACTAGAACATTTAGTGGCAACAGGTAAAATTGACGAGAATATAGCAAGGGGAAGCAGAAAGATAAATACTCTGGTGGCTAGGCTGAAAGGATAGCTGGGACACAAACGCAGACTTGATCCAAACCTCGTTGAACCAATCAGGTGCCGTCTCCACAATGAAGGTTGGCTGCAATGGATCTCCAACACTGTCTGTCTCTCGCCTTGATTGTATATTCTGTCAGACTGCTGTTCGTCCATGTCTTTTTCTACTTGTGACGTTGTCTCCCTCTTGCTCGCTTGCCTTCAACCTTTCCCTCCAGTACAGTATGATTTTTATAAGATTATTTAGTCTTTTATCGGGGCTGAAAATTTCATTTATTGTATCTGTTTTTCATTTCTTTCATCAACTCTCTCCCTCTCTCTCTCTCTTTCTTTGACAGTCTCTCTCTCTCTCTCTCTCTCTCTCTCTCTCTCTCTCTCTCTCTCTCTCTGACAGTCTCTCTCTCTCTCTCTCTCTCTGACAGTCTCTCTCTCTCTCTGACAGTCTCTCTCTCTCTGACAGTCTCTCTCTCTCTCTTTGACAGTCTCTCTCTCTCTCTGACAGTCTCTCTCTCTCTCTCTCTCTTTGACAGTCTCTCTCTCTGTCTGACAGTCTCTCTCTCTCTCTCTCTTTGACAGTCTCTCTCTCTCTCTCTCTCTCTCTGACAGTCTCTCTCTCTCTCTCTGAAGTCTCTCTCTCTCTCTCTGACAGTCTCTCTCTCTCTCTGACAGTCTCTCTCTCTCTCTCTGACAGTCTCTCTCTCTCTCTCTGAAGTCTCTCTCTCTCTGACAGTCTCTCTCTCTCTCTGACAGTCTCTCTCTCTCTCTGACAGTCTCTCTCTCTCTGACAGTCTCTCTCTCTCTCTCTGACAGTCTCTCTCTCTCTGACAGTCTCTCTCTCTCTTTGTCAGTCTCTCTCTCTCTCTGACAGTCTCTCTCTCTCTCTCTTTGACAGTCTCTCTCTCTCTCTCTCTGACAGTCTCTCTCTCTCTCTGACAGTCTCTCTCTCTCTCTCTCTGAAGTATCTCTCTCTCTGACAGTCTCTCTCTCTCTGACAGTCTCTCTCTCTCTCTCTGACAGTCTCTCTCTCTCTGACAGTCTCTCTCTCTCTCTGACAGTCTCTCTCTCTCTCTCTGACAGTCTCTCTCTCTCTCTCTCTCTGACAGTCTCTCTCTCTCTCTCTCTGACAGTCTCTCTCTCTCTCTCTGACAGTTTCTCTCTCTCTCTCTCTCTGACAGTCTCTCTCTCTCTCTGACAGTCTCTCTCTCTCTCTGACAGTCTCTCTCTCTCTCTCTCTCTCTCTCTCTCTCTGACAGTCTCTCTCTCTCTCTCTGACAGTCTCTCTCTCTCTCTCTCTCTGACAGTCTCTCTCTCTCTCTGACAGTCTCTCTCTCTCTCTCTCTGACAGTCTCTCTCTCTCTCTCTCTCTGACAGTCTCTCTCTCTCTCTCTCTCTCTCTCTCTCTCTCTCTCTCTCTCTCTCTCTCTCTCTTTTCATTGCCAGTTTTTCTAGACCCTCTGTGTTTAATTTTGTTTCAATGAAATACGACATGTTCTCTGTAACAGAGGACTTTGAAGTCAGTGATTCCACATCGTTGTCCAGGATGAAAGACCTGGGAGTAAGAATCGGCACGTCCAGACAGCGAGAGATACATCGGGAAAACGAGGTGCCTCATCAACCAACACAGAACTGGCACTATTATCCACCGGACGCTAATGCATATGCTGGGGAGAGGATCTGAGCACCTATGGATATGTCTGGAGTGCAATGAAGATACCCCAACTGATAACTGATAACGACATGTTCTTCTGTATATCCACATCTTCAGGGCATCTATTCAACTTTCTAATGGCTTATTCCTTGTCTATGCTTCTGCGCCAAATAGTAGAGTTTAATAAATATTACATTTGACAATTCTCATGTTTAATGCGTTGTTAATCTATATTGATGTTAATACTTATTTCATGTTGTTGAAAGCATTTTGGCCATTCCTATCATCGTTTTGATTTCTATTTCACTTCTGCCATTATATATCCAAGATATGAGAAAAGTGTTACTTTTTCTAGTATCTCCCTGTTTATTGTGACGTTCACCGATGGCCTCTCCTTTCCACTACTAATTATCATAGCTTTCCTTTCTTGGATGTTAATATCTAAGACCCTTTCACCACACAGATCATTGTGTTTGAGGGCGTTTTCAACATTGCGTCATACATATTGCTGACAAGTCTAGAAACTAATTTGTAGCCTTGCTTTACTCATTTGTTCTTTGTAGTCTTCATATGTGAATAGGAAACTTTTACATGTAATTTCTAGTTGCTAGCAGCATACAACGAGTTAACTGTTTATCCTAACATCAATATCTAGGTGCGTGTCGCAAAGACCTCTCAATCAAGCGATCGTAAATTGGCCAGACGCACTCGTTAACCGCCGTGCGTGACAGAATCGATAGTTTTGAGGGGTTGTTGTCTTCAGGCCGGTAGAGTCCAAAATGGAAAGAAAGTATGTCTGGATGATAAAGGCTGGTTGGTTAGATGGTTAGTTGGGTGGCGGATTGGTTGATTGGCTGGTTGGATGGTAGATGCCTTGGATGGTTGGTTGGTTGGCTGATTAGTTGGTTGATTCGTTGGCTGCTTGGTTGATTGGTTAGATGTGTGGCGTATTGGTTGATTGGTCGGTTGGCTGGATGGTTGGCTGATGTGTTGGATGGTTGGTTGGTTGGCTGGTTGGTTGATTCGTTGGCTGCTTGGTTGATTGGTTAGTTGGGTGGCGGATTGGTTGATTGGTTGATTGGCTGGATGGTTGGTTGATGCGTTGGATGGTTGGTTGTTTAGCTGGCTAGTTGGGTGGCTGCTTTGTTGTTAGCTGCTTGGTTGGCTGATAGGTTGGTGCATTGATTGGTTGGGTGGTAGATTAAAAAAAGTTAATTGCATATCCTTTACAGGACGTCACAGTCAACACCAGCATTATTTTAGCTATTGTGATCTCATGGCAAATTTACGTTCAGTAGTTTGCCATTGCTTTCCAAACGACCGGCACAAATACGCTTTTGAATACAAAAAATAACGCAAGGCTCTAGGTAGGTTGATTAGTTGATTAATTGACTTTTTTTGGTTGATTGGTAGGCTATAGGATTGTCCCAGGCTGTGATTATGAGATAAGATAGCAAACATTTATTTTCAAATGTTCATTTTCTCTTAATTGTTCTCATGTTTTGATCTTTTCATTCTTCTCATCCCGTTCTTATGCCTTAATGTGATCACTGAGGGTCTTCTACGTGATTATATGTTACGTTTTTGTGTATGTATTTGTTTGCGGATGAAGGCTCGCCGCCGCAACGTCCTGCGTGTTTCGTAATTGTGTTCTGTAAAGCTGCATTACTATGTGTTATTTTATATCTTTTAACAAAACACGACAAAAACACAACAACCTACAAAACATGACAAATATACAATGGGCTATAAAACAAACTATCAAACATACATGAGACAGAATAAAACCCATTCAGCACAAGACAACTAACAACAGACCAGCAACCCGGAACCCAGTAACTCCGTTCACAACAATTAAACAATAGAAATAAGCTGTTTATGTCTTTCTGCCGGCCTCTTTGCTTCCCTACTTACCTACCTACCCGCCTACCTGCCTGCCTACTTATCGGCATACATACCTACCACCACCTACCTACCTACCTACTTACCTACCTACCTGCCTGCCTACTTATATGCATACATACCTCCTACCTACCTACCTACCTACCTACCTACCTTCCTACCTGTCTGTCTGTCTGTCTGTCTGTCTGTCTGTCTGTCTGTCTGTCTGTCTGTCTGTCTGTCTGTCTGTGTGTCTGTCTGTCTGTCTGTCTGTCTGTGTTTCTCTCTCTGTGTGTATTTCTCTTTGTGTGTGTGTGTGTGTGTGTGTGTGTGTGTGTGTGTGTGTGTGTGTGTGTGGATGTGTGTGCTGGCCTGCCTACTCATTTAACATTTACACGAGCACAGGCAAACATTCAACATGTAAACAACCAGCACACAACAACAACAATATTCATTAGTCATCAGAACCCAGCAAAAGTGTAGACAACAACTAAACAACACACATACTTACCTACCTACAGATCACACAGATAGAGTCCCCCAGGTCATGACACCTTCTCGCGGTCCTTGGTTTCTCCTATTTCCCACTGAACATAAATCTGAAGTCAAAGGAAGCTGCAGGGACATTGTAACCATAGACCTGACAGTTATTCAGTGGCTGTTGTTTTCTCGCTTCGCTGCTGTCTAGCTTTCTAACGCTTCAGGTTTGTGTTACTGACAAAGGACATTATATTCAACGGAGACTTCATTTGTGCGTCTTATTCATGAAATTAAAAGCCTTCTTTGATATTGCTAACTCATAGAGGCTCTTTAAGGTATGTATGTATCTGTCTATTGTTCTGTCTGTTTGTCTGCCTACCTGCCTGCCTCTATCTGTGTCTGTCTCCCTGTCTGCCTACCTGCCTGCTTTCTCTCTCTGTGTCGGTCACTCTGTCTGCCTAGCTGCCTGCCTCTATCTTATTTGTATGTGTGTCTTTTGCCTGCCTCTCTCTCTGTCTCTCTCTGGGAGTCTCCGTGGCGAAGTGGTCAAGCCGTTTTACTCGGGCTCCGAAGGTTGTGGGTTAGATTCCGGGCCGCGTCCTTCGGTTCAGGAGTTAAATTTTTCGGAGACTCCTGTGGGTCGTCGCTAGAGCTACGGAGTTCGAGCTTTGTTGACGCTTTTCGCGATGAGGAAAGAGACCGGGCCATATGGGATAAATCCTGGTGCAATGAAGTATTCTCTGTCGACTTTTAAGCTACTTTTTAAGCTGTCTCTCTCTCTCTTGTTCTTTCTGTCTCTCTCTCTGTCTCTCTCGTGTTCTGTCTGCCTTTATGTCTCTCTCTCTCTCTCTAGTTCTGTCTGTCGGTCTGCCTGTCTCTTTCTGTCTCTCCCGTGTTCTGTCTCTCTGTCTGCCTCTCTCTGCATGCCTCTCTCCTTTTCTATCTGTCTGCCTCTCTCTTTCTGTCTCTCTCTGTTTCTCTCTTGTTCTGTCACTCGGTCTGCCTCTATTTCTGTCTGTCTGTCTGTCTGTCTGTCTGTCTGTCTGTCTGTCTGTCTGTCTGTCTGTCTGTCTGTCTGTCTGTCTCTCTCTCTCTCTCTCTCTCTCTTGTTCTGTCTGCATATATGCCTGTATCTTTCTGTCTGTCTGCTTCTCTCCTCCCTCTCTCCCTTTCTGAATCTCTGTCTGCTTCTCTTGTTCTGTCTCTCTCTCTCTGTCTGTCTCTTGTTCTGTCCCTCTGTCTGCCCCCCCTCTCTCTCTATCTCTCTCTTGTTCTGTCTGTCTGTCTGTCTGCCTCTCTCTTTCTGTCTGCCTCTCTCTTTCTGTCTGCCTCTCTCTTTCTGTCTGTCTGCCTCTCTCACACGTCTCTCTCTCTCTCTCTCTTTTTCTGTTTATCTGTCTACTTGCCTGCCTAGGTAACTATGTCTGTCAGTCTGTCTGTCTATTCTGTCTACAGATTTAACTACCCGCTCGTCCGTCTGCCCGTCTGTCAATCTGTCTGTCGGTTCGTTCATTCGTCCACCCCCCTCCCCCACCCACCAACCCACCCACCCCGAATCTTCTTTTTCATACAAACAGATACAATCTGCCACCTCAAAATAAATTCTGCCCACCTGTAATCTAATCTTGTATCGAACTCCCCAAACAATGGTTTGCTCTGCACTTATCTAGCCACGATACATTTTGCCCCAGCCGTTTTGTAAAAGCTGTCCATCCATTGTAGTGATTGCGTGACGTCACGATGTATGCCCCACTATGCTATTTTCTGTCTATCCGTCTATCCGTCCATCTGTCTGTCTGTTTGTCTGTCCCTATGTTCGTCTCTACCTCTCCCCGTCCGTCCGTCCCTGCGTGCCCAATTCTTAACCCTTTGAAAATAAAGTTTGTTCGTTCGTTCGTTCCTAAACCTAGGATAGACTTATATAAAACAAGCTTAGCATACTCTGCCACTCAGTTGTGGAACAATCTTTACAAGAAATCAAAGACACCACCAATCATTATATATACAGTCGCAACCTGTTTGATCACTACCTCAGGACAGACTACATGCCCCCTTAAAAAAAAAAAAAACAGCAACGAAAACAATAATAATGGTAAATTATCTCGAACGACAACTAGCCAGAAAAAAAAACAACATTCCCATATGTGTGGCACGTTACACCCGCCTTGGGTATTTATGATGCCCATGTTAAACATTGCCTCAACGAGTCATGTATTATTGATTATTTTTCATGCGTTTTAATGCTTATTGTTCTTTTGTTGTCAAAAAATTGCTTCATAACAGATGATGAATGAAAGAATGTATGAGAGGAAATAGAGAAGAAGGGCAGAATGTCAGGCAGGCCTGCGTGCCCAATTCTTAACCCTTTGAAAATAAAGATTTTCGTCCGTTCGTTCGTCCGTCTTTCCGTCCCTCCTTTCACACCCCCCCCCCCCCCACCATTCATCTGTCCGTTTCTCCTTCAGTCCGTCCGTCGATCTGTCTTTCTGTCGCTTAATGTAAACACTGCCTACCAATCTGCCTATCTGCCTATCTATCTATCTATCCATCTATCCATCTATCTATCTATCTATCTATCTATCTATCTATCTATCTATCTATCTATCTATCTATCTATCTACCATCTATCTATCTATCTATCTATCTATCTATCTATCTATCTATCTACCATCTATCTATCTATCTATCTATCTATCTATCTATCTATCTATCTATCTATCTATCTATCTATCTATCTGTCTGTCTGTCTGTCTGTCTGTCTGTCTGTCTGTCTGTCTGTCTGTCTGTCTTGTCTGTCTGTCTGTCTGTCTATCTATCTGTCCGTCCGTCCGTCCGTCCGTCTGTCTGTCTGTCTGTCTGTCTGTCTGTCTGTCTGTCTGTCTGTCTGTCTGTCTGTCTGTCTGTCTGTCTGTCTGTCTGTCTGTCTCTGTACATATAAGTGGATGGGTAGGTTAGGTAGAAATGTCGCTTTTTTATTTAAAGCGACATATCTACCTAACCTACCCATCCACTTACAAACACACACCACCAAATAGATACAATCACTCGCACACACTCAATCTTTTTCAAAATAAATTCTGTCTACCTGTAATCTAAACTTGTATCGCACTCCCTAAACACTATTTTTGCTGTACTTATCTAGACACGATCCATCTTATCCCAGTTGTTTTGGATAACTCATTGTCGTGTCCTGCTTGACGTCACAATGCATGTCCCACTATGTTATTTTCAGATTCAATAGCTTATAGAAAATGATCTAAAAGACCCCTCCCCCCCCCCAATTCCCCCCCCCCCCATCCCCCAAGTTCGGTAGATTCTGTAATATTTCATCATTTATCCCCCACAGCCGTATCTCATGTGCATCTTCATTGTTTTGTCGTATCAGATGCATTGCCAAAATGTTTTTGAGTGGTTATGTGTATTTTTAAAACGGTAATAACAATCGTATCGTGTCAAATTGTGTACATGGAAATTTCTGCGCACGTGATTTGAGGTATTCACGCGAATGCATAACAATTAGCGTCACTATCACATGATAATACAAACAAAATCATCATCATCATGAGTCCCGGCGAGAACTTAATAGTCCTTCATAAATGAGTCTCCTGTGACTTTTTGATGTCTTGCTTGCCACTTTGCTCGTTCGTCCCGCATTTTCTGCCGCTGTCGACTTCTGTACCATTTATATAAATGATCTTCCATTAACTCTGTCGTCGTCCTGCGATCTATTTGCTGATGACTGCACAGTATATACAAACGCTGTTGATCGTAATGTGCTAGAATTATCCTTGCAACAGGAAATAAATAGTGTAGTTAACTGGAGTCATGCAAACCGCATGCAAATTAACATTACTAAAACAAAGTCTATGTTAATAGGAACCAGGCAAAGACTTCACACTCTAAACTCGCAGAGAACTCTTCAGCTGCACATTGGCAGCACGCCTGTAGAAAGTGTCACCGAGCACAAGACACTGGGTGTTATCATAGATCAAAATCTAACTTTTAACTCACATGTTCATGCTCTAGTTAAACAAATAGCCAAAAAAGTATACCAACTTGCCAAAATTATAAATTTCCTTGACGAAAACACAAGAAAGATATTCTATACTTCTCATATACAAACACATATTGATTACTGCTCCACAGTCTGGGATGGATGCTCCAAATCAATAACAAAACGCCTATATTCACTCCAGAAAAGGGCAGTGCGTTTAATTAATGGTGAAAAGCTTACCGACAATTCTAACCTATATAAACGTCTCCGGTTACTGCCACTCCACAAGCGCCTGCTTTTTAATAAGTCCAAACTAATTCACAAAATCCTATTTCAAAATGCTCCAAGCTACCTTTGGCCATTGTTTAAATATAACGCTAGACATAGCGAACGACTAAATATACTTCATGTCCCTAAACCTAGGATAGACTTATATAAAACAAGCTTAGCATACTCTGCCGCTCAGTTGTGGAACAATCTTCCACAAGAAATCAAAGACACCACCAATCATGATACATACATTCGCAACCTGTTTGAACACTACCTTAGTACAGACTACATGCCCCCATAACAAATAACACAAAATAGACAATAATGGTAACTTATCTCAAACGACAACTAGCCAAAAACATTCCCTTATGTATGGCACGTTACACCCTCCTTAGGTATTTATAATGCCCATGTTAAACACTGCCTCAGTGAGTCATTTGTTATTGATTATTTTTCATGCGTTTTAATGTTCTTTTGTTGTCAAAAGTTGCTTCATAAGTGATGTTGAATGAAAGAATGTATGAGAGGAAATAGAGAAGAAGGGCAGAATGTCAGACGGGCCTGCGTGCCCAATTCTTAACCCTTTGAAAATAAAGACTTATTATTATTATTATTATTATTATTGTATAACTGGACGTAGCAGTTATTCCCAGCATGTTTGGTCGTTTGTGATGTCTTGACAAATTTATGTTCAGCAGTTTGCCACTGCTTTCTGAACGGCCGGCAATCATACCATTATACGGTAATCACCGCAAGGCGGTCTGATGCCAAATCGCCTTCAGCTGTGTTTTCGAGCGCCTTATGTGGGATTATGAATTGTGTCCTTAACCCCTTCGCTGCTTCATGTAATTTGTTGACACAAGGTAAAAGAAGGGCAACAGCTGCTTGAAAAAAGAACAGAGTCAATTAAAACCTTAATGGGCTGCAGCAGACAGAACAAGACATGTGAGAGATTTGACAACATGCGTATTTTTGCGCCAACATACAGGTGTAAAACTTGGGCTTTTAATACATAAATCAAATATCACACATGTGTCTGTGAACATACGTGTTACATAAGATAATTACAATTTCGTTTAACAAAACCAAGACCAAACACTCCTATGTAACAATATGAATAAAATTTGGTGGAACTGCGGTAAAGCTGTGAAAATGTAAACAATATAAAATAACACAATGTAATGCAGCTTTACATAACAGAATTACGACACATACAGGACGTTGCGGCGACTAGCTTCCATCAGCAAACAAATACATACGCAAAACACAACATATAGTCACGGAGAAGACCCTCCAGTGACTACTCATCATCATCTCATCATGTTCCTCTTGTACCTTGCGGTGTCGAGGTGAAGTATAAACTTCGTGAGAGTGCCCGGTTATGGGCTTCGTATATCGACATTCCCATGGATTCTGTTATTCCCTCCGTCCAACGTTTACGTGGTCGGCCTCTTCCTCTGTTTCCATCTGGTCTGTACATCATTGCTTGTTGTGGCATGCTGTTGACTGGTAGCCTACTTGCATGGCCAAACCATTTGACTTGCTGCTTTCTAATAAAATCTAGAGCAGCTTTAACCCCCACTTTAGTCCTGATTTCTTCATTTCTGATCTTATCTCTTCTTGATACGTTGAGTATTCTTCTCAGGAACCTCATTTCTGTTGTTGTGATTTTTCTTTTCTCTTTTTCTGTCATTGTCCAGGTTTGGCATTGGTAGCACAGAGTTGGTAGGAAGATTGTGTTGTAAAGTGCTTTCTTAGTAGTTATTGATACATGTTTGTTCTTTAGTATTGGTGCCAGTGACTACATTAACGCGTAACGATGGGATGAGAAGAATAAAAAGATAAAAACAATGAGAGCAACGGAGAGAGAATGAAAATTTGAGAAAAAAAGTGTTCTTATATACCCGAGAATCCCAATACACACGTCAATACACATTTTGGGATTTTTTTTATTCTTCTCATCCCATCGTTACGCCTTAATGTAGTCATCTGAGGGTCTTCTCCGTGACAATATGCTGTGTTTTGTGTATGTATTTGTTTGCTGATGAAGGCTAGTCGCCGCAACGTCCTGTATGTGTCGTAATTCTGTTATGTAAAGCTGCATTCCTTTGTGTTATTTTATATTGTTTATATGTAACAAAACTGTTATATTCAATAAGACTAGTCAGTAAAATAAATGCAACTCAGGAAAATGACATGTTTTGACGTGTAAAAAGACACGGATATCCGGGAAAATAATTGTGAAGAGATGTATACCAGGGAAGCGGATAATTGGTACCCCACAACGTCCATGGATTGAAGATGTGACAGATAATTTGCACAGGACATCTGGCAGAGCGTCTGAGAGGACATCTGGCAGGACATCTGTCAGAACATATGACAGGACATTTGACAGGGCATCTGACAGGGCATCCGACAGGGCATCCGACAGGACATCGGACAGGACATCGGACAGGACATCGGACAGGACATCAGACATAACATCTGACATGACATCTGGCAGGATATCTGTCAGAACATCTGACAGGACATTTGATAGGATTTCTGACAGGGCATCCGACAGGACATCCGACAGGACATCTGAAAGACATCCGACATGACATTTGACAGCACATCTGCCAGGACATCTGGCAGCACATCCAAAATATGACGGAGAGAAATATCGAAATACTGCCATTGGACAAAGTTCTGCACAAGACAAACCTCTTGGATGATTATTGTATATAAATCACCCGCACGCAAGCGCGCGCACACATCCACACACAAATTATATATTTATATATATATTTTTTCCTTTATTAGTGTAATTGGTGTTAGCTAATTCATGCTGTTTGTCTTGTCTATTGTTTGTTAATTGACACGAAAAAAAAGAGTGTTGAGGTGCTACATAGAGCCTGTACTTTTGTATGGATGTGAAACATGGACAATGAGCAGTCAAGCTGAAAAACATCTGATGGCTGTAGAATTGTGGTTTCTGAGAAGAATGCAAAGAATACCATGGATAGACAGAAAAACAAATGACAAGTACTACAGGAAACACATGAAAATCGTAAATTGATTAGAGAAATTAGACGTAGACAGTCAACATTTTTTTTGACATGTTATGAGAAGAAATGAATTAGAGAACTTGGTGACGACTGGCAAGATAAAAGGGAACAGACCAAAGGGAAGACCGAGAAGTAAATACCTGTATGGCTTGGCCACATGGCATGATCCACGACTCTGGTGATCGAGTGAAATGGCGAGTCATGACCGCCCACACTTTCCGGCATGGCACACGATGGATGGATGGAATGTTTGTTTGTTGTTTGACGATGCTGTTTGTTTCATCTGCTTATTCGTCACCTATACAGTAGTACCTCGGGTTACGAACTTAATTGGTTCCAGAACTCGGTTCGTAACCCGAAACGTTCGTAACACGAAACATTGAAATCAATGAAATAAATACAATCCGTTTCAAGAAGAAAGAATCGTTCTTATTTACTAACATCCGGTTATTTACCTGACAAAACGCAAAGAATATGTCTACTTCACGTATTAAATAAAGAGAAAGAGAATAACCAAATGAATTAAATGTAAAATTAAAATTAAAAAAAATAATCTATCTTTATTACCAAGTAAACGATTATAGGAAATTTGTCACTTTCTTTGTTATTCTGAATCATTAGTTTCAGGAGTATCTTGTCGCTGTTTTTTGGCATCCGACTGGGAATATTTCTGCACCAAGAAACTATCAAGGGAAATTTATCTCTTCCTTTGCTGGAGAATCTTTCTGAAGTGGGCCATCGTCTTATCATCATTCATCAGGTTTACTGCCCTGTTAGCAACAAATGTTTTTGGATGATGGTTTCCAATGAAGACTTAGATGTCTGCCCACTTGCTGCAAATTTCTTTAGACCTGGCAGTTGAAACGGTCACTGACTCCTCATCATCGGACGACTACACCTCCTTTAATGTCTTTAGCTGTTCATTCTGAAGATCCACAAGTTTGTACTGTACGCTGTCGTTTATCTCCAACGTTACACCTTGCTCTCTCTCTCTCTCTCTCTCTCCCCCCCCCCCCCCCTATCTCTCTCTCTCTCTCTCTCTCTCTCTCTCTCTCTCTCATCTCTCTCTCTCTCTCTCTCTTTCTCTCCGCCTTCGTTCGTAACCCTAGGCACTGTTCGTTACCCGAGACATAACATTTTCGAAGTTGTTGTTCGTAACCTGAATTGTTCGTGACCTGAGGCGTTCGTAACCCAAGGTACCACTATACTTCTATCTGTCCATCATGTCATGTTATCATTCCACTCGTACGCCTTACCCGCCAAATCCAACAGTCCCCACCAGTCTGGTGTGTATAAAAGTGACATGTCTTTCAATGTGACCGAATTATTTTACTGAACTAGTATTTATTGTTTCTATTAATTATGTTTTCATCCCCAGTTTGTACCAATTAAACTAGTGTTTGCCTTTATCTAAGAAACGCTACTATTTTCAGATTCCTATGACCTGTATTGCAATTTCTAATTGCTTCGTATTGTCCTAGTAAGATACCAGTGATTGCTACTTAGAATATTTATCTATTTTAATTGCATGGTTTAACATTGTGATTTGTTTGTAGTGTTCACAGTGTAAAATAGAAACATTGAAGAAGTTACTTGTGATTTAAGTTAATGTAAACAGTCCAATTGCAGATATATCCGTTAGGTTGTGAATTGTTAGTCGGTCTTATATTCTTTAGCAGCAAATTAAAAGAAGAACCGTCTTCGCAGTAAAAGGCGCACTGGGTATATGATGCATGTCCAATAATTTTATGGGAAATGTGACTCGATGAGTGATATGGTCAAAATAATTATAGTAAAGTGAAGAATATCATGACAACGGGAAAGATCAAGGGGAAGAGAGGCATTGGAAAACGTCGTGATGACTGGAAATATCAAGAGGAAAAAAGGCTTTGGAGAACAACGTGACGACTGAAAAGATCAAGAAAAAGAGGGGCATTGGAGAAATCGTGATGACTGGAAAGATCAATCGGAAGAGAGGCACTGTGGAACAACGTGACAACTGGCGTGATCAAAGGGAAGAGAGGCAATGGAGAACATAGCGACGACTGTTATGCTGTTATTATAATTATGCATATCAGAGGGCAACGTGCTTTTTTGTAATTACTTCCTGCGTGGTCTCGAGATATGGTGTCCGCATCGAATGCTGGAGGTCCCGGGTTCAAGCCCAGGTGAAGACCGGGATTTTTTTCACGTGGACTTCTAGTAATACAATTTCCCCTGGTCTCTGGCTAGTGAGATCGGACGCCCGTGTGTATTGTTGCGCACGTAAAAAATCCTTTGGCAGTTGGAAATCGAAAAAGAGTAGCCTAACGGCTCTGCCCGGGCAAAATTTCGAGTTAAAAATCTACCCAAAGTATTTCAGGATTCTCGCCGGTGCTACGGAGTTCGTGCACTGAGCTGAGTTTCTTCAGACTCAGGTTTGAGTTAGGAGGAGAACGGAGTACTTATGGGTTACACCCGTGTGCCGTGATGTTGATCCATCGACTAAACTAAACTAAACTAAACTAAACTAAACTAAACTAAACTAAACTAAACTAAACTAAGCTAAACTAAACTCTCTCTAATGACTTTGGCTCCTCACGCCTAGGTTTTCTGCTCCTGACAATTCTGCCAAGACAGCCACATATTACAGCCTACTTTTTGAGATGTCCAGCTGCCAATGGATATTAGATCATCACAGCTTGCAGACGGGATCTCCTGTTTTTCGTCCTTAACCGAGGAGACTAGGAATGAGATCTCACTACCCACAAAATCAGGGGGACGTATGATGTCATTAGACACCAATGGTTCTTTGAAAAAAATGCCCAGCCCTATGCTGGGATCGAACCCCGTACCTCATGAGCCTGATTGCGATGCTGTAACCTCTCTGCCATGACGCCACAGCACGGCTCATAAACCGGTATACCAGTGGTTCTCAACTTTTTTTTTTTTTTTTTTGCCTAACACCCCATCACCATATGTTCAGAATGTCATCTCCCCCTTTCGTATTTCCTTCATTTAAATCCGACACCCCCCCCCCCCCCCCCCCCCCCCCTGCCCCCATCCCCCAGCCCCTACACAGTATACATAAAATTTAAGCTAAATTTAATAATACACACTAAAACAAATCTAGACGTCTATATAAAACGTGATTTGCGGGTCTACTTACGTTATAAGACGAATTTCAGAAGGGCGAGAAGTACGGAATTGTAAAGTATGGAGTGAAAAACAATATCAAGTAATCGGTTCTTGTATTAACGCGATCTTGAAGTAATCTTAATTCTTCTCCCCTACCCTCCCTGAATACCCTAAAATTTTCCCCCTGGAGGAGGGGGGGGGGGGGGGGGGTTTCCCACTGCACTATACCAACGCCTCTTCGAAGCGATAGTTACTTAACTCATTATACAGTCTACAGTGATTAACTCTTGGAGAACGAAGATAACCACGAGTTTATGGCAACAGGCAATGTTTGGAAGCCATGAAGAGACGGAACGATAAACATGTCCTGATAATATCTGCATACATTTGACATTTTGAACACTGCCGAGTCTATGAAAGGAAATAACATTCTTGCGGTTGTTACCATTGTTATTATGAGTGGTTTATTCGGGAATTGTGGCTTGTTTTGTCAGCATGCTATTGAATGTATTGATGTAACAACATGTTTTTCCAGCATATGGACTTGTTTTTAGGCTTGTCGGTTTATTTTTATGTGTGCGAGTTATGGACCATTTCGCGATGAATAACACGGAAAAAATAGGGGTTTTTGGCAATTAAGTGTAACAGAGCAATCCTTACAATACAATGGGCCAGGAATTACTACTACTACTACTACTACTACTACTACTACTACTACTACTACTACTACTACTACTACTACTACTACTACTACTACTACTACTACTACTACTACTACTACTACTACTACTACTGCTACTGCTGCTGCTGCTACTACTACTACTACTACTACTACTACTACTACTACTACTACTACTACTACTGCTGCTGCTGCTGCTGCTGCTGCTGCTACTACTACTACTACTACTACTGCTACTACTACTACTGCTACTACTACTACTACTACTACTACTACTACTACTACTACTACTACTACTACTACTAATACTAGTGCTACTACTATTACTACTACTACTACTACTACTACTACTACTACTACTACTACTACTACTACTACTACTACTACTACTACTACTACTACTACTACTACTACTACTACTTCTAGTACTGCTGCTGCTGCTACTACTACTACTACTACTACTACTACTACTACTACTACTACTACTACTACTACTACTACTACTGCTGCTGCTGCTGCTGCTGCTGCTGCTACTACTACTACTACTACTACTACTACTACTACTGCTGCTACTGCTGCTACTGCTACCACTACTACTACAATTACTACTGCTGCTGCTGCTACTGCTGCTGCCGCTGCTGCTACTACTACTACTACTGCAATTGCTGCGGCTGCTGCTGCTTCTGCCGCTGCGACTACCACTACCATCACTACTACGACCTGGACTGTTTATCAGCGACACGCTTGGAAATTAAACCACATCCACGCAGTCTGCCTTAGGAAGCTATCGAAGATGAAATGACAAGACAAGATCCCAAATTCTGAAGTTTTAGAGAGAGCGTCCATGCCCAGCATCCACCCTTTACTACTGAAGAACCAGATTCGCTGGGCTGGTCACTTGACTCGCATGCCAGATCACAGGCTCCCTAAACGAATTTTTTAGGGCGAGCTGCGTTATGGTAATCGCTCCCAAGGCGGCCAGGGGAAACGCTTTAAAGACACTCTGAAAATCTCACTGAAAGCTTTTGGAATTCATCACGGCATTTGGAGACTGCTGCCAAAGATCGTAATTCATGGCATACATCATTGCGTAAGGGTGTAATCACTTGTGAAGCAACCAGGACTGCAAGAGCTGTGAAGAAAATACTGGACAGAAAAACCATTGCAGGAGATCCTCCTCCCGGAACGTCAAGCATTCTCTGTCCACATTGTCAAAGAACATTTCGAGCCAAAATAGGCCTTATCAGCCATCTTAGAGCTCACAGCTCCATACTTTCGACCTCACTGGATGAAATGAATGGTCATCATCATTCTTTATGGACAAACGACATTACTACCACTACCACTATAACTACCTCTACTACTGTAGATTCCCGCTGGATTAATGCATCCAAAGTGTTGAACATATTTTTCTCGTATTTGAGTCTAATTAAACTGTTAGAGTAACATGACCTTATTGCTGCGATCCATATATCTTCGACTCCACTGTGATTTAAATGGTTATAGACGGCTTTGACAGCTTTCGAGTAGTTGCTAGTCATTTTTTCATTACCCCTACCCTGTGCAACCTTATTAGCGGGGTTATAAGTAGAGCCCATCACCAGATCATTATTTTATTTAATGGTTTATTTTTTGATAATGGCTCGTCGTTCCACATGTAAAAAATTTTTAAAAATAAAAAGGGGGGGGGGGGGGGGGGGGGGGGCTAGCAATTCCCAGGACCAAATTAATAGATCAGCCACATTCGGAAATTAATTTGAAAGCGATTGTTGTCCAGGGGTAATGTTGGGAAAATAGTTAAGCAGATTTCGGATTTCTTTGTGTTTGCGATGTGTATCATTACAATTTGAATGGCTTTTTATTGCAGCGTGTCCTGTTGTGACAACCATGTTTTATATCAACCATGCTTTTTTTCCCTTGTTCATTTTTCTTTATGGTCTAATTCTCTCTTATAATTGTCACAATTATTCTTTAGAAATAGTTCTACATATGTTATTCCCCTTTAAAGACCACATTATTTTTCTATACAACTGATTACTACCCTTGATGTCACAACAATCCAGTACAATAATTGTTATTTTCTTATGAATGGCAAGAACAACAAAAAAGTACGGGATATATGTTTGCTTAAGACTCGACAGCGAGGGCAAACATTGAGATTCATATGGATTGCATACAATCTAGGGAAGTCGGCAACCCGAGAATAGAGGCCAAAGTTACTGCAGGACAATTAGCAAGGCCAATTACATCTGCGTCCTGGTGCTACTGAAAGTAAGGTCATGCTCGGCCAAATGTGTGTATATATTGTATGTATACGTGCGTGCAATTATGTAGTGCATGGTGTGTATCTGATTGCCTTGTATGACTGTCTCGCAGAATGTATGTTAGTTCTGAGTACGGTAGGACGTATTTACTCGCATGTATGTATGTGTGTATTCTGCGGCGGCACTATGCATAGTGTACCTGTGTGGGTTGTTGGTTTGTCGAGACTCCTGTTTATTCCACTTTTCACATGGGGCACTGAGGAGCATTTTGTGTGATATTCACTGGCACAGGAACGGAGCATAATGGGGACAACCCATTGCCGTGAAGTTGGAACCGCGACTAATGACTAATGATTAATGTATGTGTGTATGTCTGTATGTGAGTACATATCTCTGGGCTGTTGTGTGTATGCATACATGCATGTGTTGAACTTACGCACGCACGCACGCAAACATGTATGTATGCATGTACAAGTTTGTGTGTGTGTGTGTGTGTGTGTGTGTGTGTGTGTGTGGGTGAGTAGGTTGAAGACGTCTGTCTGTCTGTCCGTCTGTTTGTCCGTCTGTATGTCTTTCTGTCTGTCTGTCTGTCTGTCTGTCTGTATGCATGCCATTATGTGCGCCCGTACGAGAAAGCATGCATGTATGCCGGCACGAATGAACGTATGTGCGTACGTGCGCACTTACATATGCGTGCATGGGTGCATATGCATGCAAGCTCGTGTGCATGTATGTCAGGCTATCGATTTCTGGGTGTATGTGTGTATATTTATGGTGAGTAGGTGCTTAGGTTTGTAGGTAGGTAGTAGGTAGGTGCTTAGTTAGGTGAACAGACAGGCAGGCGGAAAGTCAGACAGATCGGTATATCGGCACGTACGTAGGGAAGTAAGCTGGCGGCTGGCATATTGGTAGATAGGTAGGTAGTTAGGTATGTTGGTAAATTTGGGTAGATGAGACAAGTTCCAATGTTTAACCAAATAGTTAAAATTGCATATCCTTTACAGGACGGCACAATACACCCCAGCATTATTTGGCTGTTTATGATTTCTCGGCAACTTTGCGTTCAGCAGTTTATCATTGCTTTCTTAACGACTGACAATTATACTATTTTATGAAAATCAACGCAAGGCGGTCTGCTGCCAAATCGCCCACAGCTGTTAACCATATAACGAACCGGAAATGATAACAGCAAAAAAGAAATACCTGGTTTCAAATCTTCGATTCCCTTCAATGTGGATTTTTAAAGTTATCCTGGGCTCGAGGATCAATCTGCATTAAAACTGGTACCTGGAAATTTATTTGGAAGATAATGGGGCCGTTGCAAGTTTGATCTCATCATTCCTAGAGCGCCAATTGGTGTATATGAGTTTGTGGAGGCACCGTATGTCTCTTCTGTCTCTGTTTGTTAGCACAAACAAACAATTATCGCTATCAGTTGCCGCATCAATCAGCTGATTGTGTTTTGACCATTTCTTGATGTTGTGTGTTCAAACCATTTCTTGATGTTGTGTGTTCTGACCATTTCTTGATGTTGTGTATTTTACCCATTTCTTGATTTCGCGTGTGTTGGCCATTTCTTGATGTTGTGTGTTCATACCATTTCTTGATGTTGTGTGTTCATACCATTTCTTTATGTAGTGTGTCCTGACCATTTCTTCATGTAGTGTATTCTAAACATTTCTTGATGTTGTGTGTTCTGAACATTTCGTGATGTTGTGTTTTCAGAAAAATTTTTGATGTTGTGTGTTCGGACCATTTCTTGATGTTGTGTGCTCCGACAATTTCTTGATGTTGTTTGTTCTGAACATTTTTTATGTTGTGTATTCGGACAAATTCTTGATGTTGTATGTTCTGAACATATTTTGATGTTGTGTATTCTGAACATTTCTTGATGTTGTGTATTCTGAACATTTCTTGATGTTGTGTGTTCTGAACATTTTTTCACGTTGTGTTTTCTGACCGTTTCGCGGTGTTGTGTATGCTGACCATTTCTTAATATGTGTTCTGACCATTTCTTGGTGTTGTGTATGTTGACCATTTCTTGACGTCTGTGTTTGATTATTTCTTGATGTAGTGTGTTCTTTCAATTTCTTGATGTTGCTTCTTCGCCCATTTCTATCTTTACCACCCTTTATCCCTGTTGGTATCATCATTTCCGTTCATTCTAGCTTTCAGTTGATTTTTATGTCTTTTGACTGAGCAGAACACAACATCAAGAATTTGTCCGAACACAACATCAAGAATTTGTCCGAACACACAACATAAAAAATGTTCAGAACAAACAACATCAAGAAATTGTCCGAGCACACAACATCAAGAAATGTTCATAACACACAACATCAAGAAAATTCAGAACACCCAACATCAGAAAGGTACCAAGGTACCTTGCCGGCTTTTTTGGCGAAAGGGTTAAGGACGCAAATCGTAATGCGGCTTACCGCGTTCGAAACACAGCTGCGGGGGATTTGGCAAAGTAAGGCGGTCGGTTTTCATACAATGGTATGTGCTGGTTGTTCCTCATTCTTATTCCATTCTTCGGGATGTCAGCTGTTCTCGATCGTCATTAGCTGCCTTTTGTGTTCTTGAACATTCTTATTTGTTCTGTTGTTTTCTTTCCCATTCAAGAAAGTTGTCCTAGTTGTATGTAAACCTGTATTTCAAATACCCAAATTTCAATAACCCACATTTCAAAAACCCACATTTCAAAGACTCACATTTCAGAAACCCACATTTCAAAAACCCACATTTCAAAACCCACATAAAAAAAAACACAACACACACACACACACACACACACACACACACACATATTTCAAAAACCCACATTTAAAAAAACCGCATTTCATGCAAAACCCACATTTCAAAAAGCTACATATCAAAAAGCCACATTTCAAAAAGCTACATTTCCAAAACCAACATTTCAAAAACCCACATTTCAAAAACCCACATTTCAAAAATCCACATATGCCAAAACAGCCCACCCCCCACCCCCCCCCCCCCCCCCCCTCTCCCCAGTTAGGGTGGACTGTGAGTTAAGCGTGGCTGAGCGGTTTTAACGCACTTGTTGCATAAGCTTGCTTGCTTCCGGTAGTAAACCGTTATGGGTCAATCCAACCATCTGTCAGTTGGATTTTATCGTTGACGAGAAATTCAGACAGCAATGGCAAACTACTGCACGTCACGTTGCATAGAACATCAGCTTAGGGTTGATTTGACTGCAAGATGCTGCAAAGGACAGGCCACTTTAAAAAAAAAATGGTATGCTGTAAAATCGTTTTTCCTGTCTGAATTGTCACTAATGTATCAATCAATCGATCGATCAATCAAACAATCAATCAATCAATCAGTGGATCAAAGCTCCGCCTCCACAATGGAGATTGGCTGCCATGGATCTGTAGAACTTTGTGTGTGTGTGTGTGTCTCTCTCTCTCTCTCTCACACACACACACACACACACACACACACGCTCTCTCTCGCTCTCTATCACTCTCTCTCACTCTCTCTAACTCTCTCTCTCTCACCCTCTTTCTCTCTCTCTTTCTATCTCTTTTTCTCTCTCTGTCTCTTTTCTCTCTCTCTCTCTCTCTCTCTCTCTCTCTCTCTCTCTCCTCTTCTCTCTCTCTCTCTCTCTCTCTCTCTCCTCTCTCCCTCTTTAATCCAAGTTCAGGCTGGACGGATACATAATCAGACTGCTACTGGGACCATTATTACTGGGTCTCGTCGTTAGCTGTTGAAGATGAAAACGGAGCACGTATGGGAATGTCTCGCGTGCTATGATGTCGGTACTTGGCTTAACTCTCTCCCTCTCTCTCTCTCTCTCTCTCTCTCTCTCTCTCTCTCTCTCTCTCTCTCTCTCTCTCTCTCACTCTCTCTCTCTCTCTCTCGTTTTCTATGTCTCTCTCTCTCTTTCTCTTTCTCTCTCTCTTTCTCTCTCTTTGTCTCTTTCTCTCTCCCAGTCTCTCTGTGTGTCTCTCTGTGTGTCTCTCTCTTTCTCTCTTTCTCTCTCTCTCTCTCTCTCTCTCTCTCTCTCTCTCTCTCTCTCTCTCTCTCTCTGTCTCTTTCTTCTCCTGTCTCTCTCTTTCTCTTTATTTCTCGCTCTCTTTCTCGCTCTGTCTCGCTCTCTCTTTTTTTTCTCTCTCTCTTTCTCTCTTTCTCTCTCTGTGTCTCTTTCTCTCTTTCAGTCTCTCTCTCACTCTCTCTCTCTCTCTCTCTAATCCGAGTTCAGGCTGGACAGATATGTAATCCGACTGCTATTGGGATCATTATTACTGGGTCTCGTCTCTGGCTGTTGAAGATGAAGACGGAGCACGTATGGGAATGTCCCGCGTGCCTATGGTGTCGGTTATTGACTCAACTCAACTCTCTCTCTCTCTCTCTCTCTCTCTCTCTCTCTCTCTCTCTCTCTCTCTCTCTCTCTCTCTCTCTCCACAAATCTCTAATTGTCCATTTCTTGATAATACCTGCCCCTTGTATCATCGTCTACGGCTTCTCTCTGCCTTCGACTGCTTCCTTCACCATTGTGTTTTATTTAAAATAAGGTTCATATCCTTTAGAGTAACCACCAACAATTGCTCGGAAGCAACTATAAGACAGACAAACAGAGCTTAGCGTCGCCGAATGAATAAGGCCGCTCGCTCTTAAGCTTCCGGTGTGCTGATGTGGATGTAGCATATTCAACCCCCACACTGGTCAGTTGGGCTAAAATGTTTATTTCTCATCCTTGACTTGAGGACGTACATTACAAGTGCCACTGAAGTCGGAGTGGGTTCGCCTGATGGCGAGGGACACTAGTAATAGGGAAAGCTAATCTACACGCCAAAATCAGTCCCGTCCACTAGAAGTAGAAGCATGTGTTTGGACTACGTTTGAGTTCAAAGCGAGCTAACGAAAGGTAGGTAAGTAAGAGACAAACAACATACTTTGGACATGTGATGAGAAATGATACTGGATTGACTGAGAGGGTAGCATGGAGGAATATCTTCATCATAGTTGATGCAGAACACCATGGACCGAGATGAGTAGGGAAGCATGAACGCCTACAACTGTTGGCACGGCATATCATTATGCTAATGATATCTTGTAATGTAACCACATATTCTTATAATTATAGTCCATGCCATGTGGCGTTAATGATCATATCTATCCACAGCTTTCTATCTCGTGTGTTGCCAATCATTTTTGGGTCTGCTATTCCTCCATGCCATGATGTCAAACTGTCCAGCACCTTCTCTCTTGGTCTTCCCCTGCCTCTCTTCCCCTCCAACTATCGTGCTGTGACGAGGGACCACAGCTGTTCCCCTACTCATGACATGCCCACATACAGCCGACTAAACTTTGGGATGTTATTTTACGGTCAAGTCTTGTCTATTGTTGTATTCAACTTAGTTGCACGTCCATTACAGGACTGACCAATAAAAAGATTTCATTTACAACGAGAAAAAGCGCGTTGAGGTGCTACATAGAACCTGTGCTGTTGTATCGATGTGAAACGTGGACAATGAGAAAACAGGCTGACAAACATCTGAGAGCTGTAGATATTTGGTTTCTGGGGAAAATGCAAAGAATACCATGGACAGACAGAAAAACCGATGAACAGGTCTTCCAAGAACAACTTAAAATCGTTAACTGATTAGAGAAATTAGACGTAGACAGTCACGTTATGAGAATAGATAAATTGGAGAATTTTGTAACAACCGGCAAATTGAGGGGGAAAAGACGAAAGGGAAGGCAAAGAAGTAAATACCTTGATGGCTTGACCACGTGGCATGGTCGAGACAAGAACACGGAGCTGATCCACGACTCTGGTGATCGAGTGAGAAGGCGAAACATGACCCCACACGCTTGTCGGCATGGCACATGATGATGATGATTATAGGACGTTAGAATAAACTCCAGAATTTATTGACTGTTATATTACTAGGTAATTGTTTTTAGTCCAGTACTGCTCAATTGTGTGAGTTTATTTCTCACCGGGCGGTGGAGCGAGACAGGTGTGACCGAGCTCAGCATAAAACTAGAACTATGAACACATATGAGAAACACAATAGCTAGATATTGAGATATATTGATTATTGGTAAATAAAACATGCGGCGCGTAGACATTACGGAGATACTAATGAATGAAGTCAATAATATTTAAGAGATAGGACACATTAGAAGGATGGACCATGGTAGAATATCAAAGGACATCTTTTTGGTGAATTATATATAATAAAATGTTGCGTATCCCTTACGGGACGTTGCAGTCAACACCAGCATTTTTCAGCTGCTGTTGATGGACTAGGCAAGTGTTACGTTCAGTAGTTTGTCAGTGCTTTCTGAACGACCGGCTCCCATACCAGCACGTTATAACACAACGCGACACGGTCTGCTGTACAAATTGGTCGCAGCTGAGCTTCGAACGCCTGGTACCCGGCTCACGAACCGGATTCGCAAGCCTTTAACCACGGAGCGGGAAACAAAAAGATTATGTTGCATGTCCTTCACTGGACCTAGCAGTCAACCTCAGCATTTTCGCTGTTCGTGATTCCTGGGCAAATTTTACGTTCAGTAGTTTGCCATTGCTTTCTGAACGACCGGCCCCTATACCTTTTTTGAAAAAACAAGCACCGCCATGTTTCGAACCCGGGTATACGGGCTCACACACCGCGTTCGCAAGTCCTTAGCCACAGAGACCGGCTTTTTTCGAGCTGGGTTTTTCGAAAAAGGAATAGGAGCCGGTCGTTCAGAAAGCAATGGCAAACTATTGAACGTAAAATTTGCCCAGGAATCACGAACAGCGAAAATGCTGGGGTTGACTGCTACGTCCTGTGGAGGACATGCAACTTAATTTGGTGAATTACAGATGGGTAAAAGATTTCGCCGGCTCTGTGGCGAAGGCAGTTACGGACGCAGTTCGTAATTCCGCATACCGCGTTTCTCTGTCTATTCTGTCATCTGTGATCATACTTTCAAGATATTTGAATTCTTTAACTTGTTTAAGAGATGTACTATTTATCAATACACTTAGTGGACCAGGCGTTCTAGTAACATGCATTACTTCAGTTTCTGGCTTTATGTATATTCATATTATATCTGGTGTCAACACACAAATTAATACAAGCTCTATAAACTTGCAAGGTAAAAGAAAAACGCGATAGCTACCGCTAGTCGACAAGCGCTTGATGATAATAATTTATAAATAAACGAAGAATAAGGTAAAATCAACCGAATTGCATTGAATGAATACTAATATTCGGTGTTAATACAGAACAAACATTCATAGGTACACTGAAGACGTAATACAAGCCATAGCAGAGTCTAAGGGTGGCATGGCAATGCACGCCATTCCCCCTGTAAAATAATCACCAAACAACTTGATCGAATCAATCGCCATATTTAGCTACTTCAAATTTGAACAACAGTTTCTCGGCCGGTGTATAGGAACTTTGTATTCACAGCAATTTTGGTGTTTATTTAAGAGCGTTTGAAAACCGGAGTCGGTAGTTTGTGCAGGGGCAATTATTCAAAGCTGAGCATGGTACTGGTTGCCGGGAGCAACAAGAGTAAGCAGATCAAGACTGATTAACACTTGTAGTTCCAGAACGTCTTAATATATTCCCATGAGGGGAAATGAAGTCAGAAAATCACGTCTGTTACTTTCACAGGGACCAATTACACACATTTTATAGAGATGGGAATTCCCGATAGAGGGAGGTTTTAGTGTAGTCATTCATTCATCATGTGCCTTGCCGGTAAGCGTGGGCGGTCATGTTTCGCAATCTTACACGATCACCAGTCGTGGATCAGCGCTGTGCTCTTGTCTCGACCATACCACGTGGTCAAGCCATCCAGATATTTACTTCTCTGCCTTTCTCTTGTTCTTTTCCCCGCAATCTTGCCACTTGCCACAAAGTTCTGCAGTTTATTTCTTCACATAACGTATCCAAAAAGAAATTGACTGTTTACGTCTAATTTTTCTATTCAGTTTGCGGGTTTCATTTGCCTCTTGTAAGAATTCTTCATTGGTTTTTCTGTTTGTAAATGGTATTCTTTGCATTTTCCTCAGAAAGCACATCCCCACAGCCATCTGATGATTTTCAGCCTGTCTGCACATCATCCACGTTTCACCTCCAAACAAAAGTATAGGTTCTATGTAGCACTTCAACACTCTTTTTCTCCTTGCAATTAACGTCTTTTTATTAGTCAACACGTTTTCTATTTAGCAAAAGGCTACCTTTGCCAAAGCGATTCTAGCTCTAATTTCTTCAAGACACCCTCAACAGATGTAATAACTGTTCCGAGATAGTTGCACCGATTCGCTTGTTTAAGAATATTCCCATTTATCCTTAAATTACATTGTTGTATTTCTTTCTTATTAGAGACGACCATAATCCCTGACTAGTACATAACCTGTTTATGTGACTGACTCGCAAAGCATACTTCTTGATAGACGATACGTTCCTACATTGTGCTTCAAAATCAGGCATAATAACCTCGTCGTAACACGAAGCCTGGACTGAATTGTAGAGACCATGTGTTGCCCATGCAGCATGATCCCTCTCTGTGTGAATGATATAATGTATAACAGAGAGTTACAGCTTCACCCAGTCCCTGGTGGGGAGCATCTAATTTAATTCGTATAAGTAGTCATATAAGCTTCCGTTCCCGTCTGTCTGTCTGTCTGTCTGTCTGTCTGTCTGTCTGTCCCGGCCCGGCTTCGCCCAGCCTCTGGTGGAGAGCATTTCATTTAATTTATATAAGTAGTCATATAAGCTCCCGTTCCCGAATATTTGTCTGTCTGTCTGTCTGTCTATCTATCTGACCCGGCGCGGCTTCGCCCAGCTCCTCGCGGGGAGCGTCTCATTAAATTCATATAACAAAAAAATTAATTTAAGAATGTCCTTCCACACACCATCCATTATTTTTAATGAAAACTGTTTTTAATCACCTACATGACTGTAGATAACTTCTTTAAACATAAAAAGATGAGTTAGACAATTTTCACTATTTAAATAGATGCATTATTTTTATGAAAACTTTGAAAATGCCTTAAAGATTATATCATTATTTATTATAACGCGTATGCCTGTAAATAACTGTAGACAAAGAGTTTATAAATCTTTGAAAACAATGCAACAATCTATATATGAAATATATAGCAATGCTATTAAAAGTTATGCCCCTTGAAATAACTTTTCTTAAGTTAAATCCCCTCGCTATATATAAATGATAATGTAAATTAAAATATTAACTTTTAGTAAGTAAATAGCTGATTGTACACTAACAAACTTGACAGTTCGCTGGACGGGAATGAAAAGAAAACATGTAGAAAATTTTATCTCAATCGGATGGAACGTTATCGAACGCATCAAATACATCCCTACATACATTGTCTTGTATATATATATATATATATATATATATATATATATATATATATATATATATATATATATATATATATATATATATATATATATATATATATATATATATATATGACGCAACTGTTGTGGGCGATTGCATAATTCTTTTTATCGAATGACCAATAACAATGTAACTATTGTATTACAACAAGCTATTACAACAATAAGAACAACAACACCAACACCTCTAATAATACCAACATTAACAACGACAATAACAACAACAACAACAACAACAACAACAGCTTCAATAATTACAACACCAACCATAACAATTTGAACAAAAACAACTACAATAACAGTTACAACAACAATACCAAAACAATAACTATAATAACAATTACGACAACAGCACCAACTACAACAATAATAACAACGAAAACATGGATATCAAAAACGTAAGTTACAGACCGGATCGCCAGATCCTCATTACTCTAATAAAAATTGACCACACGAACATCTTCAGAAACACACCAGTAGACTGTAATCACAGGACAACTTCGCGCTGGCTTCCATATGGCTGGAAACACAAAATTATTCCCATGTTTGTATCCTAAATGATTCAATAAACATGGTCCGAAATGTCGAGACGGGTTCTGTACGTAAACAGTGGATTGAATAGCTGCGAAGGTCTGTTGTGGGTAGAGTCACATTCATTTTCCTTCCGGGAAAGGCGGGAGTTGAGGGGAATAAACGAGCTGATAACTTGCTGGCTCTGCATCACCTGCAGATGGCCAGCCTATGGATCGTGCCTATGCTGCCCTAAGAGAGATGTTGAGAGCAGAGGACTTTCACACCAGCTAATCCACATCGTTGTCTAGAATAAGAGACTTGTGAGTAAGAATTGGCACGACCAGACACGAGAGGCACATCGGGAGAACTAGGGGCCTCGTCAATCAACACAGAACTGGCATTTTTAGCCGCCGAACATGGATGCATATGTTTGAAGGAGGATCTGAGCACCTATGGATATTACCCCAGCTGAATACTAACCAACCAACCAGCCTGCCAACCAACCAACCAACCAACCAACCAACCAACCAACGAACGAACGAACGAACGAAATAACGAACGAACGAACGAACGAACAAACTAACTAACTAACTAACTAACTAACTAACTTACTAACTAACTAACTACGTATAACTTCCTGCAATGCATCTCTGACTCTCTACTATCTTTAACTAGAGTATTTAAGCAAACACAAACATTCATCTTACACGAATGCCACATTTGGCAGAGAGAGCATGGCTTTAGGCTATATTGGCAGAATACAAGAAGCATTTTGAGAAACCATTCAAACATGTCCGGAGTATAAAAATGACCTCCTAGATGTTAAATAACCAACCAACCAACCAACCAACCAACCAACCAATCAGCCTGCCAACCAACCAACTAACTAACTAACCAACTAATCAACCAACCGAACAACCAAACATCCAACCAACTAACAGACTAACCGACCAACCAATAGACCAACCATCCAACCAACCATCCATCCAACCAACCAACCAACCAACCAAGCAATCAAGCAACCAAGCAACCAACCATCCAACCAGCCAACAAACCAACCAATCACCTAACTAATTAACTAACTAACTAACTAACTAACTAACTAACTAACTAACTAACTAACAAACAAACTCTCTAACTAACTAACTACTAACCAACCAACCAAACACCAACCAACCAACCAAACAACCAACCAAACAATCAAACAACCAAACAACCAAACAACCAAACAACAACCAACCAACAAAACAACCAAAGAACTAAACAACCAAACAACCAAACAACAACCAACCAACAAAACAACCAAAGAACTAAACAACCAAACAAGTAACCAACCAAACAACCAAACAACCAACCAACCAAACAGCCAAACAACCAAACAACAAAACAACCAAACAATCAAACAACCAAACAACCAACCAACCAAACAACCAAACAACCAAACAACCAACAAACCAACAAACCAAACAACCAACCAACCAGCCAAACAACCAAACAACCAACCAACCAAACAACCAACCAAATAAAACAACCAAACAACCAACCAACCACCAAAACCAACCAACCAAACAACCAAACAACCAACCATCCAACCAACCAACCAACCAACCAACCAAACAACCAACCAACCAACCAACCGAACAGCCAACCAAACAACCAACCAACCAACCAAACAACCAAACAACCAAACAACCAAACAACCAACCAACCAAACAACCAAACAACCAAATAACGAAACAACCAACCAACCAACCAGCCAAACAACCAAACAACCGAACAGCCAAACAACCAACCAAATAACCAACCAACCAACCGAACAGCCAACCAAAAAACCAACCAACCAACCAAACAACCAAACAACCAAACAACCAAACAATCAAACAAACAACCAACCAAACAACCAAACAACCAAACAACCAACCAGCCAAACAGCCAAACAACGAAACAGCCAAACAACCAACCAACCAACCAACCAAACAACCAAACAACCAACCAAACAACCAAACAACCAACCAAGCAACCAACCAAAAAACCAACCAACCAACCAAACAACCAAACAACCAACCACCCAACCAACCAACCAACCAACCAAACAACCAACCAACCAACCAAACAACCAACCAACCAACCGAACAGCCAACCAGCCAGCCAGCAAGACAGGCAGCCAGGCAGCCAGTCAGCCATTGTTTGGGTTGATCACAACGTCGTGACATGCAATATTTTAGGCTACAACCCCGGTCCTACCTGCAATGTTTATGAACCATATGTAAGACATAATAGATACATATCAAAAGTTATTGGCCGATGAACAAGAAGAATAAGCACAAAAAACAGAAGGCAAATACATACAAAAACATATTCTGCATTTGTCGAAGCTTTCAATAATAGCATTTATGCTTCACTTGTACAGCACATCTTTGACACGACGCTCTGTTAACTTCAAACAAACCCTTCATAAGAAAGTTTTGCATGTAGATCTGCAGTCCCCCGACAATCAGATCTGCATCTCAACATGGCTGTTGCTTTGTTGTGCGTTTCATTCATACTGTTCTTTGTTGTATCATTCACACTGTTGTTCTTTGTTGTATCATTCATAATGATATTCTTTGTTGTATCATTCATACTGGTGTTCTTTGTTGTATCATTCATACTGTTGTTCTTTGTTGTATCATTCAAAATGATATTCTTTGTTGTATCATCCAAACTGTTGTTCTTTGTTGTATCATTCATACTGTTATTCTTTGTTTATTATTCACACTGTTGTTCTTTGTTGTATCATTCATACTGTTGTTCTTTGTTGTATCATTCATACTATTGTTCTTTGTTTATTATTCATACTGTTGTTCTTTGTTGTATCATTCATACTATTGTTCTTTGTTCATTATTCATACTGTTGTTCTTTGTTGTATCATTCATACTGTTGTTCTTTGTTGTATCATTCGTACTGTTGTTCTTTGTTGTATCATTCATACTATTGTTCTTTGCAGCACAGTATTACTGCCGATATGATCGACCGGCACCTCAAACTCAGGTACAAGGGTAACGAATCACCACTGAGTGTTGCAATTCTTCCAAGATCATTGTTTAGTGGAGTGGACGTCTGGCTTTCACGGATACAGGAGGAGAGGGGAGAATTAGCACGATCCGCGTGAACGTTGTAAAGTGAAACAACATCAAGGTCCCCTTTTATAAGCTGTATTTTTAATGACTGTGTAGTGTTTTACAGTATTGCCTGTCCAAGTTTTGTATTCACCCTCTGTAAAGTTCATGCAACATTCTAGGTAAATACAAAACTTGGACCGGCAATATTCTCAAACACTGCACAGTCATTAAAAAGACACTCTGGTACAAGACTTGTGACGTATTTGGTAATATGGTGCTAACCCCATAGTTTTATACACCACTAGCTGACCCGGCCCGGCTTCGCCCAGGCCCTGGAGGGGATCTATCTATCTATCTATCTATCTATCTGTCTATCTATCTATCTATCTATCTATCTATCTATCTATCTATCTATCTATCTATCTATCTATCTATCTATCTGCTTGTCTGTCTGTCTGTCTGCTTGTCTGCTTGTCTGTCTGTCTTTCTGTCTGCCTGTCTGTCTGTCTGTCTGTCTGTCTGTCTGACCCGGCCCGGCTTCGCCCAGCTCCTGGTGGGGAGCATCTCTTTTAATTCATATAAGTAGTCATATAAGCTCCCGTTCCCGACTATCTATCTGTCTGTCTATCTGTCTGTCTGTCTGTCTGTCTGACCCGGCCCGGCTTCGCCCAGCTCCCGATGGGGAGCATCTCATTTAATTCATATAAGTAGTCATATAAGTTCCCGTTCCCGACTGTCTGTCTGTCTGTCTGTCTGTCTGTCTGTCTGTCTGTCTGTCTGTCTGTCTGTCTGACGACCCGACCCGGCTGTCTGTCTGTCTGTCTGTCTGTCTGTCTGGTGGGGATGTGTAGTTGAGAGGTGGCGAATGTTGGGTGGGTGAGTGGGTGTAGGTTGGCTGATGTGTGTGGGTGGGTGGGGAAAATTGTGAGAGTGCGGGATATGTGTGTGGATAGGTGCGGGATGTGTGGGTTGGCGGGGGTATGTGTGTGTTGTTTCTTCTTCTTCTTCTTCTTCTTCTTCTTCTTCTTCTTCTTCTTCTTCTTCTTCTTCTTCTTCTTCTTCTTCTTCTTCTTCTTCTTCTTCTTCTTCTTCTTCTTCTTCTCTTCTTCTTCTTCTTCTTCTTCTTCTTCTTCTTCTTCTTCTTCTTCTTCTTCTTCTTCTTCTTGGGGAAATGTGTGTGGGTGGGGGATCAGTGGGTGTGTGGCGACATGTATGTTTGCCTGGTTCTGTGTGAGTGCGTGGAGGTATATGTGGGTGGGTGGGGGAGGTTTGGTGGGTGGGGGGTGTGTTGGTGGCTGCGGGATATGAGGGTGGATGGGGGATGTGTCTCACAACATTGCAATATGCATTGTTTATGTTTACAACTTTCATTTGATAATGTTTTTTTTCTCCTCATGTGAATGTATCATGCGTAATATGCATTGTTTATGCTTACAAAATCCATTTGACAATGTTTTCTCCCCTATGTTTTCGTTACATGTTTCTGTACGATGAAGGAAAAGTAGGTTATAATTTAAATAGAGACAATTGTATAGGACGGGTTTTCTTAGCCTCTGAATGGCACCGCCTGTAATATTAAAGTAGAATATGTACAAATTACAGGTTAACACAATTTATATACATCAATAATGGAAATATAATACATATTTAATTAAATTAACTAATTAATTAACTCCAACGACGATGTGCGTGTTGCCGTCCTGTTGTTCCTGTGTTTTGCTATAAATGTTAAAGTTCGTATAGCTGTCTCTTGCGTGTTGTAGTTGATGTCGTACTATTTCGGCTGTTTGCAACGTTTGTAGCAACAGTAAATTATGGGTTCTTTTCCATGTTTCGTATGAAATATTACAGTGTTCATGGTTTGTTCTGGTTGATCTTACTGGTTGAAATAAACACAGTTACTGTTTCTTGATGGTCTAGTAATAGAGTTTAGGCACTTGATGGTATAGTTTTTTTGAAGTACCGTGTTCATGGGTGTTGTAATAAACTAATCATTAAGAGTACTTTAGCAGGTGTATAGGTACACTTATATGAAACGGTATAAAAGTATCACAGTATATAATATGGCTAGTGGTTGACTGAGTAGTGTCAATCTACTGGCGCATTTGACTGGCGTGATAAAATGTCGGCCAGAATATTATCGGTGCCCTTGATATGGCGTATTTCAAAATCATAATCTTCCAGCAATAAACGCCATCTTTGTAACCTGTGGTTCTTGGGCGACCCTTGGTTAAGGACTAATAATGGTGAACTGTCGGTGAGAACCAGGAAGTGGCTCCCTAAAAGGAACTTCGAGAGCCTCAGTATACAAAACAATAGGGCTAGACACTCCAATTCAATTGTTGCATATCGAGTTTCAGCCTTCTTCAGTTTCCTGCTCACGTAGAGAATAGGGTGTCTAATTCCGTCGACTTCCTGCATCAAGCAACCTCCTATAGCTATGGCGCTTGCATCTGTGGTTAAGATAAAAGGTAATTTTATGTTGGGTAATCGTAACACTGGAGGATTTGAAAAAATATGTTTCAATCTACACATTGCATCATCTAAGCTGGTACTTTTACAAATTTTCGATGGATGATCTTTAGTTAACATATCAGAAAAAACTGAGGTGAGTTCTGCCCAATGTGGAATGAATTTGGAATAATAATTAATGAGACCTAGTAAACTCCTAATCTGCTTCTTTGTAGTAGGTACTTCTAGATTCAAAATCTTGGAAACAATTTTCTCATCAGTCAATAATTTACCTTGAGAAATTCTATGACCGAGGAAGTCTATTTCTGTGTAACCTATTTCAACCTTGGAAGGTTTGATAGTAAGTTCGAAAAGAGAAATTTGGTTGAAGATTTGTTTTAGGGTAAGTAGATGAGAAGTGAAGTTAGATATCATAAAATGCAATAAGTGGTTTAATACCAGGATAATACAAGGTTTGTTAGAAAGGATAGGTTTGTAGTTATCCAGGATAGGCAAATTGTATTGCCGTTGTCGCTGTGTTAATGTGTCACTGATATGAATGTCGTTAATGCTCCCGTCGTTAGTCATGATTGGTATAGGGACTTCAGTATCGTCTATGTCCGTCTGATTTATCACCGGTGCTACTGTTTGTAAATTGTCTTCAATGTCGTTGTCGTCGTCGTCAAGGTAAACAGTCAATATGTCGTCAGTTTTGTCGTCGTTGTAGCTAACACAGAACGTCGGTAATGTCCATATGTCTTCGTTGTTTATGTCGTCAAATTTGTTGTCGTTGTCGATATCACAGAATGTCGGTAATGTCCATATCTCTTCGTCGTTTTTGTTGTCGTGAGAGTGCGTCGTTAACGATGCTTCGTTTGTCAAAGTGTCATTCTGTCGGGACATTGTCGTTTTGTCTTTGTCAACAGTTTGTTGCGTCTGTTCATTTGTCTCATTGTCATGTCTGGCATAGGACGGACTGTCATTCAGTTGGGTGATTGTTCTTTTGTTTTTGTCATCAGTTCGTTTCATTTGTCTACTCGTTTCCGTGTCTTGTTTAGCATAGTCTAGTTTCAACCCATTTAAATTGAATATGTCCACTTTTCCATGTACTGAAATTTTGTACTCAAGTCCAGAAATTGTTCTGATACTTTCAAGAGATCCGTGCCAAGAGGTTTCAATACAATTGTTACATAAAATATACAATAATAATACAAGCAATTTCAATCTGTGACATGGTTTTGATACAAATGTTTTTGAACATTTCTGTTCTTTTCCAACATTGATGTTAGTTGAGTTGGGTGCGAATGTTTCTAATGGTTGTTGTAGTTGGTCCGTGTTGGTTTTGTGGGTTGTCTGTCGTGTAATGGCGTTTGTGTCGTGTGTGTTTTGTAACACATTTACAGGTTTGGTACTTTGTAGCATGGGAGTGACCTCAATTCGAGGTTTTAATTCGGTCGTCTCGTTAAAAGATTCGACCGCCCCTGCGTTGTGCACTTCGGTGAATTCTTTTTGAATAACCTCAGTGTTTGTCTCCCTTGGTATTTTGGCAGTTTGAGACAAATTAACATGGTGTTTCTCTTTAATATCGGTATTTGTGTGGTGGATACCGTGTTTTTCTTCCCAGTCTTTAATTTCTTTGTCAGAGCATGGATGGATGTTAGGTAAATTCCCAAGTATGATATCTGCGATTGGGTCTTCAAGGACAGCGCACAAAAGTTGTCCTGATATATATGGTGTTTGAATTTCGACCATCGCAAGGGGGTATCTTTCTATCGTACCTGAAAATGTGCGACAGTTAACATGTCTGTCTGTGTAGTCTGTGGTGTTGACTAATGTTTTCTTTACCCCACAGAGCGTTGCCCCGGTATCGCGGATTAGTGAGCACTTTTTCCTGTTCACGAAGCCTGTCAAAAATGTTAGCTTCCCTGTGGCTGACAAAGCAGCGTTGGCTGTCTCATTTGCAATAGGTATCGTGTGGCCACATGGTAATGATGGATCTAGTTGGAATTTCGTGCAAGCGTTACATGTTTCATCTACAATGGTGTTAACTATATGTACAGCATTACCAAGCTCGCTTTCATTGTCATGCTGATTATAACCTTCAATCAGTGAATCCGTCTCATCATCAGAAGACGTTGCTACTAATGCAGCGTTAGCTTGCTTCAGTAACTTACGACCTTCACAATATCGTGAATAATGTCCCCAGCTTCTGCAAAAGTAACATTTTACAGCCTTTTGGTACGCGTTACGTTTTGCTTTCTGTTTATCCACCATCATTTTTAGGTGGTGGGGATAGTTCGGTGACTTGTCGCACATTTCGTAAGCGTTGTGTGTCAAACTGCAATACTGGCATTTTGCTACTTTATCACTGTTGGATCGCGGTTTAAATTTGCCTTGTGTTTGCTTGGAGTACTTAGTATTTATTACTGCAGCTGCTGTGTCATTGTGGCTAATGTTGAGTTGAAATATATCTCTGTTTGCTGTGTAGAATGCATTGCCTTTGGATTCAATTTCTTGGATGGTTTTGCAATCCATCTGTTTTAAAAATTTTGCAAACGGTGTGGGGATGGTGCTCACAATTTTATCTATGATGATTAGTTCTTTAAGTTTATCGTGGCTATTGTTGGTTTTCGCCGAGTTTATCCATTTAGTGCATATGTCTTGTACTGTACTAACATAATCTATGAATGTTTGGTTTGGTTGGGGAGCTAATTTTGCAAATTGTTGTTGGTACCCTGCAGTGTCTAACGAAAAATGTTGGAGAATGCGTTGTTTGAGGTATTCGTAGTCTTTTCGCATCTCTTGTGGTACTGTTTCTATTACTTTAAGCGGCTCGAGAGCCAGATTTCTCATGAGTATAAAAGCCCAATCTGCCTTAATGATTTTATGGTAGGCCATGAGACATTCGAAATTTTCTAAATAGGCGGAGATGGAATCTCCTGCACAGAAAGCCTTAACGAGACCTTTATATTTACTATATTTCTGTTCCTCTTCTTTATTTCTTAATTTGTTTATTGATATCTCTGTGTTGGACTCTATTTCCATCTGTTTCAATTTCAACTGTGTATCAGCGTTCAATTGGGCCTGTTTGGCCGCTGCGTCGAGCTCCATTTGCAATTTCTTTTCAGCTGCCTGTAGTTGCTTTTCTTCGGTCTCTCTTTGCAATTTTCTTTCTTCGGTCTCTCTTTCTTGTTGCAATTTTCTTTCCTCTGCTTCTCTTTGCAATCTTCTTTCTTCGGTCTCTCTTTCTTGTTGCAATTTTCTTTCCTCTGCTTCTCTTTCCTCTCGCAGTTTCTTTTCCTCTCGTTCAATTGCTCTTTCCTCACGGGCAATGTTATCTGCATGTGTTTTCTGTGCCCATTCTGACAGTTTCTCTTCTTTATAGCCTAATTTTATTCCCTGCTCAATGCATTTATCTAAGCTTGACATTTTGGATTTTATTTATTAGTAATGTTTATAGAGTTATTTCCCTTATCAAAAACTTTGGTGTCGTAGAAAAATTTGGTTGCCTACCTTGCTTATTAATGTGTAACTCAAAATGCAAAGTTATAATGGTGGCAAGGTCATGAATATCCGAACAAATAAATATGAAATACAATAATATATTGATGATAATGAAAATGGGAAGCACAGCTTAGACTTTACAATGAGTATGATCTGAAACTTAGCTCTGAATAGTAGCGCTCGATGTTGTCGTTCTTTCGTCACTGCTGGGAAAAGTTACACTGCGTTGCACGCGGTCCTCTCTGTCACACAACTTAGTGGCTTGAAAAAATCACATGTGTTGCCCACGGTATTCTTTGCGGCACAATCTGCTCGTAGAGCAAGAAACATTAGTCACGGTCAACGAAAAAAAAAACAAAAATGTCATAGTTATGTTAAACAGTTATACATCGTTAACAGACCACTAATATTGTGGTGTAAGGATATGGACTTTGTTTTGAGACTGTTGAGGGACTCTGCTTAATCTGATTACTTTTATTCTATTGCTAGATAGCTACTAAATATGTTGAACAATTTATGGTTAACAATTTTCTTCTATTGTAACCAAACAATGTGATATGAATAAATAATTTTACATGACATTTTACAGTTATTTCATAACATATTATGTCAAAACCGGTACTAGCCCCCAAAAACCTGTTGACGTCTTACTTTGTCTAGGTAACTTAATGGGTTCACACAGGTGTTAATTAATACAAACAATAAATACGTTCGCTATGATATAGCCGATTTATTGTGGCAATCTACAGTTGGCGCAGTGGGTTAAACAGCCCGCGCTTTACATCATCATCATATCACAGATTATAGAACATCAAACATTTCATATAACAAACTAGCACACTATCTAGCCTATGTTCTATCTCTATACAAGAGCTAACGAGTCCCTCTCAGGCAGACACTTGTTGCCTGGTCTCAGTCCATTTGTCCTCTGATGGTTTTCCGCGTGTCGCTATTCGACGGGCGGTAACCCTGTTCGAGTTCCTCGTGGACCCCGCTTCAGGCGGGCCACATTAGTGTCCACGGACCCATGAACTCGAGGGTTGACCTTCGATAAGGTTCTGGACTTTTCTTAGTCTGAGCAACTCGGTTGTCTCTCTTGGGCTAGAGTTGCAGCCCTCTAATTCTATCTTTAGGTGAGGTGATGACAAACATGCACATTTGATGAATGAGAGATGAGTGACTGAAAGGGCCGAATGTAAGACGGGCCTGCGTGCCCAATTTGTTACCCTATTAAAATAAAGTTTGTTCGTTCGTTTGTTCTATCTATCTATCTATCTATCTATCTATCTATCTATCTATCTATCTATCTATCTATCTATCTATCTATCTATCTATCTATCTATCTATCTATCTATCTATCTATCTATCTATCTATCTATCTGTCTGTCTGTCTGTCTGTCTGTCTGTCTGTCTGTCTGTCTGTCTGTCTGTCTGTCTGTCTGTCTGTCTGTCTATCTATAGCTAGGGGACTTAACCTAAGATATAGCAATGCTACTAAAAGTTATGTCCCTTTATATATTTTTTCTTATGTTAAGTCATGTAATTTAATTATTAAATTTTAGTAAGTAAATAGCTGATTCTACACTAAAAAACTATGACAGTTGGTTGCACGGGAATGAAAAGAAGACGTGTAGAAAATTTCATCTCAATCGGATGGGCCGTTATCGAACGCATCCAATACATCCCCACCCACCCACCCACCCACATACATACATTCTGTTTTATAGACATAGATTAGATAGTCGATGGGTGATGTGGTCACTGTCCCGCCGGCCGCCTTTATTTCCTAAGACAGCGGTTCTCAACCGGTGGGGAATTCCCCCCTAGGGGAAAATTTTAGGGCGTCCAGGGGGACATTAAGATTATTTTAAAATCGTGTTAATACAAGAACCGATTGTTTGATATTTCTTTTCCTTCCATACTTTACTGTTCTATACTTCTCGCCCTTCTGAAATTCGTTTTATAACGTAAGTAGACCCGCAAATCACGTTTTATGTAGACTTCTAGACTTGTTCTAGTATGTGTTATTAAATTTAGCTTCCATTTTTACGTATACTGTGTATGTGTAGGGGTGAATTTATAAACAGGAAATACGAAAAGGGGGGCGGAGGGGGATGACATTCTGAACATATGGTAAAGGGGTGCATGGGTCATAAAAAGGTTGAGAACGACTGTCCTTGGACATTTCATGGTACTCATTTTAGACTGGGTTGAGTTGGGATCACAAGTCAGATTTAAAAAAAAAAAAAGAGCATCAATTTCCGTGGAGATGTGAACTCATGACTATCGCCACTGCGTTAACGTGGCTGCTAAAACCAAAGTAGACAGGATTTAAAAACGGCTTAAAAATCAAGATGATCTACTTCATTGCACGGGGTTTTATCTCATTTGTCCCGGTCTCTTTCCGCAGTGCAGTAGGAAGTTTTTAAACGTCGTGACTTCTGTGGCAGACTTTTCACGACAGGGTCAGGTACGCCGTGTAGTGATCCCGGAGAATTACTTTCTACAGGAATCCAAGCAATTTATTAGCGCTAGAGGAGATGCATGGAATTTTGTCTCATCTGGCTCGGTCTCTTTTCGCAGACCGAGCCTACGGAAAGCGTCGCACAAAGCACGGAATCAGTAGCTCCAGCGACGACCCCCAGCAGGCTCCGAAAAAATTACACTCTTGAACCGAACGACGCAGCCCCGGAATCGAACCCACAACCTTCGGAAAGCGAGGCAGCCGCCGTAATCATTTGGCCAAGGAGACTCCTCAAGTAGACAGGACATAAACCAGCAATATACAGCTGCGAGCTGTTACAATAGAAGTACCCCCAGCATGTTATCATCCTCCTATGATCCTGCGTTTGCGGAGTGGACGTCTGGCTTTACTGCATAATGATTTGGAGGTTGTAGAATAGGAGCGCAAGGTTGATAGCAAGCGAGCAAGAGGTAGACAATGATACAAGTGGGAAGATAACATCAAGAGATGGACGAACATCAGCCTGACAGAATGTACAGTCAAGGCGAGTGACAGATAGTGTTGGAAATCTCTTGCAGCCAACCTTCATTGTGGAAACGGCACCTGATTGATTGAATGAGAATAGGAGGACCCGTATGCACTTCGTGCATGTTAACAGATTCAAACAAAAGTAGGCTTGAATCAAACATAAATGCATAGCTGAAAATGGGAAGTACGGGTGTGAGACAGTTAGACTTAAACATTGTTAATATCGTAGCGGAAATTTTGTATTATATATAAAATTAAAGGGGCTTACATAAGCAAAACTACTGTATAAAAGTCGATGGCAGATACGGAAAGTCGTTCAAGACGATTAACCATCCTATGGCAATTAATCAGTTAAAATAACCCCCGCAGACAGAATATCGAAATGTGTAGGCCAATAGGCCGCTGTTCAGGCAACGTTTCATAATATGGGTGATACACCAGCTGCCTTTACTTTCCAAAACATTTCTTTGTACCTTTTTAGAGCTGTGTCTACCTTGTAAAAATCCACCTCAATCGGAATTCGAAGTTTTGGGGCAAGTATTTCCTCTTTGCTGTTTTCATTTCCGGTTCTACACGAATTTACTTCACTTAGACTGGGTCGGCGGGTCTCCGTGGCGAAGGTGTTACGGACGTAATTTATAATCCCGTATACCCACGTTCGAAACAGAGCTGCGCGCGATTTTGCAACAGACCGCGTTGCGTTGGTTTTGCGTTGGTAACAGAGCTGGTCGATCAGAAAGCAATGGCAAACTACTGAATGTAAACTTGCCAAGAGATAACAACGACAGAAATGCTGGTGTTGACTGCGATGTCCTAGAAAGGATATGCAAAAAAGAAAAAGAAAAAAAAAAAAACACATTTAAAAAAATAAATAAATAAATAAAAACTGGGTCGACCAGGTCAATTTAAAAAATTCCAATTCGCCTCTATGCGTATGGAACACTAGACTTTTTAACTATTCGTCGTTTATAAATTGTCTTCATTATGTCTGTCACCAGCTGGCATGGCGCTTGATGATGATGATGATGATGATGATGTTGATGATGATGTCTGTCTAAGGAGTCTGCGTGGCGAAGTGGTTACACCGCCTGGGTCGAGCTCCGAAGGTAGTGGGCTGTATTCCGGATTACGTCATTCAGTTAACTAGTGCAGTTTTCTCGGAGATTCCTGGGGGTCGTCACTGGAGCTACGGAGTTAGTACTTTGTGCCACACTTTCAGCAGGCCGGTCTGCGAAAAGAAACCGAGCCAAATGGGATAAAATTAGATGCAAGTCCTCCAGCGCCGATAAAGTGCTTGGATTTCTGTAGAAAGAAATCCTCCGGGTTCACTATTCGGTATACCTGACCCGGTCGTGAACAGTCTGTCACAGAAGTCACGCCGTTTAAAAACCTCCTACTCCACTCATACACTTGCTGGACTGACGGGCATGCATCACTATACTGGATCTTCATTCGCCGAGGAATTTCCATAGGTTTCACCCCTTCACTGATTAAAAAAGAAAAAAGAAAAACAAACAGAATGCTACTCCTCTTTGGTTGATGTCAAAGGTGGGCCTGCCATCTTTAAACTCATAACGTCACATTGTTCGCCTGCGCCGAGATGTAACGTGCTTAACACTCTCGACATCCTTACCTACACTATTGACAGGCTACAAGACAATAGCATGGCTATTGTAATTTCTATCACACTTTTAAGGTTTTCGTTTGAAGACTCCTCTTACAAGGCATGCAGGCACATCACCCACAACTCGTGGGCCCTGGCGGGCTTGTCGACAATACTACCCGGGCAGGTAAAGAAGAAGAAGAAGAAGAAGAAGAAGAAGAAGAAGAAGAAGAAGAAGAAGAAGAAGAAGAAGAAGAAGAAGAAGAAGAAGAAGAAGAAGAAACAAGGAAGAGGAAAAAGAAAAGAAGAAGAAGAAGAAGAAGAAGAAGAAGAAGAAGAAGAAGAAGAAGAAGAAGAAGAAGAAGAAGAAGAAGAAGAAGAAGAAGAAGAAGAAGAAGAAGAAGAAGAAGAAGAAGAAGCAGAAGAAGAAGGAGAAGAAGAAGAAGAAGAAGATGAAGAAGAAGAAGAAGAAGAAGAAGAAGAAGAAGAAGAAGAAGAAGAAGAAGAAGAAGAAGAAGAAGAAGAAGAAGAAGAAGAAAGGAAGAGGAAGAAGAAAAGAAGAAGGGGGAAGAAGAAGAAGAAGAAGAAGAAGAAGAAGAAGAAGAAGAAGAAGAAGAAGAAGAAGAAGAAGAAGAAGAAGAAGAAGAAGAAGGAGGAGGAGGAGGAGGAGGAGGACGAAGAGGAGGAGAAGGAGGAGATTGGGACGAAATAAAGAAGAAAGAGGAGAATAAAGTGAAGGATGACGAAGAGGAGTATGAGCACATAGAAGCGGACAAGGTAGAGAACAAGAAAGATGACGTACAAATAGACAAGAAGAAGACGAAAGAATATTGCCATTTACATAGAGCATGGATAAGTTGAAGGCATTGGCACTTAACGTAATAATAATAATAATAATAATAATAATAATAATAATAATAATAATAATAATAATAATATTTAGCCAGGATACAAGTCAACACGACGTACAACCAAACCCCAACACAGAAAATCTTGGAAATACATTCCCCTAAACTGTCCATGCGGAGACGGCACAGCATCCTTATTCTTATTCTTCTATTATCGACATGTCTATTCTGTCCCATCCAGTGACATTAATATGTATTCTTACCCATCAGACACCACAATCATCTTCTCTTCCTACAAAGATTTCCTATCAAACCGCAACATCCCATTTTTGGCGTATTCACCGAGCTGTGAGGACAGGCGATTTATTTGCAGTACGGTAATTGTCACTGCTTGCAGCTGTCGCGTCCACAAGGCTCGTTTATTCACCTAATTACGGTACGGTATTAGTAATTCTTTCAGCCGAATCTGCTAAACTGTACCGGAGGCAGGATTTTTTTTTTTTCTATATATAATAGTTTGATAATAGCTAATATATTGTCACATCGTGAACGCACATTCTCTTTCCATCTGTTGTACGTGTGCTGAAAGGGGGCTATTTAGGAGCACATTATTTTTAGTTTGGCAACGTTGTTTTGTGTTTAGGTTGGACGTTAGTTTTGTGTGTTGGGCATATCAAAACTTGTTGATTTTGTGTTTAAGTAAATCATTGGATTGATAGTCTTAGCTGGATAACAACTTCGTTTCATCTGAAATCGATGTGATTGTGGTGAGTAAAGTGTTTTGTTGTGTTGATAGAAATCTTTTAGTAGTTCATCTGTCTGTCTATATACATATCTAAATATCTATATACCGATATGTCTGTCTATGTATTTGTCTATTTATCTGTTGATTTGTCTGTCTATTTATATTCTATTTATCTGTCTATGTATCTAAGCATCGATATATCTTTCTGACTGCCTGTGTATCTGTCTATTTAGCATCGTCAGTATCCAATACGTGCACTCACGCTGGGAAATCTCACTTTCATGACTGAAAAGAGTGTACTGATAATCAGTTGGAATAGAAAAAAAAGTGTTCACACTTCTACACATTATTCATGTCGATTACGAGTGAACATCTCGAACAAACGTGCTCAAAGAACATAAACAACAAGGACTATCTATCTATCTATCTATCTATCTATCTATCTATCTATCTATCTATCTATCTATCTATCTATCTATCTATCTATCTATCTATCTATCTATCTATCTATCTATATGTCTGTCTGTCTGTCTGTCTGTCTGTCTGCCTGCCTGCCTGCCTGCCTGTCTGTCTGTCTGTCTGTCTGTCTGTCTGTCTGTCTGTCTATCTGTCTGTCTGTCTGTCTGTCTGTCTGTCGGTCGGTCAGTCGGTCGGTCGGTCGGTCGGCCTGTCTGCCTGCCTGCCTGCCGGTCGGTCGGTCGGTCGGTCGGTCGGTCGGTCGGACTTACCTACCTACCTGTTTGCCTGTCGGTTGATCGGTCGGTCAGTCGGCCTGTTAGTTTGCCTGTCCAACCGTCAACTGTACCGTCCATCCATCTATTCCTCCCCTCATCCATCCATACACCTTTTCATCCACTAATTCTTTCTTCATCCCATTTTTCCATCCATCATTCCCTCTGTCAGTACATACATGCTTCTATTTATCTATCTGTCAGTCTATCTGTCTCTCCATTCGTCCTCCATGCCTCCCTCTCTCCACCCATCAATCCATGCATCCACACATCCACCCACCCCTCCATCCATCCACCCCTTCATTCATCCATCCATCCATAGACCCATCCATCCATCCATCCATTCACCCCTCCATCAACCCACCCCTCCATCCATCTATCCACCCACCCCTCCATTGATCCATCCATCCATCCACCTTCCATCCATCCATCCACCCTCTACCCATCCATCCATCCATTCACCTCTCCATCCATCCACTCATCCACCTCTACATCCAACCATTCATCCACCTCTCCATCCATCTATTCATCTATTCATTCACACCTATACCCCTCCATCCATCCATCCATCCAACCATCCCTCCCTCCTGCAGTCCATCCATTCTACCACCGCTCCAACCTCCATCCACATATCCACCTATCCATCCATCCCTCCGTCTGTCCATCCATTCACCCCTCCATCCATCCATTTATGTATCCACCATTCCACCCCCTCACTTCATCCATTCACCCACCACTCCATTAGCCCACACCACCTGCTCCTCCCTCCCTCCATTCATTCATTCATCTATCCATCACTCCATCCATCCCATGTGATCCTCCCTCCCTCCATTCATCCATCCATCCATCCACCACTCCATCCATCCATATATCCACCACTCCATCCATCCATCTATCTACCACTCCATCCATCAATCTATCCATCACTCCATCCATCCATCCACCCCTTCCATCCATCCACTCTTCCATTCATCCACCCATCCATCCACCACTCCATCCATCCATCCCTCCATTCATACAACCATCCATCCTCCCCTTCCATCCATTCACCCCTCCAACACTTCATCCATCCACCCCTCCATCAATCCATCTATCCATCCATCCACCACTCCATCCATCCATCCCTCCATTCATACAAAAATCCATCCACCCCTTCCATCCATTCACCTCTCCATCCATCCATCCACCCCTTCATCCGTCCATCCCTTTTTTCCTCCATCCACCCTTTCATCCATACGTCCCGCCATCCACCTATCCATTATTTTATCCATCCAATAATCCATTCATCCATCATCCACCATCCACCCATCCATCCATACATACATCGATCTATACATCGATCTATCCATCCAGTCAGTCACTCCTCCATCAATTCATCCATCCATCCATCCATTCACCCCTCCATCAACCCCCATCCATCCATCCATCTACCAATCCACCCATCCGCTCATCCATCCATCCACCCATCCATCGATCCATGCATCCATCCAACCCTCTATCCATCCATCCATCCATCTTGTATTTATCTTCAAACATATCTCTGCCCACAGATTAGACAGACAGAGACCACATACAAGTTTATGTATAATCTCTATGTTTTGATACCCCCCCCCCCCGATTTCTATAAAATAAATATATACCCCGCTCCCCCTCCCACACACTAACTGCGACCAATTTCTCGCCAATGTTTACTTTCCTACCACTAATAGCTTCTGGAGTCTATTTATGTTATGTAGACTCTGATGCCATCTATCACGCCATTGTGACCACGCCATCATAAAATGTCCATCTCAAATAATCCACGCAAACAGAATCCTTTCTCATGTAATCCACACAAACAGAATCCCATCTCAAATAATCCAGACATGTGTGAATTCAATTCCGCGCATAAACACTTTTGATTCCTCCTGGTTGTACACAATTAAGGTTTCGTCAAACAGAAATAGCTTTAATATTTCAACCAAGAGCATGACAAAGATCATTTTTGAGGGGATGGACTGGCTAAGATTTTATGATGTATGTCTATGTCTCCTTTTAAGGGGCATAACTAGTTGAGACGTAATGTCTTTTAGTCTATAAACATATAGATCTAGCAATGTGTGCCCAAAGCGCCTTAACTGATTCAGTGCCAAACAAAAAGTAAATATAACCAGACGTGGCACACAACCGAATGAACAACAATTATAATGTAAATTTCCGTTCACTGAGCATTGAAATTGTGGAACATACTTAGAAACAAAACAAATAACACGATGACCTTAGTGGCGATATACCATCCCTCTGTCCATATGGAAGTCGCATGTGACGGTATATTATCCTTTGGCACACTACCAGTTTTTTTTTTTTTATCATATCCTTTACAGGACTTAGCTGTCAACACCAGCATCTTTCAGCTGTATGTTGATCTCTTGATAAGATTACGCTCAGTAGTTTGCCATTGCTTTCTGAGCGGCCGGCTAACATACCCCGTAAGTTACCGATGCGATTCGAACCACTGCTGATTTGAACCGTCATCACGTTACCGACGAGAGTATACGATATTACGGAGAAAAGTCATAACCTCTAAGCCACGAAGCCGGCACACACTACCAGTTAATGTGTGTAAAATGGACCTTTTTACATTAACTTGGAAAGAGGAACAAGAAAGAAGAAAAATAAGATCAGCGTGTGCTTTGCAGGCGTAGGCGTTCATGTCTCTGTGCATATCTTGGTCGTTGGTGTTCAGATCAATCCATTGATGACAATTCTCAATTTCACCGTCTTATTCCTACAAGCATATTTGCTCTCCGTCCTCCTCTTGTGCCGACGATATTTCCAGGTGTCACTTGCTGTTTGTTTTTCAACGCCTTTCTTCCATTTATTTAACCAAAGACCACTATTTGTTTCTTATAATTAGAAATTATTTGCTTGTTCTTACAGGACATTGCAATTAACCCTGGCATTTATGGCCTGTTTGTGATTTACTGGGAAATGTTTAGTTTAATAGCCTCCTTTGTGTATTTGTGTATAATGTTTTATTACCACAAGCCGTCTCCAGGCTGCGGTGTGTCTGTCACGGTCATGTTTCTAAGGCTTTATAACAAAAATGAGCCCTCCTCCACCCCACCCCACCCGCGCTCACCCTCACTCCCCCCTCCCCAACAATCAAACATGAAAGAACTTCAACTGAGACTGTCCATCGATAATGTTGAACACATCAGCCACGGAAGCATACATAGCCAAGGCTTCAAAATAAGACATTTATTGAGCATACATGATAAGCTATGCTTGCTTGCTTGTGTTCGCTGGCTGTGAACTCCAGCGTGAAGTCCTCTATGTCGGATGAATACAGCATGTTGTCCAACATCAGTGTGATGTCACACAGGACCTGAGGTTTGCGTGAGTAGGCGTAGATCTTGCCAGTTGTCACTAAGTTCTCCAATCCATTTCTTCTCATAACATGTCCAAACAACTTTGACTGTCTACGTCTAATTTGTCTATTCAATTTACGATTTTCATTTGTCTCCTGTAGTACTTGGTCATTGGTTTTTCTGTCTGTCTATGGTATTCTTTGCATTTTCCTCAGAAACCACATTTCTGCAGCCATCAGATGTTTTTTTCAGCTTGACTGCTCATTTCCAAGTTTCACATCCATACAAAAGAATAGGCTCTATGTAGCCCTTCAACACTATTTTTCTCGTTTCAGTTGACATCATTTTATTGGCCAGTATGTTTTTCATCTTGCTAAAGGCTACTTGTGGCGAAGTGGTCAAGCCGTTTGGCTCGTGCTCAGAAGGTTGTGGGTTCGATTCCGGGCAGCTCCCTTCAGTTTACGAGTTAAATGTTTCGGAGACTCCTGTGGGTCATCGCTAAAAGCTACGGAGTTCGTGAGACTGAGCCATATGGGATAAAACCCGGTGCAATGAAGTCGATCCTGTCGACTTTTAAGCGACTTTTTTTTTTAAAGGCTACTTTCGTCATGGCGATTCTTGTTCTAATCTCTTCAAGGCATCTCCCATCAGATGTTAAGACTGTTCCGAAATAATTGTACCGATACTTGTTGAAGAATATTCCCATTTACTTGTATATACCATTGTGGTATTTCATTCTTCCCAGTGACGACCATAATCTGTGTCTTTTTACAATTTAATTCTAACCCCAGTTGTTCACTGTGTGCAACAACCGCATTTATTAATTGTTGCAGATCCTGCGCATTGTCTGCAATCAATACTGTATCATCTGCATAACTAATATTATTGACGTTTCGTCCTCCAATGTTAATTCCATTTATATCTTCTACATTTCTGAGAATATTTTCACTGTATATGGTAAAATGATCTGGAGACACTACACATCGCTGCCTAACACCTCTCTTAATAGGCTGATATTGTCCCACTTCATTATCAATCCTTATTGCAGCTTGTTGTTTCCAATATATGTTTTTTTTAATGTCTAATGTCTTTCACATCAATTTGTAGATCTGCAAGCATATCCACCATGTTGACATGTCTAACTCTATCAAAAGCCTTTGTATCTTATATATAAATAAGGATCGTATGTCTGTCTGTATCTATGTATGTCCTTTGTGCGCTCGCGAACGGCCCATCCGATTGAGATGAAATTTTCTACACGCCTTCCTTTCAGTCCAGAGCTGTCAACTGTCATAGTTTTTTAGTGTGAAATCGCCTGCTTACTCAGTATTATTTCATTTTTCATTTTTCATCATAATTTCATATATTTCAGGGGACCTAACTCCGTAAAAGTTATTTCAAGGGGCATAACTTTTCTGTATAACTTATAGTCATATTGTGGCATCGTTTTCAAAGATTTATAAACTCTGTGTCCATAGTTATGTACCGGCATATGAGTTATAATAAATAATGATACAAACTGTAAGGCATTTTTAAAGTTTTCATAAAAATAATGCACAATGCATAACATTGTAACTCATCTTTATTTGCTTAAGAAGTTACTGTAGTCATGCAGGTGATTAGCAAGCGTTTTCATTAAAAATAATGGATGGTGTCTGGAAGGACATTCTTTTAAGTTACTTTTTTTGTTGTATGAATTTAATGAGAACTTATATGACTACTTATGTGAATTAAATGAGATGCTCCCCACCAGGGACTGGGCGAAGCCGGACAGGGTCAGGCAGACAGACAGACAGACAGACAGACAGACAGACAGACAGACAGACAGATAGTCGGTAACGGGAACGAGAACTTATATGACTACTTATATGAATTAAATGAGATGCTCCACACCAGGAGCTGGGCAATGCCGGGCCGGGTCAGACAGACAGACAGACAGACAGACAGACAGACAGACAGACAGACAGACAGACAGTCGGTAACGGGAACGAGAACTTATATGACTACTTATATGAATTAAATGAGATGCTCCCCACCAGGGACTGGGCGAAGCCGGGCCGGGTCAGCTAGTAGTCAATAAAGCAAAGATGTATACCCTTGTTTACTTCTATAGCACGTTCAATAACTGGTCGAAGTATATATATATATACTTCTTTATGATAGTACCCGTCACCTCGTAAACATCAAAACTATCAAGTGCCTTACTGAGCGGCGTGGGCGATCATGATTCTCCACATCTCACTTTCTCCAATATCGTATATCAATACGTGTGATGATACTTTCTGATGACTGTCAATAATTTTCTTTTATTGTATACCTCATTCTCTTTGTCCAAAAATATTTACAGTTGTGATAATATGTTATTGTTTACGTTGTTTTCACAATGTGACAAAGAAGTTCGATTCCTTTTTGTGATGTTTGTGATAAGTTAGAAATGTACAAGTTATCAGAGGAATCGCCATTGGTGGAAAAATATCAATAACATTAGATATGCGGGAGATACCGTATTGATTGTTAGATAATGAGCAGGATCTGCAACATTTAGTAAATACGGTTGTTGTACACGGTGAACAACTTGGGATATAATTAAATTGCAAGAAGACACAGATTATGGTCGTCACTAAGATGAAATAAATACTACAATATAAGATTAAAGTAAATGGGAATATTCTTAAATAAGTGAATTAGTATAACTATCTCGGAACAGTCATAACAAGGGATGGGAAGTGCCTTGAAGAGATTAGAACTAGAATTCTTATTTCAAAGGTAGGATTTTGCAAGATTGAAAACATATGACCAATAAAATCATGTCAGTTGTAACGAGAAAAAGAGGTGTTGAAATGCTACATATAACCTGTACTTTTGTATGGATGTGAAACGTGGACAATGAGCAGAGAAGATGAAAAAACATCCAATGACAGTAGAAATGGTGTTTCTGAAGAAAATACAAAGAATACCATGGACATACATAAAAATCAATGACCAAGTCCTACAAGGAACAAATGAAAACCGTACACTGATTAGAGAAATTAGGCGTAGACAGTCACAAGTTGTTTGGACACGCTGTGAGAATTAATACATTAGATAAATGGTAACAACTGGCAAGATTGAGTTGAAGATAACAAGAGGAAGGCAGAGAAGTAAATATCTGTATCGCTTGGCCACATGGCATGGTCGAAACAAGAACACAACTGATCCAAGACTCTGGTGATCGCGTGAGATGGCTAAATATGACCGCCCACGCTTATGGCCATAGCATATGATGATGATGGTGACACCAAAATGTGACATATAAATAGAAGGGCACATGCTTAACCAAGTGGATAATTTTAAATACCTAGGGGCACTTATGACATCAGATGGAAGATGTGCAACAGAGATTAGGAGAAGAACAGGGCAGGCAAAAGCCACATTTCAGACAATGAAAAGTATCTTATGCAATTAGTCACTATCAATTAATGTAAGAAAGAGAGTGCTGAAATGATATATAGAACCAGTGTTGCTGTATGGCAGTGAATCTTGGAATGTAAATGAACAAATTAGGAAGAACTTAGAAGCAACAGAGACGTGGTTTTTGAGACGAATGTTGCGAATTCCTTGGACTGCCAGAGTAACTAACAACGATTGCCTGAAAGAGGCTAAAGAAACTAGAACACTTTATACAACAATAAGAAAGAGACAAACAGCTTTCTTTGGTCATGTGATGAGAAGGGAGATAATGGAAAACATTGTAACAACCAGAAAGATGAGGGGAAGAGAGGCAGAGGCCGACCAAGAGAAATGATGCTGGACGGATTTAGACGGTGGCATGGAGGAATACCAGCAGCAGAGTTGATCCAGAACACCAAAGACTGTGGAGAGACATGAACGCCTACGCCAGCTGGCAGGGGAACTTGATGATGATTGATTATGATATATGATGATAAGCTGCCATTGTTTTCTAACCTCTTTCAATATTTTTGAATGTAACCATTTTGGCTGTCTAAGGTAGTTTGCCGCATTCTTCTGTAAAACCCATTTCTGTGACTTCATCCCCAACTTTACATCTAACTAGAAAGCCCAAGGACGTTATTTATATAAACTCATTTAACGCGAACTAACGAACGAACGAGCACATTTTATTTTCAAAGGGTTAAGAACTAGGCACACAGGCCTGCCTAACATAGTGCCCTTCTAACACTCTCTTTCATACATGATTCGATCCACACATCACTTATGAGGTTAACGGAGAACAACAACAACAATATCAATATATGCATTATAAAGCCATGGTAAATATATACAAATCAATACTACATGACTCAGTAATAGCAATTATCTATGTGACAATTGTTATTTGTTATGGGAGACATACTGTGCTACCAATGGGAGTTAGTTGGTGCATATCCTTTACAGGACTTAGCAGTCAATCCCAGCATTTTTCTTTGGCTGTTCGTAATTCCTGGGCAAGTTTACGTTCAGTAGTTTGTCATTGCTTTCAGAACGACCGGCACCCATACCATTTCACTTTTAAAAAAAAACAACGCGAGGCGTTCTGCTGCCAAATCGCCAGCAGCGGTGTTTCTAATTGCGTCCGCCACATCAATAGGAGACTAACTGTTATACTAGGATTTTATTATGATAACATTATGAAGTGAGCTGGCCATCTCTCTTCCACACTGTTTATCTTTCGCAGATAAATATACCGCTTGCCACTTGTCAGTGAAAAAGCTCTAACTCATATACATACATTTCTCTTTTTCTTCTGTTTTTTATCCGTCATTGATGTATCGACCGTCAACCAAACCACATCAAGCCGTTCTATTGTGTATTATCTCCAGCAGCTTTCATCATATCTTCCCAATATTATTTCTGTCAGTAATTAGCTTCTCCATCCAGGTGCCAATCCGGGATTCTTTTCTAGGTGTAAATAATGTAATCTGCACCCGGACTCCGTCTGGCTTCCTCCGCACGCGTCATATCTCTTTTATAAGAGCGGCCTGTCATTTTGGTGGGGGGTTGGGTCATTCTTTTGTCTTCACGTAACTTGGTCATGGTTGATTGGATTTTGCGGCTGAATTATTTTTCTTCGTGATGGAGTAGCCTGTCCTAAACACAACCCTTCCTTAGCTGCCTATTGTGGCATGCCTGATAGGGTGCAGTGTTACTTTACTATTCTTTGCCTTCCTTGCGGGCACGGGTAACGTACAAGGCGGAACATTCATTCAGTGGATGATCATCAGTAAGTAAAGGACCCAGTTTACACGCCTCAAGTAGTATTAGAAATATGGTGCTAGATCAATATTTTTGATAGTCCATTCAGCACTCAGCGGGTAATGTAGTCAATATCACCGACCGCCTTCACTTCCCATGTCGTTTCTTGGTACAGCTGCTAGCTGATCTGTGGACAGACCGAGTCAGGTGGTGTACAACCCGAGTCAGATGGTGTACAACCCGAGTCAGATGGTGTACAACCCGAGTCAGATGGTGTACAACCCGAGATACACTTTAGTTCCCATTTTAGCCCGAGTTGGTTTGGAAGCCCAGGTCAAGTCTCAAAGTTCACATCTGCCTCAGAGAGGATCGAATCCATGACCTCCAGATCTACAGGCGAGTGTCTAACCACCACGCTAGCACGTGTATCTTTACGGGGTATAGTAATGCTAGGATGAGAACCTCTGGTGTTGAACTGCCTTGATTAGGGGTATAGTAGTGCCATGATGCCGGTCTCCCTGGCCTAGGTGTTAGCGTCTTTCTCCGTAATCCCGTATAATCTTATGAGTAACGAGATGTGGGAGAGAATCGGTAGCGGTTCTCGCCGCGTCGGTAACTTACGAGGTATGTGAGACGGTCGCTCAGAAAGCAATGGAAAACTACTGAGCGTAATCTTGCCCAGTACATCAACAGCAGCTGAAAAATATTGATGCAACATCCTGTAAGGGATATGCAAAAAAAAAAAAAATGCCATAATGAGAACCCTTGTGTTGAACTTCCTTAATTAGGGGTATAGTAATGCTATGATGAGAATCTCTGGTGTTGAACTGCCTTGATTATGCAACTTTGTTGCCACTCAACAACTCCCGAAGTGGCTGGCCTGGGAGATTTATGCACTGCGAAATGCACCTGTAATCATAGGCCTTTCTTATCATCGCAGGCGAGACCTGGATTCCAGAGCGCAATCTGTGCCAAAGTACATTTATGTTATTCGTTTGATCTACACACATAAGCCACAAACGATTGGTTGTACAATTTATTGTCTGGCATATTTCGCTGCAGATAGATTGACAGATTTCACCTGTCCGGGCAGATATAACGACAGGCTATTGTGTTGTTAGTTAGTTAGCTGGATAATTAATAGATAGTTAATAAGGTAATTAATTAGTTAATTAGTTAATTGCTTAGTTAATTAGCTAGTTAGTTGTTATTTAGCAAGTTAGGTGCTTATTTAGGTAATTAGTTAGTTAGCTGTTTATTATGTTAGTTAGGTAGTTAGTTGTTTAGTTAGTTAGTTAGTCAATTAATTGCTTAGTTAATTAGTTAGTTAGTTAGTTAATTAGTCAGTAAGTTGCTTAGTTAGTTAGTTGCTTATTTAGTTAGTTGCTTATTTAGCTGGTTAGTAAGTAAGCCAGTCAGTTAATTAATTAGACAGCAAGATAATTAGTTGATTAGTTGGTTAGTTAGTTAGTTAGTTAGTTAGTTAGTTAGTTAGTTTAGTTAGTTAGTTAGCTAGTTAGTTAGTTGTTATTTAGCAAGTTAGGTGCTTATTTAGGTAATTAGTTAGTTAGCTGTTTATTATGTTAGTTAGGCAGTTAGTTGTTTAGTTAGTTAGTTAGTCAATTAATTGCTTAGTTAATTAGTTAGTTAGTTAGTTAATTAGTCAGTAAGTTGCTTAGTTAGTTAGTTGCTTATTTAGTTAGTTGCTTATTTAGCTGGTTAGTAAGTAAGCCAGTCAGTTAATTAATTAGACAGCAAGATAATTAGTTGATTAGTTGGTTAGTTAGTTAGTTAGTTAGTTAGTTAGTTTAGTTAGTTAGTTAGTTAGTTAGTTAGTTAGTTAGTTAGTTAGAGTTAGTTAGTTAGTTAGTTAGTTAGTTAGTTAGTTAGTTAGTTAGTTAGTTAGTAAGTCAGCCAGCCAGCCAGCCAGCCAGCCAGTCAGTCAGTCAGTCAGTCAGTCAGTTATTTACTTAGTTAGTTAGTTAGTTAGTTACTTAGTTAGTTAGTTAGTAAATCACCCAGTCAGTCAGTCAGTCAATCAGTCAGTCAGTCAGTCAATCAGTCAGTCAGTCAGTCAGTTAGTTAGTTAGTAAATCACTCAGCCAGTCAGTCAGTCAGTCATTTAGTTAGTTAGTTAGTTAATTAGTTATTTAGTTAGTTAGTTAGTTAGTTAGTTAGTTAGTAAATCACTCAGCCAGTTAGTCAGTCAATTAGTTATTTAGTCGAAAGATTATCCTCACTGCATATCCAACCAGTCAGTCTATAAGTGCTTGGCACCCTCCCCCCCCCCCACCGCCCCCCTTTTCTAACCCCCTCCCCCCTCCCCCCCCCCCCCCGCCCCACCTCACCTCTTCTCATTATCTCCTTAAGCGTGTAGAGACAGAAGATCCCATGTTACACAGCCAAGCAATTTGAAATTCCTTTCGGCTATCTTCTTTCGCATTGCAAATCTGATTGCGACGTCATTCATAATAATATCAGATAACAGAAACTGTATCCACTTAAATGTTCAATCGTGCAAAAAAAATCTGCATTCTTAAACCATGCATCTACGTTACTCACGAATGACAAAACAGTATCAGAGAGAAACCAACAGCTGTTGCCAGGGTCTGACCTACTTACACATAGATGTGCCTGGTAAGAGACATTCTGAAAGTTAGTGTTGTGTCGCGTGCGTTGTTAGCTATTTGTGTGGATCGATAGTTGGGTCGTTAGTTGGTTGGTGAGTGTTCTTGGCGGCTGAGGTTTAAGTCTTAACTGATTCAGTGCTAAACAAAAAAAAAAGCTTTAGACCAGACAAGGTACACAATCAAATAAACAAGTATTATAATATGATAACGCATTACACATAAATATCGATTGGGGAACGCTTTAAGGTCACTAAGAGAGTTGATAAATAAACAAGCATGTATTGTTTGGCGTTCATGTAAGTACAGAAAAGAAGTAGGGATTAGAGGACACACAAAACAACATAAAAATTGAAAGCTATAGTTACCCGCTGGTATTTGAACCTGTTGCCTCCAAATGACGACATCGTCTCGCTCTACGTACAAGTGTATTTCGTTCGACGCATGACCAACCAGACACCACAAAGAAACAGTGTCTTCATTAGCCAGGTCTATTATCCACATGGACCCACAACTATGGAGTATGGACAGAATTCGTATCTAGCCATTGACATAACATCACAGGTCTCTGAATTTGTAGGAACAAGAGTACTTCGACGCATCACCAACTAGACACCCCTAAGATACGGTGTTTTCATTAGCCAGGTCTATTATCCACATGAACCCACAACTATGGAGTATGGACAGCATTCGTATCTCAATATTGAAATAGCACCATATGTCCCTGATTATTATATTAATTTATTAAGTGCCATGGGATGATTTATCGCCTTAAGCGACTGACCATATCTGCCATGGGGTTATATATTTCCGAAATGTTATAACTGCAAAAGGCAAAGGTTATCTCAATTAAAATATAAATACAGTAGTGTTTCCTAAGCAACCTCCTGTAATGTAATATATAATACAACATGGATGCTACCACATTAAACAATGTTTAGGTCATAACTGCGACACTTCCCTACTCCCAATCACCCGCCATTAATTTAGTTTTCGGTCAAAACCTACTGTTTGTTTAGCACTGAATCTGTGAAATCACCATAGGTCAAATAACATACACACAAACACATCAGATTATAATGATGTATCCAATGTATTCACTAACATTTAAAACAAAGACATGATTGATAAATAATAATAGACCTCACCACAGATTTTGGGATGTCTAGTTGGTCATGGTCGGTGAAGGCGCTACGGACGCGGTTCGTGATTCCGTATACCCGCGGTCGAATCAAAGCTGCGCGCGACTTTGCAGCAGACAGCGTTGCTTTGGTATTTTACGAATTGGTATGGGTGGCAGTCGTTCATAAAGCAATGGCAAACTACTGAGTGCAAACTTGGCAAGATATCACAAATGCAAAAAAATACTGGTGTTGAATGCAATGTCATGTACAGGATATGCAATTAACTTTTTTGTTTAGTTGGTCATGCGTCGAAGTACACTTTGGAGGTGTCAGGTTCGAATCCCGGTCTGTAACTATAGCTTTCAATTGTTAGGTTGTCTAGTTCGTCCTCTAATCCCTGATTCTTTCCTCTAATTCTATGGGCGTCATACAATATATGTGTGTTTATTTATTATAATGTGAATGTTCACTCCCTGAGCAGTAAAATTGCGGCAGATACCGCGAAACGAAACAAATAACACAATTACCTTTTTTTTTTTGCATATCGTTTTACAGGACACCGCTGTCAACACCAGCATTTTACTGCTGTTGTTGAAGTCTTGAAAAGTTTACGTTAAGTAGTCTGCCATTGCCTTCTGAACGACCGGTTCCCATTAATCAATCAGGTGCCGTCTTCACAATGAAGGTTGGCTGCAATGGATTTGCAATACTCTCTGTCTCTTGCCTTGACTGTGCATTCTGTCAGGCTGATGTTCGTCCATCTCTTGATGTTATCTTGTCATTTGTATCGTTGTCTACCTCTTGCTCGCTTGCCCTCAACCTTGCCTTCCAATATGGTTTTTATAAAAGTATCATGTCTTTTAACGTGGCCGAAATATTTCACTTGCCTCCTCTTTATTTCTTTCATCAACTCTCTCTTCATTCCCAGTTTTTCTAGAACCTCTGCATTTGATTGTTTTTGTTTCCATGAAATACGACATATTCGTCTGTATATCCACATCTCCAAGGCTTCTATGCGACTTTCTAGTTGCTTGTTCAATTTCCAGGTTTCCGCGCCATACCAATTCTTTAAAACCCAGCGCAACGCGGTCTGCTGCCAAATCGTAAGCAGCTATGTTTCGAACGAGGGTTAGCGGGATTTCGAACCGCATCCATAAATCCTTCTCCACGGAGACGGCACGATGACCTTAGTACGGCGATATATCATCCTTCTGTCCAAATGGCAGATCATATATGGCGATATGGTATCATTCTGCACTGAATGAGTTAAATTCAGTGAAGTGGCTTTTTGATCACCCAAACCCTGAAAAGGAAAAACATAGCAGTAAAGGGCACTATTCGACGTATTAAGGCATATTGTGCGAGACATATTTTTACAGAACAATCGGCTTGCGATGCCTAAGTAATGGTGGGTTTATTACATATTACTTATTACAGAGGGTTTATTACATACGATTTATTATATGGGATTTGTTTAGAGGATTTATTGCAGAAGATTTATTACAGAAGATTTATTAAATCGGATTTATTACAGAAGATTTATTTCATCGGATTTATTACAGACGATTTATTACATCGGATTTATTACAGAAGATTTATTACATCGCATTTATTACAGAAGATATATTACAACGGATTTATTACAGAATATTTATTACAACCGATGTATTACAGTAGGTTTACTACATAGGATTTATTACAGAAGATTCAGTTAGTTAGTTGCATGTGTTCAAAATCAAGTCACCATCTATTCCCCTCAAAGACGTTTTCTGGTACCTATTTTAGTCTGGGTTGACTTGGGAGCTGGGGCTAATTTTAAAAACTTCGAATTCATCCCATTGGGAATCGACCCCAAAACCACCGGGCAGGCAGGTGAACGTCTAGCCACTATACTACCGCAGCATCCGTTGTGGATCTACTCATCGTCATCTTCATCCTCTACTTTTGCGCTCAAGTGTCGTGGAGCGATATAGTTGACGCTTAAGAGTCGGATGTGTCGCCTGGATAGTGTCATGCCGTGTGATTGTAAAATGTCTTTGATGTGTATGACACATTTTCTAAGTGGTCTCGAGGTATGGTGTCCGCCTCGAGTGCTGGAAGTTCCGGGTTCAAGCCCCGGTGAGGGCCGGGAGTTTTTCACGTGGATTTCTAGTAACAAAATTGCCTCTGGTCTCTGGGTAGTGAGATCGGACGCCCGTATATATTGTTACTCACGTAAAAAAATCTCTTGGCAGTTGGAAATCGAAAAAGAGTAGCCTAACGGCGCTGCCAGGGCAAAATGTCCTGTTAAAAATCTACCCAAAGTATTTCAGGAACCTCGCCGGTGCTACGAAGTTCGTCTGAGATTCTCCGGACTCAGGCTTGAGTTAGGAGTAGAATGGAGCATTAGTTGGTTACTACCGTGTGTTATGATGTTGATCCGTCGACTAAACTAAACTATCGTTTTGCGGACATAGTTATGTTTTGATGTTCTAGTAACAGTGTATTCATTACAGATTATTTATTAGAGAGGTGTTATTACATAAGATTTATTACAGATTTACTATAGAGGATTTATTACATCTGAGTTATTACAGAGGATTTATAAAAGATGATTTGTTACAGGTGATTTTTACACATATTTATTGCATATGATTTACTACAGAGGATGTATTACACAGGATTTATTACATCTAATTTACTACAGAGGATTTATTACATGGTTCCCTAAGCAAAACGTAAGTGCTTGAGAGATAAATCGAGCACACTGTGCTAGCTTCATGTTTGTAAAGACCAACCGACACTTGAGTGATTCGGTCGATAACACGCCAGCCTCCTTTTCTTCTCAAGACATTTCCTGGTACCTCTTTTAGTCTGGGTGGCCCCGAGAGCCTTGATCAAAGGATTCGAACACACCACCATCAGACAATCTTGTGGTTCAGAGAAACCCAACATTGAGGACCGTTGGGTGAGCTAAATCAAGCCAGTGAGGTTCATACAAGAGACAACATTCCAGAGTTAGACCATTCATTTCCAGCGACCGATTGAAGAAGAAAAAGGAGGGCATGGGGGATGGGGTTGGGGGTGGACGGTAGAAGAAGAAGAAAAAAAGAAGGAAGAAAGAAGACAGAAGGAAGAAAGAAGGAAGAAGGAAGAAAGAAGGAAGAAAGAAGGAAGAAGGCAGAAAGGAGGAAGCAAGGAAGAAGGAAGAAAACGGTAAGAAAGAAGCAAGAAAGAAGGCGGGAAAGAGGAAGGAAGAAGAAAGAAGGCAGAATGGAGAAGGGAGAAAGAAGAAGGGACAAGGAAGAAGGGACAAGGAAGAAGCGAGAAGGAAGAAAGGAAAAGACGGGTGAAGGAAGAAGAAGGAAGAAGAAGGAAGAAGAAAGAGGAAGAAGGAGGAAGAAGGGAGATGGAAGAAGGAAGGAGGAAGAAGGGAAGAGCCCCCTGACACATAGACTCCTGATTTGTTGTTGTTGTTGTTGTTGTTGTGTTGTTGTTGTTGTTGGTGGTGGTGGTGCAAGTCCTTTGCAGAACGTTACAATCAAACCCACGTTGATTTGGTAGACTATACTACATTCTATAGTTGACCATTGTTTTCTGAACGAGATGTCGGCGTTGAAGACCAACTGACCCGTGTAGGGAATCAACCAACAAAACCGCCTTCAGCGCAAAGAAGTTTAAGAGTGTGCTCTCTTAACCTTTCAGCCATAATGACCTTCTTCTGCTGACTGCAAAAGTGATAATCGTAATTGAGCTGAATCGGGTGAATGCAACAGAAAGACTTCATCAGGTCTCAATTTATCAAAAATAAACGAAATCTAGGCTTTATGGTACAGAAAAAACTAATGTTTACATGCTTGTCTTAATTGAAAATGTGATTTCCAGTTCTAATCTCTGCAGCTTTCCATAGAGTGCGTTAGATTAGATAACAAACGGGCGAACTAACTTAACTTTCAAAGAGTCACAAATTGGGCTTCGCAGGCCCGTCTTACATTCTTCCAACTCACTTTTGCACACCAGATAACTATCATGACTTGTTACATTTACAATGAAAGAAAGAAAAATAAACAAACATTGTACAATGATTGCTGTACACATAAACCAAACATAAACATTTCATATTTAAACGCTAAGAAACAAGCAAATAGGCAGGCAGACATATAACATATGGATAGATGTCATAGAGTAATCTTAAAGGTGCGGAACCATTGCTAATCTAACGGGAAAACCAACTTTGCGCAGACAAAGAGACATGATAGTCAGTTTAACATTACCGCGATAGATCTTTAAAATTACGATAGGGGTATGTGTTGTATATTTTCAGCTTGACGGATTTATTTCATTGCTTTCACCAAAAGAAAAGAATGATCAAATCAGTCAGAAGGCCACCAAACCTTACTCAAGACGACTACCACGTTATGGACAGACCAGAACAGGTCATTCTTCTGCGCCTCAGAACAGGACACAATAGATTACGCAACCACATGTATACAAAATTCAAGATTGGTGACTCAGCCATGTGCACATGTGGTTTGGCGTCGCAGACAGCAGAGCACATACTCCAGGATTGCCCAAACTACAACATATCCAGGCGAACCTTCTGGCCTAGAGAGACAACAGTGGAAGATAAACTCTATGGACCGCTGAATGAACTAAAAAAGACTGTTAGATTCATACAAGAGACAACATTGCAGTTATAGACATATTTCAGGCGAACGAAAGAAGAAGAAGACTTCATTGCTTTAGTTTATGTTATATGTATTCTGCAGTATGCACTTGAGATGCAGGAAAATACACCAGGCATACACTGTGCAATCTATAGTTTGTGTTTTCGTTATTCAGATATCATAGTGTTATTTAAAGTTAACTGCTTATCCTTTACAGTACGTTACAACAATCAATACTAGCATTTATTGCATGTTTGTAATATACAAAGTACCTTTACATTCAGTGTGGCAAAGGGGGTTACGGTCGCAATTCGTAATCTCGCATACCGCGTTCTAAACACAGCTGCTGGCGATCTGGCAGCACACCGCCTTGCTTTGGTTTTCATACAATGATATGAGTTACGGTCGTTCAGAAAGCAATGGCAAACTACTGAAAGTAAACATCAAAAAATTGATTGAGTTGACTGCGACTTTCTGTAAAGAATATGCAACTACTTACAGTCTCTATACGGAAACCCCAACGAGTACATTCGGCGTGATTTACTAGGTATCTTCATATTCAGTAGTTTGCAATTGATTTCTTAACGGCCTACGCCTAATACCATCGAAGTAACACAAAGCGATCTGCTTTTAAATCGTAGTGCGGCGGATTTCAATATCTCTAGCTGTACGATGGGGAATTATGAAACTGGTTGCCCTAGTCCAGAAATCTCGGACTGCGCGAGAAACACTGACGCCAAAAGTGGAAAGGTGAGCGGAAATGGCGTTCATTCAAGCACGGGACGGCTTCGCGACAAGACAGGTGTTTTCAACTCAAGACGTAGGTTTATTTAAACACAAGACATAGGTTTTTTTTTTCTAAAATAAGACATTGGTTTTTTTTTTCTAAAACAAGATATAGGTTTTTTCCAACACAAGACATAGCTTTTTTCCAACACAAGACATAGCTTTTTTCCAACGTAAAACATTGCTTTTTTCCAACACAATACATAGGTTTTTTTTTCCAACGCAAGACATAGGCTTTTCCAAAACAAGATATAGGTTTTTCTAAGACAAGACATAGGTTGTTTTTTTTTTTAAATACAAGACATAAGTGTTTTCCAGCACAAGATAAGGTTTTTTCCCCAACAGAAAACATGTTTTTTTTTCCAACACAAGACATGGGTTCTTTCCAACACAAGACATGGTTTTTTTTTCTAACCTAAGACATGGGTTCTTTCAAACACAAGACCTAGGTTTTTTTCCAACACAAAACATGGGTTTTTTCCAACACAAAATATAGGTTTTCCTGCGACAAGTTATACACGTTAAAGGAATCACACAAGCTGCATGCATTACTTGTTAGACACGCACATAATATCTTTACACGTACTCTACAAGAGTTCGCCAGTAGCGGTACCTCAAAAGTGAGTTCTGTTTTCCACACATAGAGGATGACGGTTAAAAACCAGTGCTTGGCACCGTCCTGGGCTGCGACACGGAAAGATTGATATTATAGTGTCTAAGGAATATCACGCGTTACGCTGCATATACAGAAGTAGTGTTGCCAACAGACATTCAGTACCTAGTAGACGGTGTATGGGAACTCAAAGAACCTAAGTAAGAGGGAGTGACTCAGCTGGCCGTGGAGTTTGGTTGCCTGTGTATCATTAGTGAGCAAAGTTTATAGGGTGTATTTGTAATGACTGTGCAGTGTTTGAAAATATTGCCGGTCCAAGTTTTTTATTTACCCTATGAAAAGTTAATGCAACATAGTAGGTAAATATAAAACTTGGATCGGCAATATTCTCAAACCCTGCACAGCCATTAAGCATACACCCTGTATGCCAGCTGCTACCATGAGATGCTTCGAATACATTATTAGCATCTGCCAGACGGTTGTGTGAGCCAGCCACGTTGAGTTAAAGACCTGCCATCTACAGATGTTACACCTGCTAGAACCCTTCTGTATACATTTCACACCAGTCGGTCCATTGAATTGCTCTTCATTAGCACCAAAGGCATAAACTCAGAGTTACTTATATATGCCTGATTCCCTCTGGGATTTAGGTTAGTCTACAAATATGGCATTTCTTCACACTTGCCGAGGGAACGTGGCCCAGCTCAGCCAAAGCCCAGCCATGAATTCGGTACATTAGGTGTGAAGGTTCTGCTCCAGTTTTCCATATCGATGCGTTTTCTGAGCTTGGAGAAGGGAAGAAATGCTTCGTAACACAGTCCACCTGGAGATGGTATGGAGTTGGGAGGGAAGTGTCTACACCAACCTCACTCCGATAAATGCAAATCCTCTTTCAGGGGCAGAAGAATTGAATATGATCACGTTGCCCTTAACCCTGTGCGTATTATATACTCTTATCCTAGTGCGAGGAAATTCAACCTAAAGAATAAATGTCATGGCAGGGCAGACAGGGCACCAAGCCTTGGTCGGCAACAGGTCTAGGATTAGAGCTCTGACAGGCGGATGGTTAGAGCATTGCTTTGCTGATCCGAGAGCTTGTCTTGCTCCAGATGTATTTTTGTTACCTTTCCTCTGGAGTAAATTAGGCAGTCCAAGACAGGGATCATACTGCATAGACAACAAATTGTCTCTAAATTCAGCCCCGGCTGGGTAACACTCCATTTGACTATCGTCAATCAAGACGGCAAGGTGCCAGTTGAAGGTGCTACTCGTAGTGGCTCAAATATCGTCAAGTTAGAGTTGGGCCACTCGTTGAGATTGCACAAGTACGAATTAGGTAACACATATCACCCGCGTTACACTCCGGCATTTCTATAAACCACTTCTGGTAATCTCAGTGGTGAGATGTGGCAGCATTATGTGTTATATGCTGAAGCCGTAGTTGTAATTGTACTGTTCCAACTTCATAGCAACAGGTCGGCTTATAATTGCTCCATTCCTGTGCAGCCATAAAAACACAAAATTCCCAGCATTGCCCTATATGAACTCGCAAAAGTAGCTTTGACAAGACTAAATCATCAGGCCACGGACAAAAACACCGTCTTTCGCTTAAATGAGTAGTTTACTTTCGAAGGAGACAGCAGTCAGAACAAATACAGTCTCATTAATTTAGCAAAATGTCCTTTGCAGAACCTCGCTCCCAAAAGAACCTTCCGGAAAACTTCTCGGTAAAAGACAAGATGGCCCACGTCCGATATACCCATCTGTAGATCATCTGCCACATTCTGCACCCGTCTTCTCTTTGGCCTTCCTCTTCCTCTCTTCCCGGGCATATATACCCCTCCATTATTTTTCTCTCCAAACTTTCATGACGTTTCAAGTGACCAAAATATTTCAATTCTCTTTGTTTTATCGTCTTTAGTAGCCAAATTTCTTCAATATTCAGATCTTGTCATATGAATGCATTTGTTCTTTTCTGTATCCAAAATATTCTTAGAACCTGTCTATAACAATTATATTCAAAGCCATGTGTGCGCTGTTTAGCTTGTTTAGTAAGTGTCGAGGTCTCATAGGCGTATGTTGCAATAGGAAAAAATGCATGCATGCTCTTAAAAATCTAATTTTTGTAGTTCTATCTGTACCACTCCACAATATTTTCAGTTGATTTAGTTTTTGAAGAGCAATAGATATTCGTCTTTTAATGTCTTCCATTATGTCACCATTGTTGGTAATTAATGACCCAAGATATTCTAAATTTTCATCACCTCCAATGTTTCTTCATTAACATATATTTCTTTCTCCATATTAATTTTATTTGTATAGATTATCTTTGCTTTTGTGATGTTAAAATATAAGCTGAGATTTTTTTCACTATTCTGTTGGGTTGAGATTATAAGTTTTTCTATACCATTCGGCACACGCATTATGACATAAGGAAGCTTCTTGACTGCCGGAAAATATCATTCCGCCATTTTCTGAATCACACTTCACAACACAGCCATAGTGGACACAAACAAAACGCATTTCAAATGAAATGCATAGCTCATACATAGTATCGCAGCAAGCACTGAACTATGGGCGGCGAAACCGGGTCCTCTAATTCCAAACATGAGAAAATACAAACTGTGGACGGAGACAATCAGCTCTCCAAGATCTACCGGCAGGCTTGCCTATTCGCGACATTGGCTAGAGAGCACAATCTGTGTTGACCTGAAATTATGAGCGTTAAATTACTATTACTAAAGAGGACCCGAAATTTACTGTTGTAAATTCACATGTGAAAAGGCGGATTTTCAGTACGTACATAAAAAATCATCATCATCATCAAGTGTCCTGCCAACTAGCATAGGCGTTCATGTCCCTCCGCAGATCTCGGTCTTTGATGTTCTGGATCAACACTGCTGGTAATATTACTCTATGCCACCTTCTCAGGCCATCCAGCATAATTTCTCTTGGGCTGCCTCTGCCTCTCTTCCCCATGATATTTCCAGTTGTCACGGTGATCTCTAGTGCCTCTCTTTTCATCATATGACCAAAGGAAGATGTTTGTCTCTTTCGCATTGTTGTACATAATGTTCTAGTTTCATTAGCCTCTTTCAGCCAGTAGTCATAGGAATTCGCAACATTCGTTTTAGGTCCCACATCTCTGTTGCCTCCAAGTTCATCTTACGTTGTTCATTTACATTGCAAGACTCACTGCCATACAGCACATCAATCTTTTTCTTACATTCAATGACAGTGATTTATTGCATAAGATACCTTTCATTTTCTGAAATGCAGCTTTTGCTTGCCCTATTCTGTTCTTAATCTCAGTTACGCATCTTCCATCTGATATTATACATGCCCCTAGGTAATTAAAATTATCCATTTAGTTAAGAATTTTCACTTCTATTTCCATGTCGCATTTTAGTGTCACCCTTTTCTTTGATATCACAAGTGTTACCGTTTTCTTGATATTCAAGTTGAGTCCTTTATTTGCACTCTCTGTTACTACAATGTCCAACAATTGTTGTAGCTCTTTTGCATTATCCGCCACCAATACTGTATCATCTGCATAGCGTAGATTGTTTATATTATAACCTCCGATTAGTATTCATAGCTTCTCTTTGATGTCTCTCATTATTACTTCGCTCAGAGAGAGAAGAGATCCGGATACAAAACACTTCCCTGTCGTACTCCTAGCTGTATTTGTTCATAATTGTCATCTGTATTTCCCATTTTATTTGCTGCTAACATGGAAAGTACAAGAGGCTAAATGTAATACAGCCTAAGTAAAAGCAGCATTTCGCAAGATGAAGAATATTCTATATGCAATGTATCTTTGTCTATCAAGATGGGTAAGAGAGAGATTGAGAGAGAGAGAGATTGAGAGAGAGAGAGAGAGAGAGAGAGAGAGAGAGAGAGAGAGAGAGAGAGAGAGAGAGAGAGAGAGAGAGAGAGAGAGAGGAGAGATGCAGGAGAGATGGGTGAGCTTAAGAGCTATACCAGAGTCAGTACTGATGTACGAGAGTGAATCATGAATATACAGCAAATAAGTTACAACTTAGAGAAAGACGCAGCGATGTGGTTTTATAGAAGAATGAAGAGAACACCATAGAAGATACCTTGAAAGAAGTTAACTAACAAAGAAAACTGGTTCAGAAGAGGACAATACGGATTATTTGAGCACATCGCATGAAGAGGAAAGCTGAATTAAATCGTGACAACAGGAAAGTTTAAGGGAAAGGGAAGCAGAGGAGACCAAGAGAAAGGATGCTAGGCAAGTTGACATCATGGCATGAAGGTACATCTGTATCAGAAATGAGAGACAGTACATGAGACAGATCTCTGTGGGCAGACATGATCACCAACGACAGTGATCAACCAACTAACCAATCAACCAACCAACCAAACAAACAAACTACGAATCAACTGAAAAACCAATCAACGAATCAGCCCATCAACCAATCAACAAATCGACCAACCAATCTACTAGTAAACCAACTAACCAACTAACTAATCAAATAATTAACTAATTAATCAACCAACCAACCAATCAACCACCCAACCAACCAACTAATCAACCAATCAATCAACCAACCATTTAACCAACCAATCAACCAAACAACTAATCAAACCAATCAAGCAACCAACAAACCAAACTAATCAACAAACCAATCAACCAACAACCAAGCAACCTATCAACCAACCCACCAAACCGTATCACCTACAGAAGATATCTTTAACCTCTGACGTAATTCGACCTCTCTCACGAGGTCACCAGCATCGCACACATTTCATTGTCGATAAATACAGCATCGATATCTTCGGTCGTTAATCTCCTTAAATTAGGTATCGATCATCCTCGGGTTGTTTTGTGCATGCAGAAATGCAGCTATTGATTACCTGCAGAGGTTACACGGGCGGGTTAAGTTGCTCAAGACCCGATATTTAATATCCAGACAAGGTGAATTAGCTTTCTTAGTTTTAAAATGGTATCCAAAACAGCTAGTATTGAGTTGAATGATGGCCTATGCACCAAAGGATGATAAAAAGCGATAGACAGATAAAAAGACAAACAAACAGACAGACAGATCGACCAACAGACAGACAGACAGACAGACAGACAGACAGACAGGCAGGCAGGCAGGCAGGCAGGCAGACAGACAGACAGACAGACAGACAGACAGACAGCCAGACAGACAGACAGACAGACAGAGAGGCAGGTTATGGATCGTGGCGATATTATTAACGCCCTTAGAGAGATGTGGAGAGCGGAGGGCTTTGACGCCAGTGACCCAACATCGTTGTCTAGAATGACAATTTTGGGAGTAAGAATTGGCACGGCCATACACGAGAGGTATATTGGAAGAATGAAACTTGTTAACATAAGAGACCAAATAACTTGTTGTATTCCTTGCCTCGGGAAGGATTCGACCGCTTGACCAACTAGGTCGAAGTCGAAATACACTTGTTCCTGCAGCGAGGCGCTGTCATAGTTTGGAGGTGACAGGTTCGAATCCCGGTCGGTAACTAAAGCTTTCTATTTTTATGTTGTCTAGCGCGTCCTCTAGTCTCTAATTCTTATCCCTACTTCTATTAGCGCTAAATAACCACCTCTTCTTCCGATTCTGCTGCTTCTTCTGATTCTGCTGAGTCTTCTGCTGCCTCTTCTCTGATTCTGCTGCCTCTTCTGCTGCCTCTTCAGCTGTCTCCTCTTCTGATTCTGCTTCTTCTTCTGCCTTCCATCTCCCAATTAAGCAATCAACCTCAACCAACTCACGCCAAGGACTTTGTAGATTTTTTCACGTACGTCTGAGTTATGAAGTTCTAAAATTTAGATGCATATCTTTTACAGGACGTCACAGTTAACGCCAGCATTTATTTTAAATTTTTATTTATTTATTTATTTTTTATTTTTTTTTTGCTGTTTGTGATTTCTTGGCAAGTTTACGTTCAGTAGTTTGCCATAGCTTTCTGAACGACCGGCACTCCTACCATTTAATGGAAACAAACGCAAGGCGGTCTGCTATCAAGTTTCCGGCAGCTGTGTTTCGAACGCGGTATGCAGGATAAAGAATTGCGTCCGTAAAACCTTTGCCACAGCCCCGGCAGACTTAACGCGCAATAGCAAAGAATACAATGAACATATAGAAAAACCAATGAGCAAGTCCTAAAAGAAGCAGATGAAAACCGTAAACTGATTAGAGAAATTAGACAAAGACAGTCACAATGTTTTGGACAGGTTATGAGGAGAAATAAACTAGGGAACTTGGTGAAAACTGGCAAGATTGATTGGTGGGGAAAAAAATAAGGGGAAGGCATTCATTGATTCAGTAGTATGTCCTTCGCAGAACTTTGCTTCCATAACAACCTTCCGGAAAACTTCTCGATCACAAGCAAGATGTCCCGCGTCCGATACACCCATCTGGAGATCATCCATCACATCCTGCACCCATCTTCTCTTTGGCCTTCCTCTTCCTCTCTTCCCAGGCATATGCCCCTCCATTATTGTTCTCTCCAAACTATCATGACGTTTCAAGTGACCAAAATATTTTAATTTTCTGTGTTTTATCGTCTTTAATAGCCAACCCTCTTCAATATTCAGCTATTGAAGTATTGATGCATTTGTTCTTTTCTTTACCCAAGATAGTCTTACAACTCGTCTATAATATTTATATTCAAAGGCATTTATGCGCTGTTCAGCTTGTTTAGTAAGTGCTCAGGTCCCACAGGCGTATTTTGCAATGGGAAAGATGCATGCTCTTAAAAATATTATGTTTGTAGTTATATCTGTCCCACTCCACAATTTATTCTGTTGTTTTAGTCTTTGAAGAGCAATGGATAGTCGTATTTTAATTTATGTCATTGTGTCACCATTGTTTGTAATCAATGACTTAAGATATTCAAAAGTTTCCACCACCTCCAATATTTCCTCATTAACATATATTTCTTTCTTCATAGTAGTTTTATCTGTATGTATTATCTCTGTTTTTGCTATGTTAAGATATAAGTTGTGATGAAGGGGGAAAGGCAGAGAAGTAAATACCTGGAAGGCTTGGCCACGAGGCATGGTCGGGACAAGAACACAGAGCTGATCCACGACTCTGGTGGTCGTGTGAAATGGTGAAACATGACCACCACGGTTATTAGTATGGCACATGATGATGATGAGCCATATTCACCCCAACCCTCCCTAGTCGCTTCTTGCGACATTCACGGCAGGCTGGGTGTTGTTATTCTTTGGTTCCTTTACGGGCCACGGTGACAGACAGGCTGTCATAAGAACTGTCATCTATAGCCTATTGTGCCTTGCGGTGTGGGACAAAGGGATTCTGAGCCTGCGGAATTAAGTCCACCTGGCTGGTGCAGGTGCCTAAAACTGTGCAGGTTAGTGTTTTATTTTTCCCTCCAACAGAAAGAAAATACACACCCTACCGAGGATTTGAATCCGGGTCTCCCGAAAGAGAACCCAGCATGCTAGACATTCGGCCAGCCTGTCCTTGCACCCGGTCATACGGCTGTACATGTTTCGTGCCCAGAAGATTATATAGCAGATAAACAAAAAGGGGGAGGATTGTAACAACAATGAAAAACCACCAGTGCATTAACTTTCAAAGCCCAACTTATAAATACATCCTTGATATAACTTACTGTATTCTGTGATAAAATACGCAGACTTAGTTCTTTAAAATGTTTACCTACACCTTGAAAAGTTCATATAAACACATCGCAAATTGTTTGGTAAGGGTGGAGATAGGTGATCATTCGTAGCGGTTTTACTGCGGCACAAGGTATTAAAAAAGGTAGCTGCATATCCTTTACAGGACGTTGCAGTCAATACCAGCATTTTACTACCTTTGTTGAAGTCTTGGCAAGTTTTGCCTTCAGTAGTTTGCCATTGCTTTCTGAACGACCGGCTCCCATACCAACACGTTAAAACCAGCGAGATACGGTCTACGGCCAAAGTTGTCACCGCTGTGTTTCGAACTCGGGTAAGCGGCATTAAGAATCACGTCAGCAACGTCATCGCCACGGAGAACCACGTTCAGTATCTTGTCATGTATTTCTGAACGATTAGCACTGACACCATTGTATGAACATCTAGGAAACATCCAGATAGGAAAATGACTGCCGATTCCATCAGAGATGAACAGGGTGTTTCGTGGGGGATTGGTGTGTAGACATTCTGGCGGCGGCATTATGCACAGTGTATCTGTGCGGGCTGTTGTTTGTCGAGACTCCTGTCTTTTCCACTTTTCACATTCGGCAGTGGGGAGCATTTTGTGTGATATTCACTGGCACATGAACGGAGCATAATGGGGACGACCCGTTGCTGTGAAGTTGGAACTGCGACTAACTAACTAATTAACTAACCATTGCATGAAAACTAAAGCAATGCGGTCTGCTGCGAAATCTACGACAACTGTTTTTCTAACACTATAGGCGTGTTTGAGAATTGCGACCGTAACCGAATAGTCATAAACTGTCATTTACTGCTTATATAATACCTTGCGGTGTATGGTTTTAAAAAAAGTGGGGGGGGGGGGGGGGTCTTAAGCCTGAGGAATTAAGGCCGCCTGGCTAATGTAGTCGCCGTGAACTGTACATGTTAGGGTTCTGTTTTTGCCCCCGATAGAAAAATAATCCACATCTTACCGAGGATTTGAACTCGGGTCTCCCGAAGGAGAATCCGGCATTCTAGTCACTCAGCCAGCCGCTCCTTAACTTAGTAACACAAGCGAATTCATTATCATCCAACACCTTGCACTGTGCATACCGTTGCCTCCTTAACAACAACAAAAGTTGCATGGTCTTTGCAGGACGTTGCTATCAACATCAAGTCGATTTTATAGTAACAGTGTTTTGAAATTTATGGATATCATCAGCTAGGTGTCATTCCTCTATTGCTGTCGTGTGTAAATTATTTATCAGATATTGAATTCAAACAAGCTTAAGCTGACAGCCGCTTTCTTTTGATGTATGCATGTTGTAGCCTGAAGGTACCTAAAGAAGAGAAAGAAAACAACATTCATACACGTTGAACAGGTATGGAGAGAGAATACAGATCTGTGTTACTCCTCTTTGTGCGTCCAACATTTTTATGTGTCACAGGTTACTCTGTCAGCCGCTTGTTAATCATGATGTAATGATTGAATTAAACTGTCTGGCCTACTCTGCTTCAACGGTTCAACCCCTTCCATTGTTATCATTTCCAAACTTTCTTGTCAGTTTAACTGAACGAAATTATTATAATTTTTTTTTGTTCGCATATCCTTTACAGGACATCGCTGTCAACATCAGCATCTTTCAGCTGGTTGTTGATTTCTTGGCAAGATTACATTCAGTAGTTTGCCATTGCTTTCTGAGCGGCCGGCTCACATACCCCGTAGGTTACCGAAGCGGAGAAAACCGCTAAAAATTCTCCTTCACGATATTCACGAAAGCATACTGGATTACGGAGAAAGTCGTGTGACCCTTAGACCAGGGAGACCGGCATTATTATAATTAGAAGCTCTAATTAACTAAGCCTTACCCTGATACGAGGAAATGCAACCTAGAGACTAAATGCCATAGCAGTACAGACCAGACCCTAAGCCTTGGTCGGCAGCTGCTCTGGAATCGAAGCTCCGTTATGCGGACCTATATAACCCACTAACCGTTGTTTGTTTACAAACAACCCACATCACGAGAAGTTGCATAACTCAATGTGACTAGCCGTGAGGTGTCATTCTGATATCATCCTTTGATGCTGGCACAAAAACCGGCTGTGATGATCTGAATGTGGACTGGAGAGACAGAGACGTTCGTTTGGAGATAGTGTATATTATAGGCCTGGTTAAAAGTGAGTTATGTGTAAAAGGATATCGTTAAAACGCACCAGATGAATAGATGATCGTGTGCCCAAATATCGGGGATAATAAGCAAGAGATAAGCTCTGCAAACTACATTAAGTCTATAATCTTGATTCAGTAAACTGTACAGGCATAGCCTCAAAGTCTACATGTGGACTGGGGAGACTGAGTCCCTCGCTTGTAGATAGTGTGTGTTACATGCCTGGTTAAAAGTAAATTATGTGTAAACAAACATCGTCTAAATGCAGCAGATGGGTAGATTAATAAAAAAAAATAATAGTTGCATATCCTTTACAGTACGTAGCAGTCAACCCAAGCAACTTTTGGCTGTTCGTGATCTTTTGGTAAGTGTACGTTCAGTTGTGTGCCATTACTTTCTAAAGGACCGGCACCCATACCATTTCATAAATAAACCAACGTAAGGCTGCCAAAAAGCCCACAGCTCTGTGTCGAACGCGGGTATGTGGGATTACGAATTGCGTCCGTAACGTCTTTGCCACGGAGCCGGGTAGATGATCGTGTACCCATATATCGTGGATAATAAATGAAGTAACTGTCCAGGGCACGTGGGTAACTGGGTCAGGTAGGAGAAGTTACTTAAGGCCTGGAACGGGGATAGATATAACTTTATGATATTTTTAACTTTAAATTGGCGGCTTTTACGTTATGGAGGAGTCATTCTGATATCGTGTATGTTGCACCGCTTGTTGTCTTGCTTATTATCTATGATATTTGAGCACACGATCACCTAACTATCTTTTATGTTCAGCAAACAGTACAGTCCTAACCTCAGGGGCCGCCGTGTCTGAGAGGTTACGGTGACAGCCTCAGACTCAGAATGTACCGGATTGGATCCCAACCTAGGGCTGGTCACTGTTCCCAGAACATTTGTTATCTAATGTTATCACACGTCCCCGATGTCTGGTGACTTTCCCCAAACCAAATTTATCTATCGTTATCACACGCGGCCAAGGGCAGTTAACTGTTCCCACACCCATTGTTATCTAATTTTATCACACGTCCTGTCCCCGATGTCTCATTTTTGCCAGACCATGGAGATCCATTTGCTCCTCCGAGGTGTAAACGTGCTCCCCAAACCAAATTTATCTATCGTTATCACACGCGGCCTAGGGCAGTTAACTGTTCCCACACCCATTGTTATATAATGTTATCACACGTCCCCTAGGTCTCTTGGTGAATGATATCGTATCCCTAACCGTCTCGGTTAAGGTTAAAACCAGGATGTCCCTATGAATGAGTAAATACACCTTGTGGTGTATGGCAGGGTGATCTTGAGCCTGAGGAATTAAGGTCGCCTTGCTGGTGCAGTCGCCGCGAACTGTGCAGGTTAGGGTTTTCTTTTTTCTCCCGACAGAAAAAATACACATCTTACCGAGGATTCGAACCCGGGTCCCCCGAAAGAGAACCCACCATTCTAGACATTCGGCCAGCCTCTCCCCGCACCCGGTCATAAAGCTGTATAATTTTCGTGCCCAGAAGATTATATAGCAGATTTTAAAAAGTGGAGGATTGTACCAACAATGCAAAACCACCAGTGCATAAATTTTCAAAGCCCAACATAAATACATCCTCGATATAACTTACTGTATTCTATGATAAAACTCATCGACTTATTTCTTTAAAATGTTTACCTACACCTTGAAAAGTTCATATAAACACACCGCAGGTTGTTTGGTAAAGGCGGAGAATAGGTGATCATACAGAGCGGATTTATTGCGGCACAAAGTCTTAGAAAAGGTAGCTGCATATCCTTTACAGGACGGCGCAGTCAATGCCGTCATTTTTGTCTTTAGGTGATTTCTTGGCACGTTCACGTTTTAGTAGTTTGCCATTTCTTTCTGAACGAACAGAACTCATACAATTGTATGAAAACCAACGCAAGGCAGTCTGTTGCCTAATCGCCCGCACCTGTGTTCCCAACGCTACATGCGATTTTGCGAATTGTTACCGTAACTCTTTGTCATGTCATTTACTGCCGATATAGTACCTTGCGGTACATGGCAGGGGAAAGGTGGGGGGGGGGGGGGGGGTGGGGGTGGGGGGTGGGGGGGGGTGGGGGGGGTGGGAGTGTGAGCCTGAGGAAAAAAGGCCGTCTGACAAGGGCAGTCGCCGCAAACTGAGCAGGTTATAGTTTTCTTTTTCCTCCCGACAGAAAAAAACACCTCCACACTTTACCGAGGATTCGAACCAGGGTCTCCCGAAGGAGAATCCGGCTAAAACAGTTAAATTCATGATCATCCAGCCCCTTGCAGTTTGCATACATTTGCCTCCTTGATAACAAACAACTTGCATGACCTTTGCAGGACGTTGCAATCAACATCAAGTTGATGTTACAGTTACAGAGATTTGAAATTTAGTTAGTTAGCTTGTTAGTTAGTTAGTTGGTTGGTTGGTTAGTCAGTCAGTCAGTCAGTCAGTCAGTTAGTTAGTTAGTTAGTTAGTTAGTTAGTTAGTTAGTTAGTTAGTTAGTTAGTCAGTCAGCCAGTCAGTCAGTCAGTCAGTCAGTCAGTCAGTCAGTCAGTCAGTCAGTCAGTCAGTTAGTTAGTTAGTTAGTTAGTTAGTTAGTTAGTTAGTTAGTTAGTTAGTTAGTTAGTCGACAGATCATCTTCATTGCACATCGAAACATTCAGTCCATAAGTGCTCGGATCCCCTCCTCAGCAAATCCCGCAGCGTGTAGCGGCTAACGACGCCAGTTCTGTGTTGGTTTATCAATCTTCTTTGGCTTCTTGCGTGGTGTTCTTGTTTGGCCACCCCTCTTTTAACTTGCTGTTCTCGCAACCTGACCATGGTTGTAGATTCGAAGTGATCATCTGGTTCTCGCAAACGACTTACTTCTCGTTGCGCATTCAGAATGTCAGCCTGGCCCGTAGCTCAACCGTCTTCCACAGTAGCCTTACCTGCAAGCCTGTCAGCCTGCTCATTTCCTTGTACACCCGCATGCCTTGGCAATATATGGAAAACAAAACGAATCTTTGCCATCCGACACTGCTCCAGAGACAGCAACCACTCTCTCCGGACCCACCCCATCTCTATCTTTCTGAGCATACTCATTGAGTAACTAAGGAAACACGCCAGGGTGAATGTCTGTGTCTCGAGCCATGTTATTGCTTTATTTACTGCCATGACTTCCATAGTCAAGCTATTTGTGGTCAAAGCAAAAGCACCAGAATCTTCCTTCACAATTCTCCCTCCGATCTGAGCCGTAAAGGCCCATTAACTTCTCACTTGTCAAACTACCATTTGTTTTGAAATGTATGGCTATTATAAGTTAGGTGTCGTTCCTCTATTGCTGTCGTGTGTAAATTATTTATCAGATATTGAATATCAAACATGCTTAAGTTGACAGCCGCTTTCTTTTTATGTATGCTTGTTGTCGCCTGAAGGTGCACGGAGAAGAAAGCGAAAACATCCGTACACGTTGAACAGGTATAGGGAGAGAAAGCAGAACTGTGTTACTCCTCTTTGTGCATCCAATATTTTAATGTTTCACCGGCTGCTGTGACAGCCGCTTGTTAATCATGATATAAAGATTGAATTAAATGTACTCCCCTACTTTGCTTCCTCAGTTCACTTCTTTCCATTGTTATTATTTCCAGACTTTCGTATCAGTTTAAATGCTTGAAATTATCATTATAATTAGAAGTATAATTAAATAAACCTTAGCCTGGTGCGAGGAAATATAACCTAGAGACTAAATGTCATGAAAGGGCTGACCAGACTCTAAGCCTTGATCGCAACTGGTCTAGGATCAAAGCTCCGATAGGCGAACCTACATAACCCTCACTAACCGTTGTTTGTTTACAATTAACCCACATCACGAGAAGTTGCATAACTCAAGGCGAGGGGTCATTCTGATATCAGCCTTCGATGCTGGCACAGATACCGACTGTGACGATCTGCATGTGGACTTGGGAGAGAGACACTCGGTTGGTATTATAGGCCTGGTTAAACGTGAGTTATGTGTAAACGAATCTCGTCTGGTCACTGTTCCCAGAACCTTTGTTTTCTAATGTTATTACACGCCACCTAGGTCTGGTCACTGTTCCCAGAACCTTTGTTTTCTAATGTTATTACACGCCACCTAGGTCTGGTCACTGTTCCCAGAACCTTTGTTATCTAATGTTATTACACGCTACCTGGGTCTGGTCACTGTTCCCAGAACCTTTGTTATCTAATGTTATTACACGCTTGCCTGGGTCTGGTCACTGTTCCCAGAACCTTTGTTTTCTAATGTTATTACACGCTGCCTAGGTCTGGTCACTGTTCCCAGAACCTTTGTTTTCTAATGTTATTACACGCTACCTAGGTCTGGTCACTGTTCCCAGAACCTTTGTTATCTAATGTTATTACACGCCACCTAGGTCTGGTCACTGTTCCCAGAACCTTTGTTATCTAATGTTATTACACGCCACCTAGGTCTGGTCACTGTTCCCAGAACCTTTGTTATCTAATGTTATTACACGCTACCTAGGTCTGGTCACTGTTCCCAGAACCTTTGTTTTCTAATGTTATTACACGCCACCTAGGTCTGGTCACTGTTCCCAGAACCTTTGTTTTCTAATGTTATTACACGCTACCTAGGTCTGGTCACTGTTCCCAGAACCTTTGTTATCTAATGTTATTACACGCCACCTAGGTCTGGTCACTGTTCCCAGAACCTTTGTTTTCTAATGTTATTACACGCCACCTAGGTCTGGTCACTGTTCCCAGAACCTTTGTTTTCTAATGTTATTACACGCTACCTAGGTCTGGTCACTGTTCCCAGAACCTTTGTTATCTAATGTTATTACACGCCACCTAGGTCTGGTCACTGTTCCCAGAACCTTTGTTATCTAATGTTATTACACGCCACCTAGGTCTGGTCACTGTTCCCAGAACCTTTGTTTTCTAATGTTATTACACGCCACCTAGGTCTGGTCACTGTTCCCAGAACCTTTGTTTTCTAATGTTATTACACGCCACCTAGGTCTGGTCACTGTTCCCAGAACCTTTGTTATCTAATGTTATTACACGCTACCTAGGTCTGGTCACTGTTCCCAGAACCTTTGTTTTCTAATGTTATTACACGCCACCTAGGTCTGGTCACTGTTCCCAGAACCTTTGTTTTCTAATGTTATTACACGCCACCTAGGTCTGGTCACTGTTCCCAGAACCTTTGTTATCTAATGTTATTACACGCCACCTAGGTCTGGTCACTGTTCCCAGAACCTTTGTTTTCTAATGTTATTACACGCTACCTAGGTCTGGTCACTGTTCCCAGAACCTTTGTTTTCTAATGTTATTACACGCTGCCTAGGTCTGGTCACTGTTCCCAGAACCTTTGTTTTCTAATGTTATTACACGCTGCCTAGGTCTGGTCACTGTTCCCAGAACCTTTGTTTTCTAATGTTATTACACGCCACCTAGGTCTGGTCACTGTTCCCAGAACCTTTGTTATCTAATGTTATTACACGCCACCTAGGTCTGGTCACTGTTCCCAGAACCTTTGTTATCTAATGTTATTACACGCCACCTAGGTCTGGTCACTGTTCCCAGAACCTTTGTTTTCTAATGTTATTACACGCTGCCTAGGTCTGGTCACTGTTCCCAGCACCTTTGTTATCTAATGTTATTACACGCTACCTAGGTCTGGTCACTGTTCCCAGAACCTTTGTTTTCTAATGTTATTACACGCTACCTAGGTCTGGTCACTGTTCCCAGAACCTTTGTTTTCTAATGTTATTACACGCTACCTAGGTCTGGTCACTGTTCCCAGAACCTTTGTTATCTAATGTTATTACACGCTACCTAGGTCTGGTCACTGTTCCCAGAACCTTTGTTTTCTAATGTTATTACACGCTACCTAGGTCTGGTCACTGTTCCCAGAACCTTTGTTTTCTAATGTTATTACACGCTACCTAGGTCTGGTCACTGTTCCCAGAACCTTTGTTTTCTAATGTTATTACACGCTACCTAGGTCTGGTCACTGTTCCCAGAACCTTTGTTATCTAATGTTATTACACGCTACCTAGGTCTGGTCACTGTTCCCAGAACCTTTGTTTTCTAATGTTATTACACGCTACCTAGGTCTGGTCACTGTTCCCAGAACCTTTGTTTTCTAATGTTATTACACGCTGCCTAGGTCTGGTCACTGTTCTCAGAACCTTTGTTTTCTAATGTTATTACACGCTACCTAGGTCTGGTCACTGTTCCCAGAACCTTTGTTTTCTAATGTTATTACACGCTACCTAGGTCTGGTCACTGTTCCCAGAACCTTTGTTATCTAATGTTATTACACGCTACCTAGGTCTGGTCACTGTTCCCAGAACCTTTGTTATCTAATGTTATTACACGCTGCCTAGGTCTAGTCACTGTTCCCAGAACCTTTGTTTTCTAATGTTATTACACGCTGCCTAGGTCTGGTCACTGTTCCCAGAACCTTTGTTTTCTAATGTTATTACACGCCACCTAGGTCTGGTCACTGTTCCCAGAACCTTTGTTATCTAATGTTATTACACGCTACCTAGGTCTGGTCACTGTGCCCAGAACCTTTGTTTTCTAATGTTATTACACGCTGCCTAGGTCTGGTCACTGTTCCCAGAACCTTTGTTTTCTAATGTTATTACACGCCACCTAGGTCTGGTCACTGTTCCCAGAACCTTTGTTATCCAATGTTATTATACGCTACCTAGGTCTGGTCACTGTTCCCAGAACCTTTGTTATCTAATGTTATTACATGCTACCTAGGTCTGGTCACTGTTCCAAGAACCTTTGTTATCTAATGTTATTACACGCCACCTAGGTCTGGTCACTGTTCCCAGAACCTTTGTTATCTAATGTTATTACACGCTGCCTAGGTCTGGTCACTGTTCCCAGGACCTTTGTTTTCTAATGTTATTACACGCCACCTAGGTCTGGTCACTGTTCCCAGAACCTTTGTTTTCTAATGTTATTACACACCGCCTAGGGCTGGTCACTGTTCCCAGAACCTTTGTTATCTAATGTTATCACATGCCGCCCAGGGCTGGTCACTGTTCCCAGAACCTTTGTTATCTAATGTTATCACACGCTCCCGAGGTCTCTCGGGGAGTGAGATCGTACTCCGAACCACCTCGGTTAAGGGCGAAAAACAGGATGTCCCTATGAATGAGGGGACGTTTAAAATCCCAATGGTAGTTGGAAATCGTAAAGAGCAGGCCGTAATATCGCCGCACTGGCTAAATTGAAAGGAAAGCTACACACGGGCAGACATAGCCCGACACCTTCGATGGAATCTGTTCAGAGGGAGACATTTTGAAACAAATGTATGTCGAAGTAGGACATTGACGTTTGAGGGGCATTATTTCTGTGACGCATTTCCGTCGAAAGAGGAAAGAAGAAGAGGAGGAAACGACAAAGCCAAATGAAACAATTTGAGCTCAATCCATAACTTCTTGACACAGTAGAAGACTATCCCACTGAAAGCCCTCACTTAATGTCGCCAATCTAAAAGTAAGACAAAATACATAACGTTATACCTATCCCCGTTCCAGGTCTTAAGTAACTTCTCTTACCTGACCCCGTTACCTACGTGCTCTGGACCGTTACTTCACCACAAAACACACACACACACACACAGACACACACAGACACCACACACACACACACACACACACACACACACACATCCATCATTAATGACGTCAGCATAAACATAAAAAACTGACAACTTAAGCCCCTGTCCCTAAGCTCCATGTATCTCTCAGTTTGCCAGCAGTTGAGCTTTCAGGCGAAATTTTAAATATATTAACATTTCACCAACGTCACCTCTCGAATGACGAGCACAATAATAACCCTCGCGCTTGCCTCCTACACGGATTTATAATCGTAAGTGTGCCGTGAATAGCATAATGTACAGTTTATTATAAATCCATACAAGTGTGTTGTTGTCTCGCCAGACTTCATTTATACCCCCGTCTACTATTGATTTTTACACGAGTGAATAGTTATTGTCTAATACCTTCCTTGGAGATTACCACTACTTCTTGTAATCTTATAAAGACATTTAATGTGTTTGTTAAAGTTCCTGAATGTGTTTTCAACATGTTTGGATAACGGCATGTGATTCAACAAGAATTGTGTTATTTGACAAGGTGTGTTTCTTTAGACCTGCCAAGAATAGATTAGCGTTATTTATTAATGTTGTTTTTGTGTTATTTCCTTATGGTGTGGGTGGGACACTGGTTATTGTTCATTATACATTAGTGTAATACATACACACACACGGGAGGTCAGCATGGCTGAATGGATCAGAACTATCGCACTCAAAACTTCCGGTGTGCTGATGCTGACTTAGCGGGTTCAACCCCTACACTTTGTTGTTGACCAATTGTTGACCTCTCGTCATTGACCTGGGGAGGTAAATTACAAGTACCTCAGAAGTTGGAGTGGCGATGGCGAGGGGCACTGGTAAAAGGGAAAGCTAATCCACACTTACAAATCAGTCCAGTGCACTAGAAGTGGTACCACGCGCATGTACTACGCTTAAGTTCAAAGCGAGCGAGCGGAAATCAAAACGAAACAAAGTGACTGGCATGCTTGTTTGTCCTCTAGGTGATATAGAGTGTATTTTTTAATGACCGTGCAGTGTTTGAAAATATTTCCGGTCCAAGTTTTGTATTCACCCTCTATAAAGTTCATGCAACATAATAGGTAAATACAAACTTGGGCAGATAATATTTTCAAACACTGCACAGTTATTAAAATGTACCCTGCATGTGAACCTTGCCTAATGTTGGTACAAGGAAATATCAGTTTAAGTAAATCTAATATTGACCATTTTACCTATCGACTGACTAGTTAGTGGTCGATACAAATATGGTGTTAGCGCCATAAATTCAATAATCCCCAAGTAATGGTAAAACCTATTTACCTTTTCGCTTATATAAGACACGTCTGCTAAAAAGACTGTAAGTACGGACATGTCTATATTAAAGCTCTAAACACGCTGAATATGTCTGTATATGTACACACGGATATGTCCTGTCGTGAAGCACTGTACCTATGGATATGGCTGTCGTAAAGCACTGTACGTACGGATATGTCTATATTAAAGCATTGTACATACGGATATGTATGTAGGAAAGCATTGTACATACGATTTTGTTCGTAGAAAAGCATTGTACATACGGATATGTCTTTTGTAAATCACTGTACATACGGATATGTCTGTAGTAAAGGACTGTATATACGATTATGTCACTATTAAAGCACTGTAAATACGGATATGTCTGCAGGAAAGGACTGTATATACGGATATGTCTGTTGTAAAGTACTGCAAATACTTATTTGTCTGTTGTAAGCACTATACATATGAATATTTTGTAGTAAATCAATATACATACGGATATGTCTGTCCTAAAGCACTGTACATACGAATATCTGTGTTAAAGCACTGTACATACCGACATGTTTGTCGTAAAGCACTGTACATACGAATATGTCAGTATTAAAGCACTGACCATACGGATATGCCTGTAGTAAATGACTGTACATACGAATATGTATATTGTAAAGCACTGTACATAAGAATATGCCTGTTGTAAAGCACTGTACATACGAATATGTCTGTTGTAAAGCACTGTACAGACGGATATGTCTGTTGTAAAGCACTGTACATACGAATATGCCTGTAGTAAGCACTATACACACGGATATGTCTGTAGTGAAGCATTATATATATACGGATATGTCTGTAGTAAAGCATTATAAATTATAATATGTCAGTTGTAAAGCCCTGTACATACGGATATGTCTGATATGAAATACTATACACACAAAGATGCCTGCTATAAAGACTATACCTACGGAGCTGTCTGCTATAAAGCACTATACCATATGGAGATGTCTGCTATAAAGCATTTATACGAATAATCATATGAACTTTGTATAGTATATAAACATCCATCGGGACAACAATGAGGTCCACTACGAATAGTCCATAACAAATTCACATATACTTTGATAGCGCTCATAGACTACGATAGTTCATAAACAAATTCACATATATTGTGATGGCGCTCATAGACTAAGATAGTTCATAAACAAATTCACATATATTGTGATGGCGCTTATAGACTACGATAGTTCATAAACAAATTCACATATATTGTGATGGCACTCATAGACTACGATAGTTCATAAACAAATTCACATATACTGTGATAGCGCTCATAGACTACGATAGTTCATAAACAAATTCACATATATTGTGATAGCGCTCATAGACTACGATAGTCCATAAACAAATTCACATATATTGTGATAGCGCTCATAGACTACGATAGTTCATAAACAAATTCACATATATTGTGATAGCGCTCATAGACTACGATAGTCCATAAACAAATTCACATATATTGTGATAGCGCTCATAGACTACGATAGTCCATAAACAAATTCACATATATTGCGATGACTCTCATAGACAACGATAGTCCATAAATAAATTCACATATATTGTGATAGCGCTCATAGACTACGATAGTCCATAAACAAATTCACATATATTGCGATGACTCTCATAGACTACGATAGTCCATAAATAAATTCACATATATTGTGATAGCGCTCATAGACTACGATAGTCCATAAACAAATTCACATATATTGCGATGACGCTCATAGACAACGATAGTCCATAAACAAATTCACATATATTGCGAAGACGCCCATACAAGTAGACGAAGCATGTAGGATTAGAGGTTGCACTAGACAACATACAAATTGAAAGCTCTAGTTACCGACAGGGATTTTATCCTGTTCCCGCCAAAGGACGATATCTCCCCGCTGTTGTAACAAGTGTACTTTGGCGTGTCACCAACTAGACACCCCTTGTAAAAAGGTGTCATCATTAGCCAGTCTATCTTCCACATGATCCCACAACTATGGAATATGAACATAATTCTTATCTAAAGATTGAAACAGAACCATAGGTTTCATAATGGTATTTTAACCCATCATAGGTCAAATAACAAACACACAAACACATCGGACCATAATACTGTGTTCAGTATATTAACGAACATTCAAAGACGAGACATGATTGGTCGGTTCCTATGTGGTAACGTAATACACAGAAATATCAGTTTCGAACCCCTAGGTTCACTGAGACAACTGATAAACACATTTGCACAGCATCAAGGAATCCCAGAAGCCACTAAGACAACTGATAAAAACATTCACACGCATACAGTCTGTATACTGGCTTTGTGGTGAAGATTTTACGAACGCAATTCGTAATCCCGTATACCGTGTTCGTAAGAAAGGTGCCGGTGAATTGGCAAAAGACTGCCTTGCTTTGGTTTTTATAAAATGGCATGAGTGCCAGTCTTGTAGAAAACAATGTCAAACCATCGAACGTTAACTTGCCAGGAAATTACAAGCAGCCAAAAATGATGGGGTTGACTGCGACAACCTGTAAGGGATATGATATAACTAACTAACAGTCTGTCTAGGGAAACGCCATCAAGTACATTCAGAGAAAACAACCAGAAGCCTAATAATCTTGTTTTTCGTATTCAATTGTCGATTACACCTGACACGCGCACTTGCTTCATACACACATCACACACCATAACCACTCACACACATACCACCACACACATATACTCACACACAAATCCACACACCCTCACAACCTGGGATATTAAAGATCGCAATCTGTATTCTATTTCTGGCCGATGCTTTATTGATCCGTGCCAATAAATTGACGATGGATGCGTCCAGTAAGTGCGTTATCTCTTTGTTGAGATAGAAGCCCACACCTCAGAACCTAGTATGACTCTAATTAACGCAGCGTCTGTTATCAACACCGGCGTTGTAGCGAAGGGGTTGCGAGCGAATTTCACAATCCCGGAAAAGACGTTCGAGACACCCCTGTGGGGGTTTTGAAAGCAGACCGTCTTGCGATAGTTTTCAAGCAATGGTATGAGTGCCGGAAGTTCAGAGAGCAATGGTAAACTACTGAACGTAAACTTGCCTAGAAATCAGAAACAGCCAAAACATGATGGGGTTGACTGTGACGTCCTGTAAAATATGTTCAACTAACTTAACTATTATCAATAGTTAGACAAACAAACGGAAATATTCCTTTTTTTTCTTCATTGGAAACACTGCTCTATAGCAGTGCTACAAGCACGAGAATACAGAAAGCAAACAACACCAACTATCAAATAGCCACACCCTAACTGTTTAAATGCCAAACAAAAAAGTTGTTTTGGATCAGACAAGGCACACAATCGAATGAACAAGTATTGTAATGTAAATTTCCTTTCAGAGAACATTTAAATTGTGGAAGATAGCACGGAACAAAATAAATAACACGATAACACTAGTCTGGCGAGCTATCATCCTTTTTTTTCTTCACATGGAAGGTTATATTTGGCGATAAATTAGCCTCTGCCACTTATTCAGTTAAAACATAAAGCAAGCTTACCGAAGAGTAGCTGACAGATGCTTTATTCGTCGCAACGCTGCTTTGCCAATGCCAGACACGAAAGGTCAAAGAAACAAGCGTAACATGAAATCATATGAGACGAGATGCATGAGAAACGCAGCTGACAAGACAAGAAGCGATTGAGACAACCAAGAATTAAGTTAAAGTGTAGCGATAACACTTATTATTGACTTTATAGAACGTAAGAATTACATTTTTTTGGACATATAGTTAGAATGGAATATGGTCACGATCAACGAGCGACTAGAGCGTTAAACGTGAGAACATCGGGATACAAGACGAGAGGACGACCCTGAAAGAGTTGAATTCATGGGGTAAAAGAGACACTGACGAATTCAAACATGACATTAGTACAAGCAACAAGACAAGCGAAACGCTAAAAACTTCATCGAACTCCTCTCTGCGACGCTTCACTGCAAAAACGGTAGGATCGAAGAAGAAGAAGAAGAAGAAGAAGAAGAAGAAGAAGAAGAAGAAGAAGAAGAAGAAGAAGATGAAGAAGAAGAAGAAGAAGAAGAAGAAGAAGAAGAAGAAGAAGAAGAAGAAGAAGAAGAAGAAGGAGGAGGAGGAGGAGGAGGAGGAGAAGGAGGAGGAGGAGGAGGAAAATGAAGATGAAGATTTGGAAAGAAAGAGCAGAAGAAGAGGAGGAGGATATGGAGGACGAGGAGTAGAAGGAGAAGGAGAAAGAGGAGAAGGGAAGAAGGAGGAGACAAAGGAAGGAAGGAGGAGATGGAGGAGAAAAGGAAAACGAAGGAGAAGAAGGATGAGAAGGAGGAGAAGGGGGAGGAGAAGGAGGAAAGGGAGGAAGGAAAAGAAGAGGAAGAAGAAGTAGAAAACTCTATGGGTTGAGTGTCTGCGACAATCTCTAAAGGCAATGACGAATAGAGAACAGAACAAAATCCGCTGAACTATAACAGCAAATCTATGTTATGTGACGGACACTCTGGGACAGAACTCGAGTTCGTCTGAGTGTGTCTCTAGTGTGCCACGTCAGATCTGTTCAAGGAAATACCCCTTGTTGTACCGCAGCTCTGGAAGAACGTTTGGAAAGTTGCAACAACCAATAGAAAAATCAAAGAAGCTTTATTAATTCGTTTTATAGTATTGATTAGTTTATTTAGTTGGAAGAGATTAACTGAGGAGTTATGTGTGTGAAAGAAATGGGGTGAGATGTTTCAGCATATCGTATGGAATAGTGTGTGTGTGTGTGTGTGTGTGTGTGTGTGTGTGTGTGTGTGTGTGTATTTGTGTGTGATTGTGTGTGTAATCCCGCATACTGCGTTCGAAACACAGCTGCGGGAGATTTGGCAGCAGGCCGCCTTGCGTTGATTGTCATACAATGGTATGAGTGCTGGTTGTTCAGAAAGCAATGGCTAACTATTGAGCGTAAATTTGCCAAAAAATCACAAACCGCCAAAAACGCTAGGGTTGACCGCGACGTCATGTAAAGGATATGCAATAAACTAGAAATTATATATTAAATGTAACGCCGTGGACCTGTGAGGGTTCTTGGCAACGGTAGCGCACAATGACTGGCTTTTAGAACGCCTATATTGAGCAGTTTTCAGTAAAGAAATCTTCAGTTATGTAAGCAATCAAGGAAGGGCTATTGTGATTATAGAAGCAGGCAAGAAGAATAAGTAGGAAGAGGAGGTTGATAAAGACAAAGAAGAAGAAGAAGACGATGATCAATTGGAACAACGAGGAGGAAGATGTTGATGAGGAAGTAGAGGAGGATGAGGAAGAAGAAAAAGATCAAGAAGGAGGAGGGCGAGGTTAATGAGAAAGAAGAAGACAAGAAGGAAGAATAGGAACACGAAGGAGGAGGAGAATGATGAGGAAGAAGAAGAAGATGAGGAGGAAGAATAGGAACAAGATGGAGAAGGAAGAGAACATGACAGCACAGGTCAACCTTACAAAATCCCCGTGGGGGTCATTGAAAAGTTTTTTAATAGTCGTACGGACACATGACCTGTTATCGAACAAGGAGATTGACTCCAGTCGAGATGATTCACAAGTCAGAGAAAACAAAATATGATTGAGGTGCTCGGTCTATGAGTACACACGCAGATACACACAACGTCTCCAGCCAAGTCTTTATCAACCAACAAGACAAACACAATAAAACTCATCATCATCATCAAGTGCCATGCTAGCTGGCGTAGGCGTTCATGTCTTTCAACATACCTCGGTCTTTGATGCTTTGGGTTCAATTCTGCTAATGATATACCTCCACGCCACCGGCTCAATCATTTCTCTTGATCGGCTTCTGCCTCTCTTCCCCTTGATCTTTCCTATCGTCACGATGTTCTCCAATGACCAAAGAAAGATGTTTGTCTCTTTCTTATTGTTGTATACAATGTTCTAGTTTCATTAGCCTCTTTCAGGCAATCGGCATTAGTTACTCTGGCAGTTCAAAGAATTCGTAACATTCGCCTCAAGAACCAAATCTCTGTTGCTTCTAATTTCTTCTTAATGTGTTCATTTACATTCCAAGATTCAGTGCCATACAGCAAAACAGGTTCTATATAGCACTTAAGCACTCTCTTTCTTACATTCAATGATAGTGACTTATTGCATACACAATAAAACTAGATAAAACAAAAGAATACTTATCTCGATCCCGGATAAGTATTCTGACAATCATATCGACTACAATGGTTTCAGATGTGTCAATATCCACTCGACCACTGAACACTCTGCACACTGGTGCAATCTTAGAAACAAACATAAACGGGTTTTAACACACTCGCTATAAACATGCTGCACGATTTATTGCCAGGCATATTTCGCTGCATGCCGTCAGTTACAAACTGCAGAGTTATGTATCATCGTCATCCAGTGCATTGTCGTTTGGAGTGGGCGATCATGCCTTTACACAGTTAGCGTTCTCCGACGGCATGGATCAGCTCCTGGGTTGACTCCCTCCCATGCCATGATACAAGACTGTCCAGAATCTTCTCACGCCGCCTTCTCCTATCTCTCTCTCCACAAATCATTTCGGTTGTCACAACACGTTTTAGTTTTTATTTGCTCACAATATGGCCAAAAAAAAAAAAAAACGATATCTGCTTCTTTCTGATGTTTATGATAAGTTGTTTTTGCTACTTAGCCTCCCTCGAAAATTCCAGACTGTTTGCTCATTCTGGCTGTCTAATTAATTTTCAGCATTCTTCTATAAAACCACATCTCCATGGCTTTCAGTATCATATGAAGTCAATAAACGTATAATACTTCGGCTGAAATACTAAACGCATAGTCATTGATATTGTTCGAACTGCGGAGTATGTTATCCAAACGGAAATCTAAGATTTAAAAGAAGAAGAAGAAGGAAGTAGAGACTAGAGGATGCACTAGACAACATAAATTTGAAAGCTATAGTTATGGACCGGGATTCGAACCTGTAATGCCGTGGACCGGCCGATAACTACAGCTTTCACATTGTATGTTGTCTAGTGCCTCCTCTAATCTCTACTTCCTTCTTCTCCTTCTATGAGCGATAAACAATACTATGTGTAATTATTTATGGACTGTCTTAGTGGCCTCAAATGGTTCCCCAATTGATTTAATAAGATTTAAAAGGAAGACCATATGTTTGCACAGCAGCGGCTGAAATCGAGTTAGACCACCGAATATGTTCTAGGCAGATAGTTTTTAGACATGGTCAGAAGAATCCCTGGCATAAATTAAATTGCGTTAACAGACAAGCATCTGAAAACAAATCATGCGTAATGCCCTTGGCCATATCTTTTATATTTAAGACTATTACTATTGTTTTTCTCATCACCTGTTATTTTTTTAACTTACTGCCATCACAACCGCCAGCACTGCTATTGTTACAACAACAACAACAACAACAACTACTACTACTACTACTACTACTACTACTACTACTACTACTACTACTACTACTACTACTACTACTACTACTATTACTACTACTACTACTACTACTACTACTACTACTACTACTACTTTATTACTACTACTAATACGATTACTACTATTACTACTGCTACTACTACTACTACTACTACTACTACTACTACTACTACTACTACTACTACTACTACTACTACTACTACTACTGCAATTACTACTAATACTATTACTACAACGAATACTACTATTATTACTACTACAATAATAATATTAATATTATTAATATCAATAATAATAATCATCTTATATTTCCTAATCGTGTATTCTTTCTCTGTTCTGTATTATCATCATTATCATCATCATAACATCATCATGCCCAATGCGATCCTCATCCTCATCGCTGCTTGTATTTCCCTCCGTAGACGAACAATGGATTGTACAAGAGGGCATGTCAATAGTTAACCTGGAGGGACAACCGAGACGATGTCGGCCTGGGCAAGTCTGTCTGGCTACCTGAGTGTAAAACCTGGAGGGGGAGGTATGTCCATATTCTTGTTGTCAATATTACAATGAATGTATGTATAAGTTGTCCAAGTAGTAGTAGTATAATAATAGTAGTGCATTTTTCAGGAGTCGTCACTGGAGCTACGGAGTTCATGCTTTGTGCGGTGCTTTCGGCGAGTCGCCCTGCGGAAAGAGACCGAGCCATGTGGGATACAACCCGGGTTAATGAAGTCTTTCTGGAGACTGCCGATTCCATCGATGATGAACTGTATATTTCGTGGAGGACTTTTGTGTTGGCATTCTGGCGGCGGCATTATGCACAGTGTACCTGTGAGGGTTGTTGGCTTGCTGAGACTCCTTTTTGTTCCACTTTTGGCATTGGACAGTGAGGAGCATTTTGTGTGATATTCACTGGCATTGGAATGGAGCATAATGGGGACGACCCGTTGCCGTGAAGTTGAACCACGACTAACTAACTAACAATGAATGTGTCACTTGAAATCGACGGTCAATTTAACTAGAACACGATCAGAAGGGTTAAAAACGCAAAAGGATCGACTTCATTTTACCAGGTTTTCCATTTGATTTGGTCTCTTTTCGCAGGGTGGCCTTCCGGAAAGGTCGCCGAAAGCACAAACTCCGTAGTTACAGTCACAACTCCCAGGAGTCTCCGAGAGAATTGCACTCATGAACCAAACAACGAAGCTCGAAATCGTGAAATCGAACCCACAACCTTAAGAGCGCGAGTAAGACAGAGTAACTACTTCGTCAGAGAGTCTCCATAGAAGACGATCACGAGTAACAAATTGGACGTTGCGGCCATAGGATTCCTCAGCACATAAATAAAACACACACACCGATACAACTACATGAAAACAACTATATATATATATATATATATATATATATATATATATATATATATATATATATATATATATATATATATAAAGTGACTAATCTGCGTCATTGTTGAAGATGGATATACGTGATTAATCTGCGTCCTTCTTGTGGACGGGATACGTGTCTTTATGGAAGTACGTGGAGCATGCTATGAAATATTATGGAAAGGGAGATAGAGGAAGACAGCGTGAGAACATTCTTGACAGTCTTGTGTCATGGCACGGAAGGGAGTCAACACACGAATTTATCCATGACCTCGAAGATCGTAATGTGTGTCGAGGCCTGATCGCCCACGCCAGCCGTCAAGGCACTGGATAATGATGATAAGTAGTCTACGTTGTAGTATATTAGTAGTATAAGTACGTATAAGTAGTCTAAGTAGTAGTATATTAGTAGTATAAGTAATACCATAACAGTTAGGAACGAACGTCGTACGAAACACACAGGAAGGTTAACCAGGTCAACAAATGCCCAAAGTTGTCGGATGTGTTGGCCAAAAGGTACAAATATCGCAGCTCTGCTGTGAACGGGCGCAACGCAATTAGGTCCAAAACAACATTCCGGATGAACGCGGAAGAAGAAATAGTAGTATAAGTATGTGTAAGTAGTCTAAGAAGTAAGAGTAACTCCCTTCGCCGCGGAGCTGGCAATATATTAGAAGTATAAATATAATAGGTACTGCTAATATTAGTATTATTACATGTAGTAACCCTTGGCAGCGGGTTATGTCAGCAAACTCCAGTGTGGTTGGAAATGAACAGGCAGATAGATTGGCTGGTTTTCCGCGTCATTAAGGGGTGATTTGATGCACCATAAGGCAGATGTGATGAAGTACTTCTGGGAAAATGTCATTAATGCAGAAGAACAGATGGACTATCATGGTCTAGCGCAGTGATTCTCAACTTTTTTTGGCCCGTGCCCCCCCCCCCCTTTCATCATATGTTCAGAATGCCATTCCCCCCTTTCGTAGTTCCTGCCTATAAACCCCCCCCCCCTCCCCTTCTTTACACAGTATACGTAAAAATGAAATTTAATAACACATACTAGAACAAGTCTAGACGTCTACATAAAACGTAATTTGCGGGTCTACTTGCGTTATAAAATTAATTTCAGAAGGGCGAGAAGTGCAGAAGCGTAAAGTATTGAGTGAAAAACAATATCAAGTAATCGGTTTTTGTATTAACGCAATCTCAAAATAGTCTTAATTCCCCCATGGAAACCCTAACAACCCCCTCCCCCCTCCGGGGGAGGGGGAATTCCCCACCGGTTGAGAGCCACTGGTCTAGAGAGAATGCAGCAGCAAGGGGTAGTCAGAGGACCTTGTTGACAGTCGTTACTTAGAGGTAAAGCAAGACGGACATATAATCAGATTATAACCGGCATCATTAGTACTGGAACTCTTCGCAGGCTGTTGAAGATGAGGACTGAGCACTAATGGAAATGCCCCGAGTGCAATGATGTCGGTTCTTGACTCAATTCAACTCAACTCAACTTATGCTTGGATGCCCCAGATACTTCCCCTTCTTCGTTCACATTATGAATAAATGCAAGGAAAGCAGACGCCCACTTAAGCTTGTTGATATCCCCGTAGATTTTGTCCTGACATGGAACGGATGTATGTCAACATACCTTTCTCTGTTCTGCATACGTTGATTACTCCTGAAACAAATGTTTAACTGTTATTTTACCAGTTTCTCAGTTAAATTCATCAGTGTCTCCTATCTTTAGCTTGTTATTTATGTGGTATTTCCGCCTGTGTCCTTTGTGGATGCCGAATGTTGGGCGACGTTCACTAAACCCGACACCCCACATTGTGCCAGCGGCTGCGGGCAGAGGAGCACAATTTAGAGCAGTGTTTCCCAACGTGGGACCCACGCCCCACAGGGGGGCAATTCAATTGTTAAGGGGGGGGGGGGGGGGGGCAATTCGAAAATGGATGAAATCGGCTGGATATAACACAACAGGCAGACTTGAGATTGAAGTTAACTAAATTGGAACCTGACATAAAATCTATTTGCAGCAAGCATCAAGCGCAAGGATCTCACTAAATTTAAATAATAAATAATTTTTTTTTTTGCATATCCTTTACAGGACATCGCTGTCAACAGCAGCATCTTTCAGCTGTCTGTTGATTTCTTGGCAAGATTACGCTCAGTAGTTTGCCATTGCTTTCTGAGCGGCCGGCTCAGTATCCCGCAAGTCACCAGCGGGGGTCGAACCGCTCCCAGTTCTCTCCCGCTACGAGACTCTGTGTGATAAACAGGATTACGGAGAAAGTATTGTACCCCTCAGCCAGAGAGACCGGCAATAAATAATTACTAATAATTAAAATAATATAGAAATATCTTTCATTAAAATTATTTTGTACTTGAATTTCAGTTCTCCATTATATGTTTTGAAAATTTACTTACTGTGTCTGCTCAATAATTTCCTATTGATTTCTTCCTAAAACCTATCATTCAAGTTTCTTTAGTGAACATTTCAATTTTTGAATATTAAAAATAATGTATATGTTAGTCAGGCTTAGGTGGGGCATAGCACAAAAAAGGTTGGGAAACACTGATTTAGAGGGTACAAGCCTTACCCTAGTGCGAGTACATGCAACCTAAAGACTAAATATCATTTTAGAGCAGACCAGGCACTAAACCGTGATTGGCAACTGTCTAGGATCGAAGCTTCAACAGTCGGACAGCTAGAGCATTGATTTGCTGATCCAGCAACTTCTGCAGCTTGTCTTGTTCCAGGTGTATTGATGTTACCTTTCCTCTGGAGTAAACTAGGCAGGCCGAGAGAGGGATCATGCTGCATGGGCAATGCAAAAATTCAGTCTAGTCTTTAAGTTATGTTGAGGTATAACTCCAGTTTTCAAACTATCGTCTATCAAGACGTCCAGGTTCCAATCAGTATCACTTGGTTCTTCTTCCTCACCTTCTTTCGTTCGCTTGAAATTTGCCCATAACTGCAGTGTATGAATATCACTGTCTTTCTTAGTTCACTAAGTGGTGTATCGAGTTTATCTTTTACTGTTGTTTCTCTAGGTCAGAAAGTTTGGCTAGATCTGTCCTATTTTGGGCAGCCTTGGAGTATGTGCTCTGCTATCTGCGGCGCACATTCACATATGCACATGGCTGATTCACCAATCTTCAATTTTGTATACACGTGGTTGCGTAACCTATTGTGTGCTGTTCTGAGGCGCAGATTAATAACTTGTTCTGGTCTGTCCATAACGTGGTAATCGTCTAAAGCAGGTTTTAGTGGCTACCTAGTTGATTTGATAATTCATTTCTTTTGTTGGTAGGTAACGGGCACATCAGTTTGTTTATATATTTCTCATTCCTGAGCTAATCGATCAGCTTTCTCGTTTCCGGGTACTCCACAGGAAGATGGTATCCACTTTGTGATGGACTTACGCTGGCTGCAGAGTTCAAAATTATTTCATGCAGTTCATGTGAATCATCATTCTGGTGAACCGGATGCTCTTATTCTTACTTGGTTCTATAATTGCATCTTTCATATCAGGCAACCTATTAGGGATACACAAAGTGGAGAGTGGAAAAGAAGAAGTAACAAAGACATTTATGATCTGTTTAAGTCCCCGCTAATCACTGGTATCATGAAGGCTAATAGATTACAATGGCTGGGGCATATAGAAAGAATGGAACATAATAGGGAAACAAAACTCGCTTACACTCAGGAAATAAATGACCGTAGACCCCGAGGTAGACCAAGAAGACGGTGGAGAGATAATACATGTACAGACCTACAAGCACTTGGAATCAACGACTGGCAAGAGAAGGTCCACCAGAGAGACGAATGGAGACGGATTGTATTTGCAGCAAAGAACCTCAATGGCTCGGAAAGCTGAAGACGAAGAAGATGTCAGGCAACGATCAAAGGTGACGCATAGGTAGTTTGGATTTTCTGCCTGATTTAGATTCTCTGATGCGGTGCTGATATGATGAGATGTGGTGATGATATGATGATGATGATGGAATGCGAGGTGATGATGCGATGATGACGATGATGATGCTGATGATGATGATGATGATGATGGTGGTGATGATGATGATGCTGATGATGATGATGATGATGATGGTGATGATGATGATGATGATGATGATGATGATGATGTGATGAGGATGTAATGTGAGGTGATAATGTGATGATTATGTGACGATTATTACAATGTGACGATTATGATAATATGACAATGATGTAATGATGATGATGATGTGATTATAATGTTAGGATGATAATAATGTGATGAAAATGTGGTTATGATAATGTGATAATAATGGGATGATAGTGATGCCGATGATGTGATGAGGATGGAATGATGTGATAATGGTGATGGGAGGATTATGAGATGATGATGTGACAAGGATATGATGATGGTGTGATGATAATGATGTGATGATGTGTTGATGTGATGATGATGATGATGATGATGATGATGATGATGATGATGATGATGATCAACATCATCATCATCATCATCATCATCATTATGATAACGGTCATGATGATGAGTATTCATTCACCTTTGTGCATTCTTATTATGTAAATATACTTATTCTCTGCAAACCTTGCCAGGGTTGAGTTTTCTCAAGACCCGCAGACGTCTGTGGTGTGTCCTTGAAGAGAGCCAGGGGAGATTACTCTATTTCAAAAGTGAGGATGACTCTAGGAGTAAGACGCCCCTTGGATATGTGGAACTTCGCGGAGCCGCCATTACTCTAGACATGGATAGTCAAAACCAGTTTGTTATCATGTGAGTCTCTTTGTCCATGTCACAAAATATGTGTTATCGTCAAAGTCTCCTTGTCAAAGTCAAAACTAATTTGTTATCACGTGAGTCTCTTTGCCCATTTCTTAACCAGTTTGTTATCATGTAAATGCCTTTGTCAGAATCAAATCATAACCAATTTGTTATCATGTGAGTCTCTTTGTCAAAGTCATACCCGGTTTGTTATCATGTAAGTCTCTTTGTCAAAGTTATAACTAATTTTTTATCACGTAAGTCTCGTTGTCAAAGTCATAACCAATTTGTTATCATGTTATCATTTGTCAAAATCATAACTAGATTTTTACCGTGTAAGTATCTTTGTCAAATTCACAACCAATTCGGTTCATGAAAGTCTCTTTGTAACTGTTTATTGTCAACGTAATATATGTGCCTGCCTTGCGTTGGTTTTCAACAATGCCAAGAGCGTCGGTAGTTCAAAAATAAATGGCAAATTACTGAACGTAAACTTGCCGAGAAATGACAAACAGCCAAACAATGCTAAGGTTGATTGCGACGTCCTGTAATGGATATGCAAGTAACATTTTTCTTTTAGATAATCGAAATAAATAACTCAAAACAATGTTTTTTTGTTGTTTTTTTTTGGTTTTTTTGTTGTTGTAAATTTGAATAGCGAAGACACAAACCATAAGTTGCACAATTTATTGACTGATTTATTTAAAGGACTGAATGCAAGAGAATCAGCTTCATTGCACCGGGTTTTATCACAAATTACTCGAAAAATTTCCACAGGGCGACGACCCTTCTCGATCCCTCTTCTTACACCCCCAGAAGTCTCCCAGAAAACTATACCGATGACGGAGTGCGGAATCGAACCCACAGTCTTCGAAGCGCGAGGCAGGTGACTTGACCATTCCGCCACGGTGACCCCACATAAATGAATAATAAGGGGAGGAAACTGACATAACTGCTTGAGAAAGCTAACGACAGTGAGGCTTTGGGTCAGTTGGTTGAGGATATTTCCTCCAAAAGAGAATAAAGGTAGAAAGAAACAGATATTTCGCAGCATCGCGTCAGGTGTATATTGCAATATAGTAGACTTAAACCGACTATGAGCAGTCAAGCTGAAAAATATCTGATGGCTGTGGAAATGTGGTTTCTGGGGAAAATGCAAAGAATACTATGGACAGACAGAAAAACCAATGAACAAGTTCTTCAAGAAACAAATGAAGATCGTAAACTGATTAGAGACATTAGACGTAGACAGTCAAAAATGTTTGGGCATGTTATGAGAAGAAATTAATTGGAGAACTTGGTGACAACTGGCAAGATCGAAGGGAAGAGACCAAGGAGAAGACCGAGAAGTAAATACCTGGATGCTTGGCCACATGGCGTGGTCGAGACAGGAACACCGAGCTGATCCAGGACTCTGGTGATCGAGTAAGATGGCAAAACATGACCGCCCACGCTTATCGGCATTGGCACATGATGGATGGAAACCGACTATCATATTTCTTGTTGGTTTGGCTAAAGCATTCTTTACAGGGCGTGTTACCGAGTTCCAAAAGAAGAAGCAAAGAACAGTAGGACTCTAAACCTCCTGTGCATGTTGTAAAAGGTGATACAAGATGAATGATCTGAAACTGGCTGTCTTACACAGTAGAGGCAAGTCGGCCAACAAACAACCAACTTTGCACCAGTCTACAAACAGCTTGCCTTGAGTGGTTGTGGGTCAGTACCCAACTAAGATTATAAAAAAAAACCAACACAACAAAAGGAAAGAACCCAAAGTTTTTGTAAACTACTTCTATAATGGTTTTTGTCCGTAAAGAATGATGATGACTATTAATTTCATCCAGTGGAGTTTGAAGTTTGGAGCCCGTTTTTGTAAACCACTTCTACTTCCATAATAAGCATCTGATGAGATACACAGGAACATGCAAACTAAATGTTTTGGCAGGGCAGAGCCGGCCCTAGGCCTTGATCGGCGACTGGTCAATGGTCGAAGCTCCGACAAGCGGACAGTAAGAGCTTTGCTTTGGTGACCCGGCAGCTTCTGTAGATTGTCATGTTCCAGATTTATTGGTGTTATCTTTCTTCTGGAGTAAACTAGGCTGACCGAAAGAGTGATCATGCTGTATGGGCATCTCATGGTATCTGCAATTCCGCCCAGGCATTGTGTTGTGAATAGATATAACTCCATTTGTAATCCCCGCAATGGGTTGTAATTATTCTGCCTTTTTTTCGAAGCGTGTATAACAAACTTTCGTTTGTCAAAGCGACAAGATGTCTATAATATCAGGATGTCTTGCAAGTTTAAGATCACTAATCTCTGATTTATTGCCTGTCGGTATATCTCGTCTCCACTTGACATGTTTTACCGCTGTATTTGTTAGTCCCTCTTGACAATATCTGCTATTAGTCTTTTTAGATGTAGGGAGCGGACTAGGTGGGCTGTCGTTATTGTCAGCGGTTCAAATCGATGTGTCAAAGAATAGAACAATAAATAATGTAGCGAAAAACAGGACCCTATTGATTGCCTAGGTAGGTATTGGATATTCGGTTATATCAACCTATGGACAGCCGGTCTCCGTGGTAAATGCATTACGGACGCGGTTCGTAATTCCGTTCGAAACACAGCTGCGACCGATTTGGCATCAGACTGTATCGCGCTGGGTTTTAACGTGATAGTATGGGAGCCGATCGTTCAGACAGCAGTGGCAAACTACTGAACGTAAACTTGCCAAGACATCAACAACAGCAGTGCTGGTGTTGACAGCGATGTCCTGTACATTTTGTGTGTGTTGCATATTCCTTACAGAAAGTTGCAGTCAATACTAGCATTTTTCAGCTGCTGTTGATGTACTAGGCAAGTTTTTACGTTCAGTAGTTTGCCATTGCCGTTCTCCCTGGCCTAGGGGTTAAACAACTGTCTCCGTAAACCCGTTTGTCCACGTAGGGTAACGCAGCGCGCGAGAATTGGTAGCGGTTCTCGTCGCGATGGTGACGTACGGGATAAATAAGCCGGCCGCTCGGAAAGCAATAGCAAACTACTGAGCGTAATCTTGACAAGAAATCAACAACAGCGGTAAAATGCTGGTGTTGACAGCGATATCCTGTAAAAGGATATGCACAAAAAAAAAGTGTGCCATTGCTTTCTGAAAAGACCGGCTCACATACCCAAGTAAGTTACCAGAGCGGCGCGAATCGCTGCAGATTCTCGCAGAGCTGTTTTCCCCCACCTGGATATACGGAATTACGAACAATGTCGTTAAATCCTTAGCCAGGGAGTGGAATATCAGGAGAAATTTCAATCAGATAGTGGTTGGAACGATTAGTAGTGTGACTTTGAACGATGACGGAGTGCGTAAGGGAATGTATTGAGTGCATTCATGTCAGTTCTTAGCTCAACTCGACCACCTCTCCCATGCCTTAGGTAATCTACCACCAAGAGGTGCATTCCTTGCCAGCATATCAGCCTGTTCATTACCCCGCTCTCTTGCACGGCCAGGGCAAAAACATGCATACAATTCTCACAATCTGAAACGATAATGGCCATTCCACACGAAATAACTCAAGGAGAATCACAGGCTACTTCACGAAATTCTTTACAGCGCCGGGAAACCAAATATGTGTAGTTATTTTTATTATGACCCCCCAAGAGGTCAGCATGGCTGATATGAACAGATCACTCGCTCTTCAACTTCCGGGGTGCTGATGACGAGGTAACGGGTTCATCTTGACACCTGGGAGACCGCTGCCAAAGACCGAAATTCGTGGCGTACATCATTACATAAGGGTGCAGTCACTTCTGAAGCAACCAGGACTGCAAGAGCTGTGAAGAAAAAGCTGGACAGAAAAACCACTGCAGGAGATCAACCTCCTAGAAAGTCAAGCATTCTTTGTCCACATTGTTAAAGAACATTTCGAGCCAAAACAGGCCTTATCAGCCATCTTAGAGCTCACGGCTCCATACTTTCAACCCCACTGGATGAAATGAATGATCATCATCATTCTTGACTGACAAACAACAACAACATCGGGGTCAACCCCTACACGGTCCAGCTGGACTCAAATGTTGAATTCCAGTCCTTGACTTGGGGACGTTAATTACAAGTTCCAATGAAATCGGAGTGGGTTCGTCTGATGACGAGAGGCACCAAAAACACGAAATGTTATCCAACACGCAAAAACCAGTCCATTGCACCAGAAGCAGTAACACATGTATCTACTACGTTTGAGTTCAAAGCTAGCGAACGCAATAAACATTTTAAAAGAAAATGATACCACCAACGGCGGTCCCTGGCATGTTGTTGTCTATATTGTTAAGTAAAAGTTTAAGTATTGTTAAGTATTGTTAAGTAAAAGTTTGTTAATTATGGTTAAGTATTGTTAAGTATTGTTACGTAAAAGTTAAGGGCCCTCTTTCACGAGTTCAAACGTAGTGAGCATACGCTTCTTCTTTTCCTGTCGCTTCCTTTAATCCTCAATGGGACAACCAACTCACTCCCACTCTCATTATCTACCCCATACAGCTCTGTCCATTTCCTTCCCATATTGTTCACTTCTGTTTCTGCTTCGCATCTAGCTTAAGAATGGAGGTGGAGGCGGTCAGTGCAGCTTTCCGCTGGATTGAGAATACGACACACACACACATCGGGATTGTAACTGACTCAGAAAGCATGCTGAGGAAGGTGAGGACAGGCAGGCTTCGAGCAGAGTGGCTTGCTTCGCTTCGGAGGTCACGGGTGGCAAGCATCGTCTGGATCTTTTCTCCGGGGCATACCGGTGTGCTGGGGAATGAACAGGCTGACAGATTGGCTGGCTTTGCAAAACGTGGTGGAGTATTGATGCATGACAAGGCAGACGTAGTTGCGGCCTTATGGGAGCACTTGTACACCTCGGAGGAGCAAATGGATTACCATGGTCTGGCAAGAATGCAACAGCGAGGGGTGACGAGGGGATCTGGCCGACGCCAGGGAATGCCCCGAATGCTGTGATGTCGGTTCCTAAATCAATCAATCAATCAATCAATCAATCAATTCTACATAAGTTTTTAGGTTTTATTTTTTTTTTTTTTGCCCTGTGGGTCCAGACTAAGAATTTGCAAGTAATGCTATTCTCGGGTTTTCCCAAAGTATGTCCTATCCTGCGCCTTCACTCTTGGGTCACTTGAGTTTGTCTCGTTCTCTCCATCAGCTCCACATTGGTGATTTTGTCTCATTTCATCTCGTCTCATCTTGTTCCTCTTGTACCTTGCGGTGTCGAGGTGAAGCATAAACAGCGGGAGAGTGCCCGTCTATGTGCTTCAGGTATCGAGATTCTCATGGACTTTGCTATTCCCTATGTCCATCGTGAAGTTTGTCATACATTTTATTCCTTCTGTTTTGCGCAGTAACCAGTTAGAGAATTGTTATAGTTTCTTTTTTGTTTTAATTGATGTCATCATTCTCCACCTTTCTGATCCACACAGCAGTACTGGTTTAAAGTTAGAATTGAATATCCTAAGTTGCGTGCTAATTTTAACTTCTTTTGACTCCCACACATTTCCAAGTGTTATGAGAGTTTATCTAGCCTTCTGTATTCTTATCGTATCTGTATCTGTTGCTAGACCCATATTATTTTAGACCAACCGGCACTCCGTGGCTGATGTGGGCACTATCACTGCGGACGTCTTTATTTCCATATAAATTTCCCGGTACCCATTCAAGCCTGGGTCTACACGCTTTACACAGGTCTGGACACTTGTGATTGACAGATGTACGCGTCCTATGGTCCAGGCGCGTACGAAGCCTTCATCTGCGGGACTTGGCTGAACGCCTCTAAGTCGGGTCCCTTGGGTGCCAGGGTCTGGCCACCACTCGCCACCTGCTCGTGGAGGCGAGGTCTCGGAGGTTTGACGCTGAGCCGCCAGCGTCTGCAGCCTACCATGTTCCAGACGTATTGGTTACCTATTCCTCTGGAGTATGCAAGGCAAGGCCGAGAGAGGGAACATGTCGTTTGGGCACCACGTGTTTCTCTGAAGCTCTGCCCAGGCATTGGAATGGAATTTTGGCCACATTCCAACTCACATACTTTGGTCTGTCAAGACTGTAAGGTGCCACTTACTCACATGAGAGTACATGTTTAGTTTAAAACATGAAACCCGTCGTATCTATTGTACAGGGTGTTTGTAAAGTCTCACTATCCTTTGTATATAGGATAAATGTGAAATAATGAAGTAAATGATGTCATCAAAATATGTTCTCGACAGTCCATAGTGAAGCAATATTCAGCGAATAGCTGTTGTCTGCTGAAGAAATTCTTTGCACTCCAAACAGATTGGTGTTATCAAAGGAAGAGAGAATTTATTTCAAATATGTTCTACATACAAAGTGTTGTGAGACGTTACAAACATCCGGTATAATGAAAGCAGACCTAGAGCGCCGTGGCCTAGGGTATAGTGACACTCGCAGTCTAATTATTTTCAGCCATATAGAGCCGTGTGTTATAAATCAAATGCGTTCAACTTGGAACAAGGCCGCTTTGCTTTGATTTCGAACGAACGAACGAACGAACGAACAAACTTTATTTTAAAAGGGTAACAAATTGGGCACGCAGGCCCGTCTTACATTCGGCCCTTTCAATCACTCATCTTTCATTCATCAAATGTGCATGTTACATTAACATAGAGGGTAAAACATTGTCAAATGGATTTTTAAGCATAAACAATGCATATTACGCATGATACATACACATGCGAAAACAAACAAAAAACCTTGTCAAATGAAAGTTGTAAACATAAACAGTGCATATTGCAATGTTGTGAGACACATCCTCCATCCACCCTCACATCCCGCAGCCACCAACACATCCCCCACGTACCAAACCTCCCCCACCAACCCACACATACCAACACGCACTCACACAGACCCAGGCAAACATACATGTCGCCACCCACCCACTGAACCCCCACCCACACACATTTCCCCACCCACACACATTTCCCCACCCACACACATATCCTCACACACCAAGAAGAAGAAGAAGAAGAAGAAGAAGAAGAAGAAGAAGAAGAAGAAGAAGAAGAAGAAGAAGAAGAAGAAGAAGAAGAAGAAGAAAGAGGAGGAGGAGAAGAAGCAGAAGAAGAAGAAGAAGAAGAAGAAGAAGAAGAAGAAGAAGAAGAAGAAGAAGAAGAAGAAGAAGAAGAAGCAGAAGAAGAAGAAGAAGAAGAAGAAGAAGAAGAAGAAGAAGAAGAAGAAGAAGAAGAAGAAGAAGAAACCACACACACACATACCCCCGCCAACCCACACATCCCGCACCTATCCACAAACATATCCCGCACTCTCACAATTTTCCCCACCCACCCACACACACATCAGCCAACCTACACCCACACACTCACCCAATATTCGCCAGCTCTCAACTACACATCCCCCACCTATTCACACATCCCCACCCATAAACACATCTCCCCACCTGCCCACACATATCCCCCACCCATGAACACCGAAAAACACACACCTCCCACCCACACACACCCTACCACCCACATATACCCCACCCACACACATCCGCCGCTCACACACATCTTCTCACAACTACATACCTCTCCCACACATACACTCATCTCTCACACACATTCACCCACTCACATACTCATCCATCAACCACTCACACCCACACATCACCCACGCGCCCATCAACACATGCATCTCTCATCTACTCTCCCACCCACACACACCCCAACCACCCAGCCAAACACACATCCCCCATCCTCGCATACATCCTTCAATCACTGCACATCCCACACCTCCCCCACCTCTCACACATCTCCCCTCCCACACAAAACTCCACCCATAAACACATTCCCCCCCCACACACACATATCCCCCACATATATTCCCCATACACATCCCCGCCCACACATCTCCCCACCCACTCACACATCCTCCACCTACAAACATCCTAACCACCCACACATATATCCTCCACCCATTTCAGCGGTATGAGGCATCGACCGTTTAGAAAGCAATGGCAATTTACTGAACTAATATTGCTTAATAAATTACAAACAGCGAAAACATGATGGGAATGATTGCAATGTTCTGTAAAGGACAAGCAACTAACTCTCTCCCTGTCTCCTGTCCGTCTATGAGACATCCTAGTCTAGCACTATTCATGACTATACCATGGTCCCAAATGGTGGAGTGGCTTGTGTGCTTCGATGCCCGCCTCTGGCTTGTTCAGGCCTTTTAGCTTCCCTTTCTAGACTGTATTTATGGTTTTTTAAAAGAGAAAAAAGGACAGTATACAACTTCATACCCTGATCATTGGGTAGTGGATCGATAGTCTAGTCTTGTCGGATAATGGCGAAACATTCAGATAACCCGTGTGCACCATGGACACATTGAACAATATTTGAAAGTTAGAAATCAAGAAGTGCAAGCCGAATATGGGGGTTAGGGGAGGGGGAGGGAGAGACGACTTGATTTGGTTTTCTTGTTTGTTTTTATATGAACGATGATAAAGATATTTGTGGTAACGTTTGCTTGTATCAGATTGCGTGTTTTCTTTCGTCGAGATTCCAAGATATTCTTTGTGTTCATTTAAGTTTCGTGTAGTTTAATCAAGAGTCGTCACGTCGAAAGTGAAGTACCCAAATGTCCGTGATACTGGGACATTTCGCTCAGGGGATAGTGAAACTCGCAGTTTGATCATTCCTCGACATAGCAAGTTGAGGATTCGAAATCCGCAGCGGGCGATTTGGAAACCGACCGCTTTGCTTTCATTTCGATTAGTATGTTCGACATTGTAGTAACAGTGTGCACAGAAATGACTCTCCTTGGATATTAAAAAAACAGCAACAATGGTGATATCAAGGAAAAATGTGACAGCCAAACGTGAAATAAAGGTAGAAGGGAAACTTCTTCACCAAGTGGAAAGTTTGAAATACCTAGGGGTATTTATAACATCAGATGGAAGATGCACAACAGAGATTAAGAGCAGACTAGGGCAAGCAAAAGCTGCATTTGAGAAAATGAAGACTATCTTATGCATTACGTCACTATCATTGAATGTAAAAAGACAGTACTGAAATGCTATATAGAACCTGCTTTGCTAATAGGAAGTGAATCTTGGAATGTAAATGAACAAATTAAGAAGAAATTAGAAGCAACAGAGATGTGGTTCCTGAGGTGAATGTTGCGAATTCCTTGGACTGCCACAGTACCTAACCACGGCTGCCTGAAAGAGGCTAATGAAACTCGAACATTATATACAACAATAAGAAAGAGGCAAACAACCTTTTTTTTTTGGGTCATGTGATGAGAAGAGAGGCATTGGAGAACATTGTGACAATTAAAAAGATCGAGGGGAAGAGAGGCGAAGACACACCAAGAGAAATTATGCTGGATGGATTGAGACGGTGACATGGAGAAATATCAACAGCGGAGATGATCCAGAAAACCACAGGCCTAGATCTGTTGAGAGTCATGAACGCCTACGCCAACCGGCATGGTGGTTGATGATGATGATGATATGATGATGATGATGATGATGATGATGGTGATGATGTTGATGATGATAAGCCTCCAAACAGAAAGCAATGGGAAACTACTGAACGTAAAATTGCGTAGTTAATCATGAACAGCCATAAATGCTGGGGTTGATTGCCACGCCATGTAAAAAACATGCAATCAACTATTTCTAGGCCTACATATTCTTACACAATAAACAGACAAACTCAGACACGTATGTCAGTGGAAATGTGCTATCTAAGGAAAACGCAAAGAATACCATGGACGGACATAAATATGAATGGGAAGAATTTCAAAAACATAAAATGAAAACAGCAAATAGATTACAGAAATTAGACATAGTCATTTTTAACACCCGGGAATGTTATCCCGGTCAACAAATGCCTGAAGAAGTCGGATGTCTTGGCCGAAAGGTACAAATATCGCAGCTCTACTGTAAACAGGCACAACGCAATCACGTCTAAAACAACATTACGGACGAACGCAGAAGAAGGAGGAGACATTTTTATAATCACATTCATTCATTCATTCATTCATTCATTCATTCATTCAATTGCATGTCCTTTGCAGAACCTTGCTCCCATAACAACCTTCCGGAAAACCTCTCGATCATAAGCAAGATGTCCCGCGTCCGATACACCCATCTGGAGATCATCCGCCACATCCTGCACCCATCTTCTCTTTGGCCTTCCTCTTCCTCTCTTCCCAGACATATACCCCTCCAATATTATTCTCTCATGACATTTCAAGTGACCAAAATATTTCGATTTTCTTTGTTTTATCGTCTTTAATAGCCAACCTTCTTTAGTATTCAGCTCTTGTCGTATCAATAGAGGTATGTAATGAGAAGAATGTAACTTAAAACCTCAGTAACGAATGGCACAACTTATGGAAAATGAGCAAGGAGATGATACAGAGTTAAACACCTGGATGTAAAACACAGAAGCCGCAAATATTATGTTGCATAGACAGGCCCAGAAACATATGCCAGTGGAAATATGATATCTGAGGAAAATGCAAAGAATACCATGGATTTAAAAAAAAGTTTTAAAACTCGAGAGGATCTACTTCACTGCACCGGGTTTTATCCCATATGGCTCGGTCTCTTTCCGCAGGGTGGCCAGCTGAAAGCGTCGCACAAAGCACGAGCTCCATAGCTCCAGCGACGACCCCTAGGAGCTTTCAAGAAAAATGTGTTCGTGAACTGAAAGATTTCTTCTTCTTCAGCGTTCCGAGCCATTGAGGTTCTTTGCTGCAGATACAATCCGTCTCCATTCGTATCTCTGGTTGACCTTCTCTTGCCAGTCGTTGATTCCAAGTGCTTGTAGGTCTGTATATATATTATCTCTCCACCGTCTTCTTGGTCTACCTCGGGGTCTACGGTCATTTATTTCCTGAGTGTAAGCGTGTTTTGTTTCCCTATTATCTTCCATTCTTTCTATATGCCCCAGCCATTGTAGTCTATTAGCCTTCATGATACCAGTGATTAGCGGGGACTTAAACAGATCATAAATGTCTGTGTTACTTCTTATTTTCCACTCTCCACTTTGTGTATCCCTAATGGGTCCAAAGTTGCGTCTTAAAACTTCGTCTCATTTCGTTGTACTCCAGGTTTCAGAGCCATACAGCACAACTGGTCTGATCAGTGTTTTGTATAGTGTGATCTTGGTGTTTGAACCCACAACCTTCAGAGAGCGAGGCAGACGGCTTGATCACTTCACCACGGAGATCAATACCTTGGATATTGAAATATGAATGAGAAGGTCTTCTCCGTGATCTTAACCACTGGCTGTTTCATATTGATTCGCTCTTCTGTATAAGCTCGACATGGGGGTGCCCCTGTTTTCGATACAATTTACAATTTAATTACTTTTACCTCTTCCTCCAGGTTATGTAATTTTTTACCTTCCCTACCTGTTCAGCCTAACACGCCGTGACCTGTTAAAGCTAGGCAAATATGCTAGGTCTCTTCCTTAAAGGCATCCGGAATGGAGGTCGTAAAAAGCGACCGTCTTCAGGCTAAAATTGATGGGTTTTCTACCAGTGACGTCAGTTAGAGGTAAAAATAATTCAGTTGTAGATATCTGTGTAGTTTAAAATAACGCCATGGTAGATGTCTTGTATGATCATCATCAAGTGCCATGCCAGCTGGCGTAGGCGTTCATGTCTCTCTATAGATCTCTGTCTTTGGGTGTTCTGGATAAACTCTGCTGATGATATTCCTCCATCCCACCGCCTATTCAGATAATTTCCCTTGGATCTACCCCTGCCTTTCTTCCCCTTGATCTTTCCGGTCTTCACGATGTTCTCCAAAGCCTCTCTTCTCCTCAATGAACTAAGAAAGCCGTTTGTCTCTTTCTTATTGTTGTATATAATGTTCTAATTTCATTAGCCTCTTTCAGGCAATCGTCGTTAGTTTCTCTGGCAGTCCAAAGAATTCGCAGCATTCGTTCAGGAACCACATCTCCGCTACTTCAAAGTTCTTCCAACTTTGTTCATACACGTTACAACATTCACTGCCATACAGTAAAATATGTTCTTTATGTCAGCACTGTTTTTCTTACATTCAATGGATAGTGACTTATTGCATAAGGTAATTTTTATGTTCTGAAATGCATCTTTCGCTTGACCTATTCTGCTCTTGATCTATGACTTACATCTTCCATGAACTTTCTAAAGTAGGGGATCATTATCAACGCTATGAATCGCTTTGGTAAATGGTGATAACTCCATATTTTTATAGAACAATTGGCACTCGGCGGCTGTGGTGTCCAATATCATCTTTACTTCGTCCGGTCGGAACCTCCTAACCACAACACCATCTTGCTCGCCTCTTCTCTATGTTTGTTAGTTAGTTTGTTTGCTTGTTTGTTTAATTGTTTTTTGTTTGTTTATTTTGTTTGTTTGTTTGTTAGATTTAGTTAGTTAGTTAGTTAGTTAGTTAGTTAGTTAGTTAGTTAGGCAGTGATTCAGCGAGCCAGTGAGTATACTAGTTAGTCATCCTGTCAGTCAGTCAGTCAGTCAGTCAGTCAGTCAGTCAGTCAGTTACATACTTACTTAATTAGTTACTTAGTTAATTAATTAATCAACATATCAACCTCATTGCTCATCGAACATATCTTCAGAACCTCTTCTCGCTGATTTCCCAAGCGTATAACGACACCAGTTCTGTTTCGACGATCCCTTTCCCTCTCTAAGAGTGCAGTCAATATGGTCTTTAGTAGGACCAGCGTGTTTTAAATCATCAATACGCACATTTCCCACCTGCAAATGAATTGTTCATCCCATGCTAAGACGCCACGACGTGAACTCTAAACCTGCCCCCTAGGCACATCTGGGACGAGGTAAACAGAAAACTGTATGTCGTTGTGGAGCAGTTGTTGTTTGGTTGTTAGGATGTTTAAGTGCATCCACATTGGTTTGACGTTCAATCCACTGTATTCATTGTGTGTGTGTGTGTGTGTGTGTGCGTGCGTGCGTGCGTGCATGCGTGCGCGTGTGTGTGTGTGTGTGTGTGTGTGTGTGTGTGTGTGTGTTTGTTTGTGTGTGTGTGAGTTAGTTAGTTAGTCAGTCGCGGTTCCAACATCACAGCAAAGGGTCACCTCCATAATGCTCCTTTTCTGGGCCAGTGAATATCACACAAAATTCTCCTCACTGTTCCATGTGAAAAGTGGAATAAACAGTAGTACCTTCAAAACAACAGCACGCACGGACAAGAACTTGCATAAGGCCGCTGCCAGAGTGCCAACAAAACAGTTCGCCACGAAAATTACAGTTCATCGTCGATGGAAGCGGCAGTCACTAGAAAACCAGCAGCTTTACACACATTACTGCAAAATGCAAAACTAGCTAGGTCAGCAACCGGCAGCCGTAATTTTCTGAACACTCAGTTCACAATATAAACAACCACTGACAGATGTAAAAGCACTTTACACGAAATCCACAGCTCACAGTGTTGCTCCAAGCACTTAACTCGGTAGCTGGGCGAAGGGCCCGTGTAACATTAGTCCAACATGAAGAACATGCTTAAGCACGCTGTAACCAGAAGCAAAAACACGCCAAAGGCCTTAACAGCTCCCCCACCTGTCCGCCATATTGGACCGGGTGTGTATGTGTGTGTGTGTGTGTGTGTGTGTGTATGTGTGTGTGTCTCTCGTTTTGAAATCAAGCGTAATCCACACACATGTTACAACTTCTAATGCAGTTGGCTGATTTTTGCGAGTGGATTAGCTTTCTCTATTATAAGTGTCCCTCGCCATCAGGCGAACCGAACTCCGACTTCAGAGGCACTTGTAATTTACGTCCTCAAGTCAAGAACCCGAACTCAACGTCTTAGTCCAACTGACCGGTGTAGGGGTTAAACTCACTACCTCGGTATCAACATTATTTCAGAACGAACGCTCTTATTCATTCAGCCACGCTGACCTACACTTGGACGCTGACTTCTCGTTCAGAAAGCAATGGCAAACTACTGAACGTAAAATTTCCCAGACAATCAAGCAGGGAATGCCCACAATGTCTTACACAGGACATGCAAGTTGTTTTATTATAAAAGATGTCTGCATCAGTCGGACCTATTTAGTCGCCGCTTACGGCACGCTTCGGAGGACACCGTGCTACTGTCTTCTGCCTCTCTGGTGGATCCCTGCAACGCACGGGCTTTGATAGCGCAAACTGATGACGTGGCCATCCACCCCGGGTAATACTCCTCGCAAACAGGATGGTACTGGGTGTTTGTAAAGTCTCACTACACTTTGTATGTAGAACAAATTTGAAAAAAACAAAAATACTTTCTTCTGTTGATAACACCGTTCTGTTTGGAGTGCAAAGAATTACTCCAGCAGGCGACACGAACCCGGCGCGTATTGTTTCATGATGGACTGGAGCACATTTTATAATGACGTAATGTACTTCATTTTTCAAATGTGTTCTACGTACAAGGTGTAGTGAGACTTTACAACACCCTGTAGATGATGATGATTATTATTTTGAAGAGACGATGTCTGTGGCTTCCGGCAGTTTCACAATTCCGACATACCGGGTTCACATTCCCAACATACCGGGTTCACATCCCGACATGCGGGGTTCATACTCCGAACTCAAGGAGTTCAAGGTCAACCCCTGGCGACGTGAGAGCAGATCACGTGGCGTTGATTTTCACAAAGGTATGAGCGTCGGTCATTACGAAAGCCTTGGCAAACTTCTGAACTTAAAAATATCTTTAACAAAATCACAAACAGCCAATAAATACTGCGTTAATTGCCGCGTCCTGTAAATGACATGCAAATAAGAATAAAATTATGAAGAGACTTAGTGTGTGTTGTGTTTTAGGTGTAATTTGTAACTGTCTCATTGCCATGGAATGATAAATCGTCTTATTCAAACTTTCCGCAACTGCGTGGACTTATAAAACAAACTATAATGTCACACTGCTGCTGACGGATAGAATTGGCTATGGTTATGTCCAGAGGTATGTCTGTATGCATATTCTGCAGGTATTCTTAGGAACAGCTAGTAGGCACTGGATAACACTAGTTTTTATGCACACAACTTTATTGATTATGAAGAGACATGATGAAAACATCCACTATCCTCAGGAACCATATTAGAACATGTAAATACACAATACGGCCTTCGATCTGTCTTGTGACACAGCTAGTTGCACCAGACTCTTTCCCGTGTCCGAACTCAACTGAATGCCTGGCTAAGTTTCCCTCCTTCACCCAAACACAGAGTAACTGGCTAGTTTCCTTAACCTAGCCCACAAACTCAACTCTCCTGGCTAAGTTTCCTCACTTAGCCTCAGAACTTCACTGTCTGGCTAAGTGTCCCTCATTTAGCCCCAGACTCAATGCCGCTGAATGCCTCAACCCATCGTTTCCTTCACTCTATATTCAGTCTCTTAGGGATCCCACCATGAACAACTATTTTCACCCTCATCCCAATTTCACTTCTTTGTCTATTATTTCTCCAGCACGTTCCCCTCTGCCCCCCCCCTGGTGACTCAGACTGACATCTCAGTGATATAACAATCCATTGTGTTTGGGGCTCAACCATTGTCTTGGGATTCCTTACTCCACCTCTCTGACCCTACATCCGCATACCTCTTATCTGACCTTGTACCTCGATTGTATTTTCCAGATTTGCTACTTTCTCCGTCCGCCCTGCCTTAGCGTAAAAACTAGCACGTTACATATAGTTAAAATACCAATACAGTAGTTTTCCCTATGCAACCCCATTTAATTTGATATAAAACAACATGCTTGCTACCATATTAACAACCGTTAAGTCATAACTGTGACACATCCTTACTTTCCATTTTCCGCCATCCATTTTTGTTTGGTCCAAATCTACTTCTTGTTTGGCACTGAATCTGTTAAAACATCGTCATAATCAAGTACCATCTCCGCATTGAAGGTTGTCTGTAATGAGTGGCTAACAGTTTATATTATGCTTGTTCACTTGAGTCTTTTTCTAGTGCAACTATAACGGGTTTCCTCAAACATATAACTGTGTCTTCCTCTACTACACTTTCTCTGCTTTTTGTCCCTCAGCGCATTCTTCTTATCCTTTTTCTGCGTTCCTCCGGAATGTTGTTTTTGACTTAGTTGCGTTGTGCCTGTTTACAGCAGAGCTGCGATATTTGCACCTTTCGGCCGATACACCCGACTTCTTCAGTCATTCGTTGAACGGGTTAACATTCCCGGACAGCGTGTTTGTGTGTGTGTGTGTGTGTTTTTTTTTTTTTTTTGGTGTGGTTTTTTTAATGTGTCCCGAGTAATTTTATGTGTGAGCTGCGGTAACATAGTGGCTAGACTCAGCCTACTGGTCCAGTGGTCGTGGTTTAATTCATCCCGTGGTGGATTCGAATTAAAAAAATTAATACGTTCTCTGTTGTTTTAAAAAGCTTATGATAGTGTCCATAGGAATAGTCTATGGAATGCTATGCAGGAATTTGGAATACCAAGGAAGTTAATCAACATGACCAGACTATGCATGGAAGATACTATAATATAGTAACATATAAAGGCAGGAAATCAGACCCTTTCCAAATAACATCTGGCTTGAAACAGGTGATGCACTATCGCCGCTACTCTTCAATCTGGCTCTAGAGAAAGTTGTAAGGAAGGTAAAGGAGGAATGTGATATTGGAGGAACATCCAAGCTGCTTGGTTATGCGGAGGATATAGATATTATAGGGGGAAATGAACAAAAGACATTGGAATTATTGACTCACTTAAAGTAAAAAGCCCAACAGATGGGGCTGGTTATCAACCAAGATAAGACAGAATATTTGGTAATTCAAGAGAAGGAATGGCTAAAAACTCTGGCCACATACAAGTAGATAATATGACCATTAAAAGAACAGAAACATACAAATATCCTGGGTGCAATCTTCAACTGCTCCAACATCATAAGGGAAGAAATACAAACTAGAATCAATTCTGGAAATAAGATATACTATGCACTACAACATCTACTAAAATCAAATGCGCTATCTCGTAACACCAAAATCACAATATACAAAACACTGATCAGACCAGTTGTGCTGTATGGCTCTGAAACCTGGAGTACAACGAAAGGAGACGAAGCCTTGTTACAAACCTTTGAGAACAAATTTTAAGACGCATCTTTGGACCCATTAGGGATACACAAAGTGGAGAGTGGAAAAGAAGAAGTAACAAAGACATTTATGATTTGTTTAAGTCCCCGCTAATCACTGGTATCATGAAGGCTAATAGACTACAATGGTTGGGGCATATAGAAAGAATGGAAGATATTAGGGAAACAAAACTCGCTTACACTCAGGAAATAAATGACCGCAGACCCCGAGGTAGACCAAGAAGACGGTGGAGAGATAATATATATACAGACCTACAAGCACTTGGAATCAACGACTGGCAAGAGAAGGTCCACCAGAGAGACGAATGGAGACGGATTGTATCTGCAGCAAAGAACCTCAATGGCTCGGAACGCTGAAGAAGAAGAAGAAGAAGAAGAAGAAGAAGAAGAAGAAGAAGAAGAAGAAGAAGAAGAAGAAGAAGAATACGTTCTCCCAAGTTGACCAAGAAATAATGGGTACCACAAGATGCTTTGGGAAGTAAAAGCAGCTGCGTGATGTTGTTGTTGTGTGTCCATCAAAATGATGATGACCATTCATTTCATCCAGTGGGGTTGAAAGTATGGAGCCGTGAGTTCTAAGATTGCAGATAAGGCCTATTTGAAGGTGGATGAAGAATGACTTGCGCGATGAATTGGATTAAAGTGAGGAAGAGTTGCAATTCGTCGACTACACTCTCTTAGCCTGAGTCAATCTGAATCCAGTGGCAAGACATGTCAAGATAACTGGAGGGACGAATACAGGTGAGGTAGGATGACCAGGGAGCTCTACGCGCTTGCCTTGCTTATTCCGTTCCACAACGCCTTTGCAGGTAAACGGCCGTCTTAGCACTTTAAATCATCAGTGGATGCTTTCGCGCAGTCTGCCGAATCTGTCTTCACATGCTGGTAGGCATACCCTAGTTCACCGATTGGTTTTACGCCAAAATCGGCTACCCACGCCTGGTTTAGCCAGCCTCTCACAGCTGTTGCCCGGGGGTGGCCGCTGTCGCATGCTGACAGCTACTAGGAGCCACAGGCGTGAGCTGGATGTCAGGCTTGGACCAGGGGGGGATGAGTCCTGAAGAGGACATGAGAGTCATCCTTCCCAAAGGTGCTACCAATGCCTGACACCCCGCACCAGCTGCGTAATACAAACCACATCACCCGATAATTGCCTTTGGTCTAAGAATGTATGGGTCTGGCACCATATACCTTAACTAATTAACCTGCCATGGGTAATTAAACGCCGTAAGCGACTTCTCATATCTGCCATGGGCTTATATAAGGTGTATTTTGGCACTCTTCCGATTCCGGTCCCAAATAGTTCTGCAGTGAATAATTTTATATAGCTAACCCTAACCCTAACCCTAATCACTTATTCACTGCAGAACTATTTGGGACCGGAATTCGGAAGAGTGCCGTGTATTTTTAATGAATGTGCAGTGTTTGAAAATATTGCAAGCCCAAAATTTTGTATTAACCCTCTGTAAAGTTCATGCAACATGATAGGTAATAAAAAACTTGGACCGGCAATATTTTCAAACACTGCACAGTCTTTAAAAAATACACCGTGTATATGGCCGAAATGTTGTCATTGCGTTATATTCAACATGTCTGCTATTGTATTACAATGGTTAAGTCATACTGTGACACACTCCTGCTTCTCATTTTCAGCCACCCATTTTTATTTGGTCCACGCCTACTTTTTGTTTCGCACTGAATCTATTTAATTTAATTGTCTAGCCATGAACTAATTCGCTAATGGTTTTTTTCATCTCTCAGTTTTTTTTTTTTTTTTTTTGGTTCTTTTTTTTTCACCTGCTGTTTTTATTTTATTCTTCTTGCATTATATCTTTTACTATAATGTTGCAGGCCTTTGCAGAACTTCGCGATCAACCCCATTCTCAGGTCCCTATACTATACAATCATATTTAGAAAGTTTCACATTTTCCCCTTACAACGTTTATTCATTGGTCGCAGAATAAAAAAGAGTAAATATAACGCTAAATATACACACGCGACTCCAGGTCACAATGTTTATTCATTGGTAGCAGAATAACGAAGAGTAAGTATAACACTAAAATATATGTACGCGATGCGAGGTCACAATAATTAGGTCTAAAATGTCAAAGCGGAAAGACAATCATAATGAGAATAAATCAGCAAAATGGTAACCCGATCTGCCTTTATGAAACGGCACTTTATGGGTGAAATCATACACTTATTTAGGTATGATTGTCTGACTGCATGATAACCATATATTTTTTTAGGTATGCATGTTCAGAAAAATGGCAGCCGAAGGGCGCTGACTAACATGGTTGCCTTATGCAATAATGTGAGGCTGCTGTTTTCTAGTGACTGCCGCTTCCATCGACGATGAACTGTATTCTTCGTGGCGGACTTTTTGTGTTGGCATTGCATTCTGACACCGGACTTATGTATAGTATAACTGTGCGGGTTGTTGGTTTGTCGAGACTCCTCTCTGTTTCACTTTTCACATGGGGCAGTGAAGAGCATTTTGTGTGGTATTCACTGGCACAGGAACGAAGCATAATGGGGCGACCCTTTGCCGTGACTGACTCGCTAACTAACTAACTTATTTAGGCAGCAAAATAGACAAAGATGAGGGAGTAGATTACAAGTTGGTTGCATGTCCTTTACACACTTAGCAATCAACTCCAACATTTGTTGGCTGTTTGTTTTGTGTTGTTTTTGCTTTAGCTCACTTTGAATTCAAGCATAGTCCATACATGCCCAACTATGTTTAGTGCACTGGACTGATAATCTTTCTCTATTATCTGTGTCCCTCATCATTAAGCGAACCCACTCCGACTTCAGAGGTACTTGTAATTTACGTTCCAAGTCAAAAGCGAGAAGTCAACATTTTAGTCCAACTGTCCGGTGTAGGAGATGAACCCGCTACCTCGCACCAGCACACCGGATGTTTAAGAATTAGCTGTTTCTGAATTACTATGCAGATTTTACTATCAGTAGTTTGCGTTTGCTTTCTGCACGTCAGACTCTAGCTCCATCGAAATCAGCGCAACTCGTGATGTCGGGGAATTATCAAACGCGTTCAATGCATCTAAGCCACAGCTCTGACTAAGGGACATACTGTACCGCATTTGCACCTTGCCGTCTTCACAGACGATAGTCACTGTTCTTCAAATAAAGACACAATAACCTCTCCATGTCACAAAGCCGGGGCTGAATTGTAGAGACCATGTGTTACCCATGCAGTATGATCCCTATCTTGACCTGCCTAGTTTAATCCAGAGGAAAGGTAACACCAATACATCTGGAACAAGACAAGCTGCAGAAGCTGTCGTTTCAGCAAAGCATTGCTCTAACTGCCGCCTGTCGGAACTTCCATTCTAAACCACCTGCCGATCAAGGCTTGGGGCCTGAAGGAACATATATAGATATAAAAATACCAATACAAAAGGCACGAGGACTTGTGATAGAAATAGCAAACGTCTCTACATCACATGGGATTAACACAAGTACAAAATTTACAAGTATATAGCTCCAATGTTAAGTCAGTACTGCTGTATGGATCAGAAATACATGTTGATAAACACATTTATCATCATAAACTACACATTCATTACATAAACATACATTTAATAACAAATAAACTAAACAAACATAAACTAAACAAACATAAATTAAACAAACATAAACTGAAAAACATAAACTAAATAAGCATAAACTAAACAAACATCTAAAGAACCACACTAAAGAAACATAAAGTAAACAAACGTAAAATAAACAAACATAAACTACAAAACCTAAAAATAAAACATAAACTAAACAAACATAAACTAAAAAAAAACTTACACTAAACAAACATAAACTAAACAAAAGTAAACTAACAAAATAAACTGAAAAAACATAAACTAACAAACATGTACTAAACACATGTAAGCTAAAAAGCATAAACTAAACAAAAATAAACTAAAGAAACGTAAACTAACAAACATACACTAAATGCTTCCCCCCCCCCCCCCCAATCAATCTCTGTTTTTCTCTCTCTCTCTCTCTCTCTCTCTCTCTCTCTCTCTCTCTCTCTCTCTCTCTCTCTCTCTCTCTCTCTCCGGCTCACGCCACATGTGAACCGGAGCCACAATACAAGCAAGCATATCTACTAGATGGATGTGGATGTCACTTCGCAGCTCCTGCCCCATTTCCTGTGTCCTCCTCACACCTGGCTCCGTCTGTTATAATTTATCTGTCCTAGCTAAGAGACACCAGTGTGTCCTGCCACTTACTGCCGCCGGCCGTGATGGCCAGGTAGCTAGCACTCTTGTCTGGCTGCCATGGGTTGAATCCACTTCGAGGCCGCCAATACTTGTAAACTAGCCTGGGGTGTTGGGTTCCACACAGAGTCAAAGTGGTACCAGGAAATTTCATGAAATGTGAAGACTACAGATGTGATATATATATATATATATAATATATATATATATATATATATATATATATATATATATATATATATATATATATATATATATAATATATATATATATCACTCATAAAGTGCAATGTAGTGAGATTAGTTCGTAGGAATATATTATTAGCACCATATACCAGATACTGCTTAAAGTGGGTAACAGCGACTTTTACTTTAAATTTCACATTTCACGTGATCGGCAGGGGGTTCTGGAAGAATATTAAAATTGAGAGAGAAGACCAGGAGAACTTTCAGTCACATAGCGGTTGGAACGATTAGTTACTAAGATTCTTCGCTGGCTGTTGAACGAGGCGCGGAGAGCTTATGGGATGTCATAGTGGAGTGATGTCAACTCAACGCAACTCAACTAACATATCACGCACTGTCCTTTGAGAATGAAGTGTTGGCCTTAGTATATTCTACGCAACTGAATAATGATTTGAAGTGACCAGTTGTGCTTCTTCCATCTGATGTTATAACTGCCCCTAGGTATTTAAAGATATCCGGTTCTATTTCCTATTTCCATTTCACATTTTGGTGTCATTGTTTTCTGTGGTATATTGGTATATCTGTGGTTATTGGTTTCTTGATATTCAAGGAGAGTCGTTTCTTTGCACTCTCTGTTACTACAATGTTCAAAATTGTTGTGATTCTTTTGCATTCATTAAATCAATTAATCAGGTGCCGTCTCCACAATGAAAGTTGGCTGCAATGGATCTCCAACACTGTCTGTCTCTCGCCCTGACTGTACATTCTGTCAGACTGATGTTCGTCCATCTTTTGATGTTATCGTCCCACTTATATCGTTGTCTATCTCTTGCTTTATTTTCCTCATCCTTGCGCTCCAGTGTGGTTTTTATGAATATTATGTCTTTTAACTTGGCCGAAATATTTAATTTGCCTCTTTTTTTATTTCTTTCATCAACTCTCTTTTCATTCTCAGCTTTTCTAGAACCTCTGTATTTGATTGTTTTTGTTTCCATTATCCGTCACCAAATACTGTGCCATCTGCATAGCATCGATAGTTTATATTAACGCCTCCGATTAGTGTTCCTGGCTTCTCTTTGATCTTACTCATTATTATTTCGCTAGAGAGAGAAGAGATCCGGTGATAAAACACATCCCTGTCGTACTCCTAGCTTTATTTATTCATACTTGCTCTCTTTATTTCCCATTGCAATTGCTGCTACCTGCTACTGCTACTTGATTCCAGTAAATATTATTTATTATTCTGCGATCTTCATGTCAATGTTGATATCTGTTGATATGAAGCACACAAAAAAAAACCAAAAAAAAAACACACACCACACACATATATATATATATGTATATATATATATGTATGTATATATGTATGTCCGCCAATATATATATATTGGCGGAAAGCATGGCGGTTATGATTCACCATTTCACTCACTCACCAGAGTCGTGGATCAGCTTAGTGTTCCTGTCTCGACCATGCCATGCGGCCAAGCCATCCAGGTATTTACTTCTCGGTCTTCCCCTTGGTCTCTTCCCTTTAATCTTGCCAGTTGTTACCACGTTCTCCAGTTCATTTCTTCTCATAACATGTCCAGAAAATTTTGACTGTCTACGTCTAATTTCTCTAATCAGGTTACGATTTTCATTTGTCTCTTGTAGTACTTGGTCATTGGTTTTTTCTGTCTGTCCATGGTATTCTTTGCATTCTCCTCGGAAACCACATTTCTACAGCCATCAGATGTTTGTCAGCTTGACTGCACATTGTCCAAGCTTCACATCAATATAAAATTTTATTGGTCAGTATGTTTTTCATCTTGCTAAAGGCTACTTTTGCCATATATTTCTTTCTGTGCCTCTATTTGTCTTTCTGTTAGTGTTCTTAATTGTGCATACTGCATTGCTTGTACCTTTTCCTTCCACAAATCAAATTGTTCTTTACAATTTTGTATGCTGATTATCTTGTTTCTTTTAGTTATAAATAGTGAGTAGACGCTAAGTCACATGACTTCATCATCATCGAGTGTCATGCTGGCAAGCGCGGGCGGTCATGTTCGCAATCTCTCACGGTCACCAGTCTCGAATCAGTCTGTGTTCTTGTCCCGACCATGCCATGCTGTCAAACCATCCAGGTTGTTATCCCTTTGTCTTCCTCTTGCTCTCCCCCATCAAGCTTGCCAGTTGTCTCTAATTTTTTTAAAGTCTATTTCTCGTCATAACATGCCCAAACATATGTTGACTGCCTAATCTAATTTCTCCAA
>JACEFZ010025906.1:275000-282500 GCA_014155875.1 Cepaea nemoralis
TCATCATCATCATCACCATCATCAAGTTCCTTGACGGCTGTGTGTGCCATCATGCTTCTCAATAAATTCCCATCTCCTACATCCTACGGCATGCATCGTTCCATGTGTTGACTCCATTCCATGCATGACACAAGACTGCCCAGAATTTTCTCATGCTGTCCTCCTCTGCCTCTCTTTCCACAAATCTTGCCGTATGTCACAGCATGTTCTAGTTTTCACTTTCTGATAATGTGGTCAAAATTGATGACTGTCCTTTCTGGTGTTTGTTATAAGTTGTCTTTGCGACTTAACCTCCCTGAAAATGTCCAGATTGCTTGTTTTGGCATTCCAGTGAACACATGAATATACAAGTAGGTTTTTCGGCTGCACTTCTTGTTCAAAATTGATGAAACGATGCAAAACGTTGCTCATTCGAGGAAGACGACGGACTTAACATGCAGGAAAGCCGGAGGCAAAAACCTCTCTCGCTTGACTGACAGCTGTTTTCCTTGTGACAGTCGCATCTTTCATTCATGTGTGGTAAACATCCTTGTTGTTCCACTGGATGTTCGCAGGACGCTGGTGTGTCGCGGGACATGTCGATGTTGTGATTGGAACACTCGTACGTTGGCTTCATTAAACACAGACCGGCGATGGGGATTAGTTGATAGTAAAGTGCAGTTTCATAGTAAAGTGCAGTTTCATAATTTCCCGTCACACCGAATCCAGGGTTCGAAATAAGCCACGGGCGATTTAGAAGCAAAACATTTTGCGTTGATTTCATTGGTATGACGCTTCGAATGTTCAGAAAGCAATGGCAAACGTATGAACTAACTTTGTTTAGTAAACCATGAAGTCAATTAATGCTGGTGTTGATTGCAATGTCCCGGAAAGGACATGCCGCTGGGGACATTAAACACGGTTGTTTAGAGAAAACCGGCTGTTTGGCGAAGGAGTTGCGACTGCAATTCATAATTCCACATACCGCGTTCGAAGCACAGCTGCGGGCGATTTGGAAACAGATACCGCGTTGCGTTGGTTTTCATATAATGGTATCTGTACAGGTCGTTTACAAAGCAATGATACATTATTGAACCTAAATTTATCAAGAAATCACAAACAGCTAGAAAAAAAAAACCCATAGGGTTGACTGCCACGTCCTGTAAAGGAAATGCAACTAACTTTTTTTTTTAAAATAGAGAAAACACATGAAGAAATGGAAGTACGCGGGAAGATTGTTAAACTGGTGAATCAATAGCACTAACTTGGGACGTAATAACGTCTTATGGAAGGTGCTTTGTACTTATTAAAACAAGGATTGGTGCGAAAGATGTAAACTTTTGCAAGATAAATATATACTCATCATTAAAAAGCTGGAGGAAAGAGTGTTCAAGTGCTACATAGAACCCGCGCTGTTATTTGCTGTGTGTTGAGTCAGGAACCTTTGTCATAACAATCGAGACATTTCCACATGTGCTCCGTCCTCATCTTCAACAGCCAGCGAAGAGTTCCAACAGTAATGGTACCAGTAGCAGTCTGATAATATGTCCATCTGGCCTTTTTTTGTAATCTTGAGTGTCGGATACATCCTCTGGTCACACCATACAGCACCTTTGTCTCCAAGCCGTGAAGATATGTTTACTCTGCTGCACAATATACAAGATCCTAGTTTAGTTTAGTTTAGTTTAATTTAGTTTAGTTTACTTGACGGATCACCATCACGGCATACGGGTGTAACCCATAAGTGCTTCGTTCTACTCCTAACTCAAGCCTGAGTCCGGAGAATCTCAGCTCAGTGCACGAACTCCGTAGCACCAGCGAGGATCCTGAAACACTTTGGGTGGATTTTTAACTCGAAATTTTGTCCGGGCAGTGCAGTTAGGCTACTCTTTTTCGATTTCCAACTGCCAAAGGGGAATTTTTACGTGCGCAACAATACACACGGACGTCCGATCTCACTACCCAGAGATCAGGGGAAATGCTGTTACTAGAAGTCCACGTAAAACCATCCCGGCCCTTACCGGGGCTTGAACCTGGGACCTCCAGCACTCGAGGCGGACACCATACCTCGAGACCACACAGCCCCTCACACAAGATCCCTAAGGTCCCAGATTACATCTTCCTTATCATGTACAATACCCCACCTAGCAGTGGAAACCCAGACAATCTGTTTCCCTGTTCGTTGCCCACCTCACCAGCATGTCATTGGCGTAAAAATCCAACAGATTCTTCCTGTTTTTGTGTGTTGAATTGAAGCCTGCCAATCCGCCGAAGCATGCCTGTGTATGCTTGTGAAACACGCACAAAAACAGACAACTAAAAATATTATAATGGTAGTGAAAATGTGGTTTATCAAGGAACTACAAAGAATATCATGAACGAACAGAAAGATTAATGAGACACCAGGAAACAACCAGTTAAGTATGTGTAACTCCTGCGGAAAACTGAGAGATACTAAACACAGACAGTGTGCATACCTTACAACGAACTGAACTATGGCACACGTAAAACATGAGGACATCCCACACACTTTTGAAAAAAAAAAAAAAAAAATCGTTAGTCGTTTAGTCGTTTCAATCGTTGGATCAACATCACGGCACACGGTTTAACCCATAAGTGCTCCGTTTTCCTCCTAACTCAAACCTGAGTCTGGAGAAACTCAGCTCACTGCACGAACTCCGTTGCATCGGCGAGGATCCTGAAATACTTTGGGTAGATTTTTAACTCGAAATTTTGCCCGGGGCAGCGCCGTTAGGCTACGCTTTTTCGATTCCAAGCGCAAGGGATTTTTTACGTGCGCAACAATACACACGCGGCGTCCGATCTCACTACCCAGAGACCAGGGGAAATTTTATACTGGAAGTCCAGGGGATTTTTTAAATAATCCCGGTCCTCACCGGGCCTGAACCCGGGACCTCCAGCACTCAAGGCGGACACCATACCCTCGAGACCACTCAGGCCCCCCCCCCTATGGCATATACTAAGACACGACGAATCGACGTTTCGATTATAATAATCTTCCCCGGGATAACAGAAACAGACATAAAGAAAACATGAAATTAGAAAATGTAATAACATTAACGGCGACTATCAATTGCTCTCAAAGACTAAAACAGCTGAATAAATTATGGAGTGGGACAGATAGAACTACAAAAATTAGATTTTTAAGAGCATGCATCTTTCCCATTGCAACACGCCTGTGAGACATGGACACTTAATAAACAAGCTGAACAGCGCATAAACGCCTTTGAATATAAATGTTATACATGAGTTCTAAGAATATCTTGGGTAAAGAAAAGAACAAATGCATCCATACTTCAAGAGTTGAATATTGAAGAAGGTTGGCTATTAAAGACGATAAAACAAAGAAAATTGAAATATTTTGGTCACTTGAAACGTCACGAAAGTTTGGAAAGAACAATAATGGAAGGGTATATGCCTGGGAAGAGAGGCCAAAGAGAAGATGGGTGCAGGATGTGGCGGATGATCTCCAGATGGGTGTATCGGACGCGGGACATCTTGCTTATGATCGAGAGGTTTTCCGGAAGGTTGTTATGGGAGCGAGGTTCTGCAAAGGACATGCTACTGACTGAATGAATGAATGCATAACATTAAAATACAAACAGAAAATGTCTAGGTATGACGCGTTGCTAGAACATTAAACATACTTCGTGGTTAGGAAGGCGGGCAGAAGTTCAGTTGTGGAAGGTGCCACATAAGAAAATGTGGAAAAGGTGTCCAAACAGTTAGTTATAGATATACATTCGGATCCTTCAGACGACTAGATCTAACACAAGTCATAACTTCATTAGAGAACAACAGATTAAAAGGTTTGGTCAACTCACAAGAATGCCCTGGTACCATCTGCTACAAAGAGCCACATTGAAGAAATATAATTAATACCGAGCAAGGAAAGACGAAGTGATGGTCTCCAGAGCAACTTTAGAGAAATGAAGACCAACTTACAAAGAGTATTAGAAATGGCGCATAGATTATCTTTACATCTCCCCCTAAGACTTCACTGAGGAGGAGGAGGAGGAGAAGAAGAAGAAGAAGAAGAAGAAGAAGAAGAAGAAGAAGGAATTGTAAGTTAATTGATTTGTTGATTGATTGATTGATTGATTGATTGATTGTTTGATTGATTGATTTTACAGAGTCGATGGAAAGGAAGTACTCCTGACCGCAGAAAATCACGAATCTATGATGATCTGGTTAATGGCTTTGCAGGTAATTACATAGAAAACGAGTTTTCCTGTATTACCCATGTGTTTCCCCTTCGTGTACCAATTTCTTATTCTTTCATCTCAGTTGCCCTTGTGTTTTTTCGTTTGCCACTCATAGGTCTTTCATGTGTTCACACATAGTTCCCTAACTGTTTCCCTGTTTCCACTTAGTTGCCCATGTGTTTTCTCTGGTTACACCTATTTTCCACTGCTTTTACCTTTTGTCGCTCCTTTTTCTTCCCCTTTTCTTCCCTGTTTTCCTTCTGTTTTTTTCTTAATCTTCCCAATTTCCCACGTGTTTCTTTTTTTTCGCCACTATGGCTTCCCCTGAACTTCAGTTGTTTCCTTATTGTCACCGCTGTCTCTCTTATATTTCTCTTTGTTTTTACTTTGCCAACTCTATCTCTCCACTTTGCCTCACCCATGCTTCCCCGTCCTTTCCCTTTGTCTCCCATGTGTCACCAGTTTGTTCCCCCTGCGTTATCCTCGTATTTCACTTGTGTTGTTTCGCCTTGTCTCATCTGTAGACCCCTCCCCCTCCCCCACAGCTTAATTGTTTCATTTTTGTCACCCTTTCGTCAGCCATGCGTGTTTGCTGATTCATGTATAATGATCGATACAGTTATGGCATGTTTCGCCAACAGGCATTATTGCTAGGAATAGTTCCACAATTCGTAAATTTGTTTGTCTGCGTAACAAGAATTGTGGGTGTTGTGGGTAATAAAAGACTGGAAAGATTGGCTGGCACTGCCATTATATCAGACTGACTTATAGAATCCGACAGAAACCAAAATTTCTTCTGATGAATCAGCATCGATAGCAAGCGGTCGGATTCAAGATCTGTCTGCCAAGGGAGAGCAGTACACAAACAAACCAATCACCTCACCATTCAATGTCCGTTTGGCACAATCAGTCGCTGTACTCCCATGGATTTATTCTAGAGCTGATCGAAGCATCTTTGGACTTGTCCAGAAGGCAATATTGATAATCGTAACCAAACTGGGATTATCAAGAAAGACATGCATCGAAACAAGTAGAAGGACATAAAGGATAATTGGGGTAAGTTAAGAAACTATATTACAACACCCAGGTCATTCTGATATGTGCTCCGTAACCTACTTCAACAGCCAGCGAAGAGCCTTAATATTAATGGTAAATGTTGAAGACTTAAGTGTCCGGCTGACCTCTCTTCGGATTACTCCATACTGCATCAGTCTTTCCATGAAATGATCATTTATCTTTTCTTCCACACTCCAAAGGGTCCTGACGCTATCTGCCTTACCGTGCACGATACGCGTTGAAACAACAATAGACTATAGGTCCATCTTGCTAAATACAATGGAAAGGTGCTCGGGCGCCTGTAGGACAAGGTGGAGAATACGGTGGAACAGACTGAGCACCCGTATGTGGAGAGAATGATATGGCGGGGGAATCTGCCGGGGCTCTGGACGAGTCTTAAAACTGAGAGGAGAGACCAAGAAAACTTTTAACCAGACAGCGGTGGAAACGATTAGTAGCAAGCTCTTCGCTGGCTGTTGAACGAGGGAACGGGGCGCGTGTGGGAATGTCCTGAGTGCAGAGATGTCGATTCTTAGATCAACTCAACTCAATGCAGATTTGTTTCTGGCCCATGGATCGCTAACAACAGATGTTGTATGGGCTTTGTTCTCTCCAATAAGATTCCTTTGCGAGATGTGATTGTCGGTCAGTCTTGTGTAATGTTGTGGTGAATCAATACAACAGCCTTGCTAGACTATAAGATGTTTGTGTATGTCTAACTTGTGATTTGTTTGTGAATTATTTGACTATGGGACTGTATGTGTGGGTGTTTGTGTGTTTACGTGTTGCGGTAAGGTGTGAGCTGGGTCAAAATCGATGAGAGGGAGTTTGTGTCTGTGTAAATATCTTATTGAGTGGGCATGAGGTGATTATTTGTATGGCAGTGCTGATGTGTAGATGTCTGTGTGAATATCTTATTGAGTGGGCATGAGTTACGTTTTTGTATGGCAGTGCTAGTATGCAGATGTCGGTGTGTGCATTATGATGTGTATATGTGTCGATATATTTTAATGTATGTTTATATTTGTGAGTGCTCGGCACATCTGAGTGCTATTTTGTCCATAGTCCACAGTTGTGGGTTCAGATTACAGATAAACATGGCTTGTAGTTCTAGCATCCTGTTAGAGTGTCTTGTTGGCCGTGCACCGAAGTACACTTGTTGCATAAACCAAACGTTGCTATTTGGACTTGGCAAGTTTAAGTCCTGGTATCTCAAAAACTTCACGTATTTGATGGTTCGAGTAGATTTAACTTCTTTCCGTTTTTTTTTTTTTTTTTTGTGAGCTCCACCTGACACACATGAATGTATGTCCCACCCAGCTGCGGAAAATCATTAATTTAATACAGGTAACATGTAGAATGGCCGGCTCCATGGCCGAGGGGTTAGCAGCTTTCTCCGCTAACCCCGAATACCTCTCGTCACGTGACGCGACGAGAATTAGCAGTTGGTTCAAATCGCAAAAGTGACTTATGAGAGTATGGAAGCCGGGCGCTCAGAAAGTCGTGGCGTGGCTGATGAGCGTAATCCTAGCCTAGGAATCAACAATACAGCTGAAAGATGCTGGTGTTGACCGCAATATCCTGAAACAGGATTGGAAACGCGGAAAAAAAAAAAAAAAAAAAAAAAAAAAAATGTAGAATGAGCAGATGCTGAGTCCTCCAGGAGGGAAAATTAACGGAGACATTGGAAAAAAGAACAGGGGTGAGACAGGGATATCTTCTGTCACCTCTACTATTCTTCCTGACAATAGACTGGATTATGAAGACAGCTGGTATATAACCACAGAGGTATGGTTTAGGGGTCATACAAATAGAAGAAACAAAGTAGAGACTAGGGGACGCACTAATAAACATTAATGTATTGTTTGGCACTAATAGATATAGAAGGTTGAACGAGCTTAGTAGTATAGTAGTATAGTAGTAGTAGTAGTAGTAGTAAAGTAGCAGCATTAGTAGTAGTAGTAGTAGTAGTAGCATCCGCTAGCAGCTAGCTAGCTAGCTAGTAGTCGTAGTAGTAGTGTAGTCGAGTAGTAGTAGCTAGCTAGCTAGTAGCTAGTGTATTAGTAAGTAGTAGTAAGTATTTATTCAGCTAGCCAGCTTAGCTTAGCTAGTAGTAGTAAGTAGTTAGCATAGCTAGAATCAGTAGTAGTAGTAGTAGTTAATAGTAGAGTAGTAGTAATTAGTAGTAGTATTGTAGTCAGCTAGCTAGCAGCAGTAGTAGTAGTAGTATGATAGTAGG
>JACEFZ010025906.1:285000-294018 GCA_014155875.1 Cepaea nemoralis
AGTAGTAGTAGTAGTATAGTTGTTGTTGTAGTAGTAGTAGTAGTAGTAGTAGTAGTATTAGTAGTAGTAGTAGTTGTTGTTGTAGTAGTAGTAGTAGTAGTAGTAGTAGTAGTAGTAGTAGTAGTAGTAGTAGTAGTAGTAGTAGTAGTAGTAGTAGTAGTAGTAGTAGTAGTAGTAGTAGTAGTAGTAGTAGTAGTAACAGAAATTGTAATAGTATTGGTGGTGGTGGTGGTGTCGGTGTCGGAGGTGGCAGTTCTAGTAGAAGCAGTAGTACAAAAAACAGTTGTAGTAGTGGAAGTAGAATCATCAGCAGTAAGAGGGTGGAAATATGAAGAGAAGAAGACGAGGACAAAAAAGGTGGAAGAAACGAAGCAACAACAGCAGCTGTTGTAGATAATAAATCTATGTATCATCTGGTGTACACACAAAAATGGCCAAGGATAGATATCGACCGATCGTGTACAATACATGCCCCACACTGTTGGAATATTTGCATTCATAATTCTGTCTAATTACCTATTTCCTGGCTATATCTATTTATAGGATGTCGGTATATTGTTGCTTTCTCTGCTAGCGCTGTATTGTTGTTCTCAGTAAGAATACCCGATTGAATTATTGATTGATTGATAAATTGTTTGATTCAATTGATTGATTGATATGTGTTGATTGATTAATTGCTAGATTGGTTGAGTAGTGTTAAGCTCCTCCATATAATTTTTAACAAGGAAGTTCAGGAGCTGTGCAAGAAACCCAAAAAACCATACAGAATTCCGGTGTGTAACCTTGAAGCCACACATACTGTAACATTAAGTCGGGTGAATACTTTGTGCTGTTGAAATGATTGCCATGATCGCTGTCATATACGGCCTGCTGTTTATAATGTAAACCGTTGAGCACAACCATCAGAAAAAATTGAGTCTTCATTTTCTGGCTACATAACGTGAAAACAAAAATAAACTGGAAAATGTGGTGTTACAACTGGAAAGATTTCTGTGAAGAGAGATAGCGGAAGACAGCAAGAGAAAATTCTGAACAGCCTAGTTTCATGGCAAGGAAGGGAGTCAACAGAGAAAGTGATACATGCCGTTGGAGATCGCGAGAGCATGATCGCCCACACAAGTCGGCAAGGCACTTGATGATAAATTATCGAGCTATTGTAACGAACGTGACTGGATACGGTTTTCGTACTGATCTGAATAGGATGTTAGTCTGTTACACAATTTAGAGGTTATAATAGTATATCATTTGAAATGTCCACCAGAGGTAGTTTCATACATTCCAATTCTACCGTTCAGCTTTGTTTTTATTCATGTTGCTGTTGTCTTAGTTGTTGTTGTCTCGTTTTCGTCGTTGTGGTAGTTGTCTCGTCGTCGTCGTCGTCGTCGTCGTTGTTGTTGTTGTTGTTGTTGTTGTTGTTGTTGTTGTTGCTGCTGCTGCTGCTGCTAGTGATTTTGTCATTATAATTGTTTGCCTTTGCCGTTGTCATCGTTGTGAGTGGTTGATTTATTATTATTATTATTATTGTAAATATTATCATCATCTTGATTTTTATTATTATTGCCGTCTTCACGGTCGTCGTTATTGTTATTTTTGTTGCTGTCGTCGCAGTTGTTGTCGTTGTTGTCGTCGTTTTTGTTGTCATCGTCGTTGTGTGTTGCTGTCGGTTTTCGTTGTTCTGTCGTTGTCGTTGTTGCTATGGTTGTCGTTATTGTTTTTGTCGTTAATTTTTATTGTTGTTTTTGTCGTCGTCTTTGTTGTTCTATCGTTGTCGTCGTTGTCGCTGCCGTTGACGCTGTTGTTGTCGTCGATGATGCTGCTGTTGTTGTTATTGTCGAAGTCGTCGAAGTGATGGTTGCCGTTCTTGTTGTTATTGTTGTCGTCTCGTTGTCGTCGATTGTTTTTAAATAATTGATTTTATGTCATCTCTGTTATTTTATAAGATAATATTTATTTTATTGACATCTCTTTGCTGCTGAAATCGTCCCTATTATTATTATTATTATTATTATTATTATTATTATTATTATTACTATTATTATTATTATTATTATTATTATCATATTTTATTATTATTACACAGTTATTATAATCAACACCATAGTTAATGTATTTGTCGTTTTTACTGTTGTTCAACTCCTTGTCATTGTTGCAGCTGTTGTAACCGTTGGTGTCGTCGCCGTCGCCTGTGATACTCTGCTGCCTCATGTCTAACTTAAGTCTAACTTAATACCGATGTAGGGGTTGAAGCGCCTAGCACGCCATCAGCGTACGGGAAGTTTGAGAGCGAGTGATCTTATCCTTTCGACTACTTAAAGGTATTAGAGTCACTGTTTAAGTTCTATTATTACCACTATTGTCTCTAGAAGCGCATCATTTCGCTTATTTTCTGTCCACACAATCTTGACCATTCTGGGGAGTCTCCGTGGCTGCCCAACTGCCTCACGCTCAGAAGGTTGTAGTTCGATTCCGGGTTACTGCGTTCGGTTCACTAGTGCAGTCTTCTCAGAGACTCTTGAGGGTCGTCGCTGGAGCTACATAATTGATGCTTTGTGCGGTACTTTCGACAGGCCGCCCTGCGTAAAGAGACCAGCTATATGGGATAATACTCGGTGCAATGAAGTCGATCCACTTGCTTTTCCTTTGTTTCTAGTAAATATTTAAGCCCTAGTTTTCCAAAACAAATTATCCACTATACTGGACATTGAACCCGAGTGATAAACTTGACTAACAAGGGCACTAACCACTGTACCTACGCGGCTGATGTTGCGAAAACCGTTGTAAATCACGTTTGGGGACAGCATCCCGGAAACTTAAAAGTGCTTTTCGAAAGTATAGACAGTACATTACCTAAACTTCCGTCCTTGAACTTACTCCAAGGCGACGCCACTGCAATTTCTGGCTGTTGTTGGGGTCATTGCAAGGGTCGTTGCCATGGTTAAGGTAATTTTATAACCTAATGATCTCCTTTTTTTTTTATTGTTGCGTTCGCTAGCTTTTCACGCGTAGTTCATGCACGTGCTATTACTTATAGTGCTCTGGGCTGATTTATTTTTTTACTGTGGAGATTAGCTTTCCCTAATACCACTGTCCCTCTCCATTAGGCGAACCCACTCAGACTTATGAGGTACTTGTAATTTACGTCCCCAAGTTAAGGATGAGAAGTCAAAATTTTAGTTCACCCGACCGGTGTAGGTGTTGAACCCGCTAACTCGGCATCACCACACTGGATGCTTAATAACAAGCGTTCTTCTTCATTCGGCCATACTGACCTTGTAATTCTGTTGATATCCCTCTATCCCGCAGTGATTATCCATCCAGTACCATCTCTCTCGTCTGCCTCTTTCTTCTCTAACTGATATTTCCAGTCGTCACAAGTGTTTAACAACACATCTTTTCCAATTTTAACAGGTTCATTGCCAAACAAACATTAGGTTTGAATCAAACATAAATGGATGGCGGATAATGGGAAGTAGGGGTGTATCATAGTTACAACTTATAAGCTGTTAATATGGTAGCTGACATGATGTATATTTTCCCCCCCGTTTCCATCCTTTTTCAGGATATTGCGGACAACATCAGCATCTTTCAGATGTATGTTGATTCCTAGACTAGATTACGCTCAACATTACGCCACGACTTTCTGAGCGACCGGCTCCATACTCTCATAAGTCACTGGCACGACTCGAACCGCTTCCAATTCTCGTGCGCTTAGGTCAACCACGAGAGTATTTGGGCTTACGGAGAAAGCTGCTAACTCCTCGACAAGGGAGACCGGCTGACATGATGTATTATACATAAAATTAAAGGGGTTTGCATATGGCAACAACAGTATTGATATTTTAATTAAAGTGTGATTTGTAAGCCTGAGGCAGTTAGGAATGTTGAATTAAGACGATGTATCACCCCGTGACACTTAATCTGTTATGACCACACACAAAACAAAACGTTTATTTCTTATTTTAATTTTAATGTTTCATGTTATTTGCAGTACGTCACGATCGTCATCAACCCCATGTTGATTTACTAAACTATGTTACGTTTACGGTGATCATCCTGATAATAATAATAATAATAATAATAATAATAATAATAATAAATAATGCATTAATAAGGATCCAAATGCGACTACACAATACATAATGGACAATATATAACAGGTGTTTTACAGCAGTGTCCCAGCGTTGTACCTTTTGTTCTGTTGCAGTCTATACAATGTGTCAACAGCTGGTATTACAGTGCAACGCTGTTTTCATTTACGAAGATGACGACGATAACAAATTAGAAGAAGACAAAGAAAAAGAAGAAAAGGAGACGGTGGAGAAAACTGAAATATTACAACCATAAATAAACTGTGTTTGTGTATTCGTTGAAACATGGGGATTATGTATTTGTGGTCGAGATATTTTTGTTTTCTAGCTTTTTGTTTTTTGTTTTTGATAAGGACAATTGTCGAAACGTTCGTTTATATCTCGTGATGATGGTGATGATGATGATGATGATGATGGTGATGATGATGATGATGATGATGATGATGAATATGGTGATGATGATGTTGATGATGATGATGAAGGTAATGATGATGATGATTATGATGATGATGATGATGATGATGATGAATATGGTGATGATGATGTTGATGATGATGATGAAGGTAATGATGTTGTTGTTGATGATGATGATGATGATGATGATGATGATGATGATGATGATGATGATGATGACGACGATCATGATGCTAATGATGATAATGGTGATGATGCTGAAGGTAATGATGCTGATGCTGATTATGCTGACTGTGATGGTGGTGGTGATGGTGATGGTGGTGGTGATGATGGTGATGGTAATAATGGTGGTGATGCTGATGATGATGATGATGATGATGATGATGATGATGATGATGATGATGGTCGAGATATTTAGCCAAAATATTGAATTCCTACGTTGTTTCATGCCATTTTGGCTCACGATCGACAACTCCATCTCTAGTACACTTGTAGATTTCTTCTCCCTCTTATTCTCTTTCTCCATTTACCAGTGATGTGTGGGAGAGCTGTAAAGATATGTTATGCACATTTTCTAACGCTTTTTGTAAGTTGGTATTCCTTTCTCTAAGGTTGTCCTTGATACCATCACTACATCTTTTACGTGGTCTACCCCTTGCTCTTTATCAATTATATTTCTTCATTGTGGCTCTTTGTATCAGTGCACTTACAAGCAAATGTGAAAAATAACTTGTAAACATACTTTAACAGCTATTGTATCTAATACAGATACAAACAAGATAACAGGTAACAGACGTATCACAGCAAGGACATGTCACAACAAAATGCTTCGCAGTTTTGTACGAGTAGCTTCCGTTCCGTTGAAGCTTGTAGGCAATTGTTATTAAAGGAAAAGTTGTTTTGACGCCGTTAAAGTGCATCTAGAGGAGGATTAGAAATGTGGCAATTGTCGGCATTTAGATAGATCTCTATTTTTCTATTTTGCTTCGTTTTCCTCCTCCTTTAGTCTTCTTCTTCTTCTTCTTCTTCTTCTTCTTCTTCTTCTTCTTCTTCTTCTTCTTCTTCTTCTTCTTCTTCTTCTTCTTCTTCTTCTTCTTCTTCTTCTTCTTCTTCTTCTTCTTCTTCTTCTTCTTCTTCTTCTTCTTCTTCTTCTTTCTTCTTCTTCTGCTGCTGCTGCTTCTGCTGCTGTTGCTGTTGCTGCTGTTGCTGCTTCTGCTGCTGCTCCTTTTTCCTTCTCCCTCTCCTTCTCCTTTGTCTCCCTCTGATGTGACAATATGAGATGAAAACAGTTAGGTGTGTGTGAGAAAGATACCGACTGCAGTAGGATGTGACAATATGAGATAAAATAGTTACGTATGTGTGAGAAACCTACCGACTGCAGTAGGATGTGACAATATGAGATAAAATAGTTACGTATGTGTGAGAAACATACCGACTGCAGTAGGATGTGACAATATGAGATAACACAGTTATTTATGTGAGAAAGAGAAAGATAACGACTGCAATAGAATGTGACAATATGAGATAACACAGTTAGGTATGTGAGAAAGAGAAAGATAACGACTGCAATAGAATGTGACAATATGAGATAACACAATTAGGTATGTGTGAGAAAGATAACGACTGCAATAGGATGTGACAATATGAGATAAAACATTTAGGTATGTGAGAAAGATAACGACTGCAATAGGATGTGAAAATATGAGATAACACAGTTAGGTTTGTGAGAAAGAGAAAGATAACTGCTACAATAGGATGTGACAATATGAGATAACACAGTTAGGTGTGTGAGAGAAAGATATCGGCTGCAGTAGGATGTGACAATATGAGATAACACAGTTAGGTGTGTGAGAGAAAGATATCGGCTGCAGTAGGATGTGACAATATGAGATAACACAGTTATTTATGTGAGAAAGAGAAAGATATCGACTGCAATAGGATGTGACAATATGAGATAACACAGTTATTTATGTGAGAAAGAGAAAGATAACGACTGCAGTAGGATGTGACAATATGAGATAACACAGTTATTTATGTGAGAAAGAGAAAGATAACGACTGCAATAGGATGTGACAATATGAGATAACACAGTTAGGTGTGTGAGAGAAAATAACGGCTGCAGTAGGATGTCACAATATGAGATAACACAGTTAGGTGTGTGTGTGAAAGATATCGGCTGCAGTAGGATGTGACAATATGAGATAAAGCACTTAGGTATGTGAGAAAGAGAAAGATAACGGTTGCAGTAGGATGTGACAATATGAGATAACACAGTTAGGTATGTGAGAAAGAGAAAGATAACGACTGCAATAGGATGTGACAATATGAGATAAAGCACTTAGGTATGTGAGAAAGAGAAAGATAACGGTGCAGTAGGATGTGACAATATGAGATAACACAATTAGGTGTGTGAGAAAGAGAAAGATAACGACTGCATAGGATGTGACAATATGAGATAAAGCACTTAGGTATGTGAGAAAGAGAAAGATAACGGTTGCAGTAGGATGTGACAATATGAGATAACACAGTTAGGTGTGTGAGAAAGAGAAAGATAACGGTTGCAGTAGGATGTGACAATATGAGATAACACAGTTAGGTGTGTGAGTGAGAAAGATATCGGCTGCAGTAGGATATGACAATATGAGATAACACAGTTATTTATGTGAGAACGAGAAAGATAACGGCTGCAGTAGGATGTGACAATATGAGATAACACAGTTAGGTTGTGAGAAAGAGAAAGATAACGGTTGCAGTAGGATGTGACAATATGAGATAACACAGTTAGGTGTGTGAGAAAGAGAAAGATAACGGCTGCAGTAGGATGTGACAATATGAGATAAAGCACTTAGGTATGTGAGAAAGAGAAAGATAACGGTTACAGTAGGATGTGACAATATGAGATAACACAGTTAGGTGTGTGGTGAGAAAGATATCGGCTGCAGTAGGATGTGACAATATGAGATAACACAGTTATTTATGTGAGAAAGAGAAAGATAACGGTTGCAGTAGGATGTGACAATATGAGATAACACAGTTAGGTGTGTGAGAAAGAGAAAGATAACGACTGTGCAGTAGGATGTGACAATATGAGATAACACAGTTATTTATGTGAGAAAGAGAAAGATAACGACTGCAGTAGGATGTGACAATATGAGATAACACAGTTATTTATGTGAGAAAGAGAAAGATAACGGCTGCAGTAGGATGTGACAATATGAGATAACACAGTTAGGTGTGTGAGAAAGAGAAAGATAACGACTGCAGTAGGATGTGACAATATGAGATAACACAGTTAGGTATGTGAGAAAGAGAAAGATAACGACTGCAATAGGATGTGACAATATGAGATAACACAGTTATTTATGTGAGAAAGAGAAAGATAACAACTGCAATAGGATGTGGACAATATGAGATTTAAAACAGTTATTTATGTGAGAAAAGAGAAAGATAACGACTGCAGTAGGATGTGACAATATGAGATAACACAGTTATTTATGTGAGAAAGAGAAAGATAACAACTGCAATAGGATGTGACAATATGAGATAACACAGTTAGGTATGTGAGAGAAAGATAACGACTGCAGTAGGATGTGACAAATGAGATAACACAGTTATTTATGTGAGAAAGAGAAAGATAACAACTGCAATAGGATGTGACAATATGAGATAACACAGTTAGGTATGTGAGAGAAAGATAACGACTGCAGTAGGATGTGACAATATGAGATAACACAGTTAGGTGTGGGAGAGAAAGATAACAACTGCAATAGGATGTGACAATATTAGATAACACAGTTAGGTATGTGAGAGAAAGATAACGACTGCAGTAGGATGTGACAATATGAGATAACACATTTGAGGTATGCGTGACTCCTGTGAGAAAGAGAAAGTTAATAAAAAAAGGCACAACGTTCACACCTTACAACGAACTCATATCCGGTTAAGAGCGATCACAATAGGGAAAATAACAATAATAATAAAACTAAATTAACGTAAAGTAAAAATGTACAAATAAATCAACCAAAAACACAAAGAATCCGACATTTTAAACGAGTGTCCTTATTCAGTTACATCACAAACAGATCCCACGTGAAATGAAATCAGATAATAAAGATCAAATAAACATGTAAACAAGAAACGAATGGATATCGAATGTTAATAGGGCCGTTCGGGGATTTGCTGGTTTTGGGTTTACCTTATTTTTTTTTTTTTTTATATAATTTAGTAATATTAATTAGTTGTTTTTCCCCCTTACGGTTGTTCAAACTTTATTTTTACATCTTTACTTTAATTTAATATTATTTATATTTTTTTCTCTAATATGGTTGTGTTTAGTTTATATTTACATGTTTAATTTATGCCCTCCGTGGCAAAGGTTTTTCGGAAGCAATTCGTAAACCAGAGTAAAAGGCGTTCGAAAACACAGTGTTATCCGGGTTTTTTTTTTTTTTTTTTTGGTTATAAAATGGTATGAGTGCCCGGGGATTTTCAGAAAAAACAAAAAAGGCAAAAACTA
>JACEFZ010025907.1:0-15990 GCA_014155875.1 Cepaea nemoralis
ACATTCACATTTTTAAAAATTTATCTTCGACATCACATTAAATGTTTTATTCTTCTATTACTTCACTGAATAATGAAATTTTTTTGGAGAGAAAGTTAGTTGCATATCCTTTGAAGTACGCCACAGTAAACCCAGCATTTACGTACAGTAGTTTCAGGTTGCCCTTTTTAGTTATTGGAATAAAGATAGTTCTCTTCCAATATTTTGACCATATACCATGTTTCCATATCTTCTATATATATATATATATATATATATATATATATATATATATATATATATATATATATATATATATATATATATATATATATATATATATATATATATAAAAGAGAAAGTTTGTTTCGTCGCGTGTTCTTTAAGCGTTCCCGAACGGTCCATCCTATTGAGATGAAATTGTGTACAGATGTTGTTCTCACTAGGGGCGGATCCAACTAAAATAGTTAGTTAGTTTAGAATCAATTTTTAATTTTTTTAACGAGATCATCAGAAACAGACGAGCAAGGGGAACGGGAACTGGAGCATCATAAATAGACTAACAACGTGAAGGGAGCAGGGGCCAAACGCGTACTCTGTGCGCTTAGAGTATTTGAATGTATAATGACTACTTGTATAAATTAAATGAGACGCTTCCCGCCAGGTGCCTCGCGGCGCCTGGCCGGGTCAGCTAGTATGTAATACAGTCTCGGTGTTCCTGTCATACATTAATGAGTGAATCGCCAGAAAACGAAAAGTAGATTGTGTGCTGTAATAGAACACGATTATAGGTAACAAAGTGGACGCTGCAGCTAATGTCTTCGTCAGCACAGAATAAACAAACACACAATAAATCAATCATGTGCCATGCCGGAAAGCGTGGGCGGTCATGACTCGCCATTTCACTCGATCACCAGCGTCGTGGATCAGCTCAGTGTTCCTGTCTCGTCCATGCCATGTGGCCAAGTCATCCAGGTATTTTCCTCTCGGTCTTCCTCTTGGTCTATTCCTCTTCGATCTTGTCAGTTGTCACTAAGTTCTCCAATCCATTTCTTCTCATAACATGTCCAAAAATCTTTACTGTCTACGTCTAATTTCTCTAATCAATTTAAGATTTTCATTTGTCTCCTGTAGTACTTTGTCATTGGTTTTTCTGTCTGTCCATGGTATTCTTTGCATTTTCCCCAGAAACCACATTTCTGCAGCCATCAGATGTTTTTCAGCTTGACTGCTCATTGTCCACGTTTCACATCCATACAAAAGAACAGGCTCTATGTATCCCCTCAACACACTTTTTCTCGTTTCAATTGATATCTTTTTATTGGTGAGAATGTTTTTCATCTTGCTAAAGCACTCATCGACATAATTAAGGAAAATCTCTACGTACAAATATAAATATGAAAGTTACTTATCTGTTTACTTGTTGTGGCTCGAATGAATCACCAAAAAAAAAAAAAAAAAAAAAACGAGAAGTAGATTGTGAGCTTTACTGAAACACAATTACAAGAAACAAATTGGACGTTGCCGCCAAAGCCTTCGTCAGCACAGAGCGAGCAAAAACAAAACGACACAAAACTATATGAAACACACTACATGATAATATTAAGGGTACTTATCTTAATCTGTATCCTTGCTTGAAGCGACTTGACGCTCGTTAGACGACTATCAGTGGATTGTATGAACTGGATGTATGGTTAACGGGTCAAACGGCCAATACCGTCAGAAGCTCAGGTATTGGCTAAGCTACTCGGCGGAAGAACAAGCGGAAAGGGGGGAGGTGGAGAGGTACCCATGTGAGAGGAAGGTAAAAATTAGGATTTACGAAGATGTCACGGACCAGTTCGCAATTTCTCGTTCCACGCCTCGAAACACAGCTGCGTGCCACCTGGATGCAGACCACCATTGCGTTGGTCCTCACAAAGGGGGCATTAGTGACGGTCGCTTAAAAAACAATTACAAACCACCGAACGCAAACCTACCAAGAAATCCAAAACAGAAAAAATAATACTGGGGTTTGACTGCGATGTCCTGCATATGACATGCAATTTTGTGGCTGGATACGTCTTAAACCATCATCACGTATTATGATTTACAATGGAGTGAATGAACTGGAAGTGTATATTTCAAAGTCTATTTGTATATCAGTGTTCTGTGGGTATGAACATGTTAATTGCATGTCCTTTAGAAACATCTTTAGGACGTTGCATTCAATGTCAGCATGGTTGTGCAGTTTGTGATTCTCTAGGAAATTTTACACTCAGCAGTTTTTCATTGATTTCTGAACCACCAATGCTCATTAAAAAAATTGTCTCTAATGCCGTTGAGTATAAATGTTATAGACTACTTCTAAGAATATCCTGGGTAAAAAAAAAAAAAAAAAAAAGCATGATTAAGACTAATAGAATGGTTGGAATTACAACAAAAACAAAGCACAAAAAATTTTTTTCAGAAACGTCAAAAATTTTTGGGGCTAATGAAGGGGGAAAAAGGGGAAACCAAAGGAAAGGGGGCAATGTCGGTTCCCCAAGGGTTTTCACGGGGGCATTTCAATTGAGTTTTTTTGGAAGTTATTAGCGGGGCTAAAAGGATATCCACTGGAATAATAATGAATGAATGAAAAATGTGGGGAAAATTTTCCCTGGCACCGCCGGTTGCAAAGGGTTACGAATGAATTTTTTTTTTCCCAAACCCTTTAAAAAAATTTGGGAGATTTAAAGAGAGTTTACTGGTTTCCAAAAGGTAAGGGTCTAAAAAAATAAACACACTAATGGTAAACTTCCCGGAATCACAAAAAATGGGGTTAACTCACATCCAAAAAGAAGCAACTTTTTTTTAAATGGCAACCCCCCCCCCAAACCCCACTGATTTTCGGGAAATCAAGAAGTTTTTCCACTTTCTGAAGAAAATCAATTGCCAAACTGATCGATCCGGATCCGCTCCAGGGAATTTAAGGGCGAACGCTTTACCCCCGCCAGAAATTTAGACCTCGGGTTTTTTAACGAAAAGCTTTAAAATCCCTGCAGGGAAACCAAACCGGAGGGGGATTGTGGGCTCATGCCGGTCACAAGGGCAAGGAATTGAAAAGAGTTGAGAAGCAAAAACCAAAACACTCGGGAAATTTTTCTAGGCTCGTTCTTTCAAAAGCCAAGAAACACCAAAAAACTAAGTTTTTACCTGCTCCACCTAACATTGAGAAGATTGGCCACCCCCCCACCCCATTCTTGACAAAATTTTTCAATATTATAAGGAATATTTGGAATTTTCTTGCTAGGTCCCCTGTTAAAAGGGTAGATTTGAAAATTGGGAGTTTTGGACCAGGGGGGAGGCGGCAGGGATTGCACCTCTGGATGGTAGATTACTTATGTACAAAAGGGGGGGGTGGTCTTGCGCTTTGGGACCAGGTGGAGAAGGTGCGGGAACAGACTGAGAACCCCTGTGTGGAAAGGATGAGATTGCAGGGGACTGGCAAGGGTTCTGTTAGAATCTCAAAACTGGGGGAAAGGGAAAACCAAGAGAACTTTCAATCAGATAATGGTGGGAACGATTTGTAGTGTGACTTTTCGCTTTTTTTGAGCGAGGGGACGGGGCGCGAAAGAGAATATCATGAGTGCAGTGATGTTCGTTCTTAGCTCAACTCAAACACCATATAACATTATCAGAAAATTTCCCCCTTTTGGAACACCACCAAACCTGGCTAACATAGGATAATGCTTACGTGTCATCGTCCACGTTGGTGATCCAATCTGCTCACAAACATTTGTATATGTACAGCAAAATCAATCTGCGATGAGCCATTAGATGTGCTATGCATAGATTTTCTCTCTCTCCTCTCTCTCTCTTTTTTCTTTTTTTATATATATATATAATATAAATATATATAATATATATATATATATAATATAAAGGTCCCCTTGTTTTATATTATGAACCCAAGAACAAGGGAATGGAGAGTGAAATAGATGAGGGATTTTTTCGACACATAATGCTCGGGGGCAAGATTTACTGCTCGGGGGTAAAAATTACTTGGGAGGCGTCTTGAAAGGGTTACCCACGGTCATCCGTGTTATTCACTCACACCCGTACCGGGTGGAGAAGAAAAAGGGGACGACCCGCGTTGGGTTTAGTATCGGTTATGGCTCTCAATCCCCCGTCCCTCGTTTCTATCTCTTCTTTTTCTCTTCCTTTGGTTGTACACAGCGGGGTATATGCTAGTTGAACCCATGGACCAAACTATTTACTGCGGGTTCTTTCTACTCTGCTTAACCCCCCCTTTTATCCTGTTTCTTCATTTTTTGACACCCCTTTCTTGATCATTTAAATTCTCTCAAAATCTAATTTCTGCTGTAATTTTTTTTTCTCTTTTCTTCCTGTTCTTTGGCATTGGAGCATTGCGTTGGTAGGAATATTTTGTTGCAAAGTGCTTTCTTAGTAACTATTGATACATGTTTGTTCTATAGTATTGGGCCATTTGTCCAGTGAGTTGGTTTGCTTTATGACATCTACTTTCGATCTCGTCTTCTGATTTGCTACTTTAAACTCTTTACTTGTTTCAGGGGATGTTCGTTTAGGTGAATTTTTTTTTTTTTTTTCTTTAGTGTCAGTGTCCGGGCCGTTTTGGGGGGGTGAACTTTTTGGATTAAATTTGAAATGGTCGCTTTGGGTTTTTTAACTTTCCCAGGTTTTTTGACCCCCTTTCCCCCTAAATTTTTGTTCCCAAAGTTTCACATCCATACAAAAGAACAGGCTCTATGTATCCCCTCAACACACTTTTTCTCGTTTCAATTGATATCTTTTTATTGGTGAGAATGTTTTTCATCTTGCTAAAGCACTCATCGACATAATTAAAGGAAAATCTCTACGTACAAATATAAATATGAAAGTTACTTATCTGTTTACTTGTTGTGGCTCGAATGAATCACCAAAAAAAAAAAAAAAAAAAAACGAGAAGTAGATTGTGAGCTTTACTGAAACACAATTACAAGAAACAAATTGGACGTTGCCGCCAAAGCCTTCGTCAGCACAGAGCGAGCAAAAACAAAACGACACAAAACTATATGAAACACACTACATGATAATATTAAGGGTACTTATCTTAATCTGTATCCTTGCTTGAAGCGACTGACGCTCGTTAGACGACTATCAGTGGATTGTATGAACTGGATGTATGGTTAACGGGTCAAAGGCCAATACCGTCAGAAGCTCAGGTATTGGCTAAGCTACTCGGCGGAAGAACAAGCGGAAAGGGGGGAGGTGGAGAGGTACCCATGTGAGCGGAAGGTAAAAATTAGGATTTACGAAGATGTCACGGACCAGTTCGCAATTTCTCGTTCCACGCTCGAAACACAGCTGCGTGCCACCTGGATGCAGACCACCATTGCGTTGGTCCTCACAAAGGGGCATTAGTGACGGTCGCTTAAAAAACAATTACAAACCACCGAACGCAAACCTACCAAGAAATCCAAAACAGAAAAAATAATACTGGGGTTGACTGCGATGTCCTGCATATGACATGCAATTTTGTGGCTGGATACGTCTTAAACCATCATCACGTATTATGATTTACAATGGAGTGAATGAACTGGAAGTGTATATTTCAAAGTCTATTTGTATATCAGTGTTCTGTGGGTATGAACATGTTAATTGCATGTCCTTTAGAAACATCTTTAGGACGTTGCATTCAATGTCAGCATGGTTGTGCAGTTTGTGATTCTCTAGGAAATTTTACACTCAGCAGTTTTTCATTGATTTCTGAACCACCAATGCTCATTAAAAAAAATTGTCTCTAATGCCGTTGAGTATAAATGTTATAGACTACTTCTAAGAATATCCTGGGTAAAAAAAAAAAAAAAAGAACAAATGCATCCATACTTCAAGAGCTGAATATTGAAGTAGGTTGGTAATTACAGACGATAAAACAAAGCACAATGAAATATTTTGGTCACTTGAAACGTCACGAAAGTTTGGAGAGAACAATAATGCAAGGGAAGAAAGGAAGAGGAAGGCCAAAGAGAAGATGGGTGCAGGATGTGGCGGATGATCTCCAGATGGATGTATCGGACGCGGGACATCTTGCTTATGATCGAGCAGTTTTCCGGAAGGTTGATATGGGAGCGAGGTTCTGCAAAGGATATCCTACTGAATGAATGAATGAATGAATGACTAAATGAATGAATGAATAATGAATGAATGTCCTGTGCATCCAGCTCGGTTGCGAAAGGGTTACGAATGTAATTTGTGTTTTCGCATACCGCTTTCGAAACAAAATTGCGGACGATTTAGAAGCAGACCGCTTTACGTTGGGTTTCCATATAATGGTATATTTGCCGGTCTGAAAAAAATAAAGGCACACTAATGAACGTAAACTTACCCAGGAATCACAATCAAATATGGTGTAGTTGACTGCTACATCCTATAAATGATATGAAACTAACTTTTTTAACAGGTGTTGCAATCAACCCCCAACCCCAGCTAGATGTTCAAGGCAATATCAAGTTAAGTAGTTTGCCATTGCTTTCTGAACGAAAAGTCATCATTGAAATCCAAACTGATAACGATCCGGCTATCTCGTCATCAGCGTACCGGAAGTTTAAGGGCTAGAACGCTCTTATCCCTTCAGCCACGTCAAAGTGTACCGACGCTCATGCCTTTGTTTAACGTAAGACAGTCTGCTTACAAATCGCCTGCATGTGATTACCAACCTGGAATGCGGGATTGTGAAGCGCGTTCACTGTCCTTGAGTCACAGAGGCTGTCAGGTATGGTAATATGCAACATGAGTTGAGTTAAGTCAAGAACCGAAATCCCATCACTCAGGACATTCGCATACGTGCTCTGTTCTTATCTTAAACAGCCAGAGAAGACACCAAATACTAACGGTACCAGTTTGATTACGTGTCTGTCTGACCTATCCTGGAAGTGCTGATTGCCAGCAAGATCTGGCCACTCTCCGCCACTCCATTCTCTCCAGACTTTTAAGATTTATCTGTTCATCCACTACCCTATACTCAAGGAGTATGATTAATAAGGAATATTTCGTGTGCTATGGCTCACCTCGCTTAAGAGGTCACAGATTGTGATAATTGTATGGAGATTTTGCCCTGACCATGCGGGAGGACGGCAGGGATTGCACCTCTGGATGGTAGATTACTTATGTACAAAGGGGAAGTGGTCTTGCGCTTGTGGGACCAGGTGGAGAAGGTGCGGGAACAGACTGAGAACCCCTGTGTGGAAAGGATGAGATTGCAGGGGACTGGCAAGGGTTCTGTTAGAATCTCAAAACTGGGAAGGAAGACCAAGAGAACTTTCAATCAGATAATGGTGGGAACGATTAGTAGTGTGACTTTTCGCTGGTTGTTGAGCGAGGGGACGGAGCGCGAATGAGAATATCATGAGTGCAGTGATGTTCGTTCTTAGCTCAACTCAAACACCATATACACATTATCAGAAAGGATTCATGAACACACGTGCTTTACAAGCACCAGAAACACCACCAAACCTGGCTAACATAGGATAATGCTTACGTGTCATCGTCCACGTTGGTGATCCAATCTGCTCACAAACATTCTGTATCATGTACAGCATATATCAATCTGCGATGAGCCAGTTAGATGTGCTATGCATAGATTCTCTCTCTCTCGCTCTCTCTCTCTCTCTCTCTCTCTCTCTCTCTCTCTCTATATATATATATATATATATATATATATATATATATATATATATAGAGCCTATAAACGGTCACTCTCCCGCTGTTTATGATTCACCTCGACACCGCAAGATACAAGAGGAATGGAGAGATGAAATGAGATGAGGGATTATAACTGACACACTGACTGCTCTGGGGTCAAGTTATCTTACTGCTCTGGGGTCAAGTTATCTTGTGTTGATGGCGTGGCTTGCAAAGGATGCTACCCACGTGTCAGGGTCCGATGTCTCATCTCATCTCATCATGTTCCTCTTGTACCTTGCGGTGTCGAGTTAAGTAACAACAGCGGGAGCGTACCCGCGTATGGGCTTCATGTATCGAGATTCCCATGGACTCTACTAATCCCTCCGTCCATCGTTTACGTGATCTGCTTCTTCTTCTACTTCCATTTGGTCTGTACATCATTGCTTGTTGTGGTATACTGCTAGTTGGTAACCTACATGCATGACCAAACCATTTGACATGCTGCATTCTAATAAAATCTAGCTCTGCTATAACCCCCACTTTAGTCCTGATTTCTTCATTTCTGATCTTACCCCTTCTTGATACATTAAGCATTCTTCTCAGAAATCTAATTTCTGCTGTAATTTTTCTTTTCTCTTTTTCTCTCACTGTTCAGATTTGGCATTGGTAACATTGCGTTGGTAGGAATATTGTGTTGCAAAGTGCTTTCTTAGTAACTATTGATACATGTTTGTTCTATAGTATTGGCGCCATTTGTCCAGTGAGTTGGTTTGCTTTATGACATCTACTTTCGATCTCGTCTTCTGATTTGCTACTTGAAACTCTTTACTTGTTTCAGGGGATGTTCGTTTAGGTGAATTGTTTTTTTTTTCTTCTTTAGTGTCAGTGTCCGCGGTGAACTCTGAATATATTTGGAAAGTGGTCGCTGTAACTTCCTGGCATTAATTATGTCACATACTCCAGGTCGCATGTGTGACCCGAGAATATTATTAGTCAATAGTGCAATGCCGTGCTGATTATACATTCCACGAGATTAACACCGGACAACAGGTTCAATGTACCTGCATGAATATTGTCTAGTTATAATTTGATTATTCTTCCTTTTTTCCTTATTACTGGTGTTGTGCCTGTTCTTTTTTCTTCTTATCCTTGCTCTCCTACTTCTCCTACTCTCCTCCTCCTCCTTCTTCTTCCTCCTTCTCCTACTCTCCTCCTCCTCCTTCCTCTTCTTCCTTCTCCTACTCCTCCTCCCCCTTCTCATCTTTCCTCGTCTCTTATTCCTTTTATTCTACAGTTGAGCATACGATATCAGCCAATTCACACCAGTCCCTCTCCTTTGCTATCTGCCATAGCTATCCCACTTGCCCCGCCCTCTACACCATTAATTCCTGTGACCAGTTCTCGTCTCCATGTATTTCTAAGCATTCCTCTAATCACCTTGTCCTCCTGGTTCCAGAGAAAGGACTGTCCAGCCTTGCTACACAAAGGCTTTCTCAATGACTGACCCTGCCAGTGATACTACTTACATGTTTTCTCAATGACTGTCCCTTCCAGCGCTGCTACTAACAAGTCTGAATGACTGTCTCTGCCAGCGCTGCTACTAAAACGTTTTCTCAATGACTGTCCCTTACATCGCTACTATTTTTTTTCCCGCGTTTCCATCCTGTTTCAGGATATTGCGGTCAACATCAGCATCTTTCAGCTGTATGTTGATTCCTAGGCTAGATTACGCTCATCAGCACGCCACGACTTTCTGAGCGACCGGCTCCATACTCTCATAAGTCACTGGTGCGACTCGAACCGCTTCCAATTCTCGTGAACTCACGTCAACCACGAGAGTATTCGGGATTACGGAGAAAGCTACTAACTCCTCGGCCAGGGAGCGGGCGCTACAACCAATAAGTTTTCTCAATGACTGTCCCTTACAGCAGCTACTACTAACAAGTTTTCTCAATGATCGTCCCTTACAGCGCTAATAATAATATGTGTTCTCAATGACTGTCCCTTACAGCGCTAATAATAATAGGTGATCTCAATGACTGTCCCTTACAGCGCTAATAATAATAGGTGTTCTCAATGACTGTCCCTTACAGCGCTAATAATAATAGGTGTTCTCAATGACTGTCCCTTACAGCGCTAATAATAATAGGTGTTCTCAATGACTGTCCCTTACAGCGCTAATAATAATAGGTGTTCTCAATGACTGTCCCTTACAGCGCTAATAATAATAGGTGTTCTCAATGACTGTCCCTTACAGCGCTAATAATAATATGTGTTCTCAATGACTGTCCCTTACAGCGCTAATAATAATATGTGTTCTCAATGACTGTCCCTTACAGCGCTAATAATAATAGGTGTTCTCAATGACTGTCCATTACAGCGCTAGTACTAACAAGTTTTCTCAATGACTGTCCCTTACAGCGCTACCAATAATAGGTGTTCTCAGTCACTGTCCCTTACAGCGCTAATAATGATATGTGTTCTCAATGACTGTCCCTTACAGGGCTAATAATAATATGTTTTATCAATGACTGTCCCTTACATAGCTAATAATAATAGGTGTTCTCAATGACTGTTCCTTACAGCGCTAATAATATGTGTTCTCAATGACTGTCCCATACAACGCTAATAATAATATGTTTTATCAATGACTGTCCCTTACAGCGCTAATAATAATGATAGGTGTTCTCAATGACTGTCCCTTACATCGCTAATAATAATAGGTGTTCTCAATGACTGTCCCTTACAGCGCTAATAATAATATGTGTTCTCAATGACTGTCCCTTACAGCGCTAATAATAATATGTGTTCTCAATGACTGTCCCTTACAGCGCTAATAATAATAGGTGTTCTCAATGACTGTCCCTTACAGCGCTAATAATAATATGTGTTCTCAATGACTGTCCCTTACAAGCGCTAATAATAATATGTGTTCTCAATGACTGTCCCTTACAGCGCTAATAATAATAGGTGTTCTCAATGACTGTCCCTTACAGCGCTAATAATAATATGTGTTCTCAATGACTGTCCCTTACAGCGCTAATAATGATATGTGTTCTCAATGACTGTCCCTTACAGCGCTAATAATAATATGTGTTCTCAATTACTGTCCCTTACAGCGCTAATAATAATAGGTGTTTTCAATGACTGTCCCTTACAGCGCTAACAATAATAGGTGTTCTCAATGACTGTCCCTTACGGTGCTAATAATAATAGGTGTTCTCAATGATGTCCCTTACAGCGCCACTACTAACAAGTTTTCTCTATGGTTGTCCCTGCCAACGTCAGCACCGTTCACTCCTTGATTGGCCTGCCAGTTTAAAATAAAATTGCATGTCCTTTCCAGGGCGTTGTCATCATCATGATCATCATGATCATCATGATCATCATGTTCATCATCATCATCATCATCATCATCATCATCATCATCATCATCATCATTGTTAATAATCATTACTGGAAAGGTTAAGTGTTTATCTAACGATATTATTCCATCCGGGACCTCAAGACCAGGCTCATCAATTACTTCCTTTTGCAATTCAGTGATTCTAACTGTGTGTCCTGCCACATAATATGGGTTTCTCTTTACCTTGGCTTGTATCAAATTAACCGACTGTGGTTTTAACGTCGTGGACATTTTAATTCTAACTAGTGCCGATATATGCATGTCTTCTTCAATATCTACATACACGTCCTTGAATTTTAATTTGTGTAAATCAAAGAGAAGTCTTACTCCGTTTTTTATTAAAAAATCTCTTCCTATAAGCATGTTTCTATTTAAACCTTTTACTACATGAAAAAGATGTCTTACGTTGATCCCCCCTAATTTAAAATTGATCATTGTCTGTCCAATTACTTGTAAATTCAGTCCTTTGTAACAGAGTGACAGATAAATAGGACTAACGAGTTCTGTGTTTGAGTATAAATAGAGATTTATTTCATCTTGATGACAACTTCTACAACCTTCATACAACATGGCGTCTTCTCTCTTCCAGGCCCAGATGTTGACTGGTTCCTAACAACAAACTACGTCACGACTTGAGCATCCTTCTTCCCATTCCATCCTGATGCTCAAGCGTGCTGTAGTTTTGCCCACCCAATATAGACATACTGCTACACCTTCCTATGTTTTCGAAAGACTTTTTCTCTTAAAAAGTCTTTACTCCCAATCCCCTTACTCTATTCCCCCTCTTTCCTTACCTCCCACAACTCCTCTAACCTTCCCCAAAACCAACTTTATTTAAGTAAAACAATCTATTCGTAACTCTTTCCCCTGCCATATAGTAAACCACTATACATTTCTTGTTCGTTTTTTGGCTCTTCACAGTTCCTGTATAAAATCTATATCATAAGAACAGCTCGTATAATCGTTATCATACACTTGACATTATGAAATTCCTCACTCTTTCACAACACAGAAAACAATGTAGTTAGAAAAAGTAAAGAAGGGGTGCGCACCCAGTGAAAAGTATAAAGAACGAATAGTCAACACAATCACATTTACATAAAGGAATGGATAGTCACACAATCACATTTACCTCTCTTGCCAACAAAAAATAATTTTGTAAACAATTTTTTTTTTTTTAAATACATCTTATGAAATACATCTTTGTTCCCTATAAATCAAGTTGATATAGTTTTCTCAACATTTATATATTCAACATTTATATTGCCATCCACAATTTATATTTCCGTTATCTCATCTTTGACCACGAACCAACGTTCATTTTCCATGAACATTTTTAATTTAATTAACGCTGATTTTTCACAGCCCCTATATTTTGCCCCCTCACCCCCATGATCTGCTTCCTTGTCCACCTATATATATATCCCCAGCTTATATGCTGCCCTTCACAGTCATATCCCCAAACCCTTATATCTTCATATAATGCAGCTCCATTTTACTTTCTCACAGCCACCCCCGACCTATGTTTCTAATACTTCATATCCATAAGAACCTTTTCATGCCGATTATCACAGCCACATAATATTCACAAAGAAAATGTATGTGTCTCTCTATTACCCCCTTAGTAGTTTTATTAACTTTTTTCTGAACAAAGGGTCTTAATAAAGCCCCATGTATTTTCTTTTTCTAGCCAACACCATAACTTTTTGAAAACTAAACTTATTTAAATTTAAATTTGTAAAAAGGTAACCAAATTTACTAACAAGGTAACCTAAACACAAAAAACTTATTTAAATTATGATTTAAGCGAAAAAAAAATCAAAACAGGACATCATACCCCCAAATAGTTTTTTTACACAAATTTTTTTTCCCCTCATATTAACTAAAGATATCAATCATTCAAAGAAAAACACTTTTTTAAAAATAATATAACATGCATCTTATCAAATCATAAGAAAATATTCTATTACTACCTATCACTACTGGTCTCTTTTACGGACCAATAGTTTGTACGCAAAAGTCTAAGAACACCACAATCCTATTCTACAATCAAATAATAACAATCTTTTTTACAGGATAAAAACCAAGCAAAAAAAAATTATATATGAGGCATTAAAAACTCAGACTCAATAAAAACAACTGTCTTCTCGCTAAAGAGAAGGTTTTCAAAAAAAAAAATATAATTCACTTAAAATTTAAAATACGAAAAGTGACCAGCAACATTGGCCTCTTATACGAACCAATGTAACACAATCTATTCACACAAGTCATTCATTTTTTTTATAACCGAGAAAAACAAAACAACTCACGTCAAGTATATATATATCTGTTACCTACAGACCAATTTCTTAACTTGAACAATATCTGTTCTCTCTACACAAAAAAAAAATCACTAATCAACAATGACCGTACTATCATTGATTCTCTCCCCCCACAATTTTCTATCTTTTTCCAGCCTAACCCCCAACAATCACAATATCTGGAATATCATCTTAAGCAAGCACTGTAAACTACAGGGCAACTCATTTTATCTATTACTAATGTGGCGATTATTCTAATGTCATCTCAATGTACCAGCCCTCATCTATCTACTAATTAACCTGTGGCTCGGCACACCAATTGTTTCCCTTGGATTGTACCAAACATCACTACAACTTCTTAATCATTACCGTTAACCACGGTATTTCTAGCACCAATAAAAAAATTGTCTATTTACTATAGAGTACATCTACCTGCTGTACCATTAACTAACTTATCTATCTACGAAAACTCAAGAAGTTTAAACATAAAAAACAACCCGCAATTCCATCACAGAGAGAAAAAAAATATATGCCTCACTCGAACCTACATCTATATTGTTTTTCTCAATGCTTAATACCCCCAAGACCATTTATGAAAAGTATCATAGAAAACCTTTCCATTTCCACCGTTTCATATACTTCATCAAGTATCTCTTTCCTTTTTACATCATGAAACTTATATCTTGCTATCTGCAGTATTTTCTAATCATTTACTTCTTACGTTTCCACTTCTTCAATAACTCCAAGTTTCTTTGAATAAGTGCTATCTCCACATCAATATCTTCTTTTCGTACAACTTATTAGTTTCTTCCATACTACATTTGATTCTGACTTTTCATCCATTTCCTCTTCTTCACCTGTATGTCTCTCGCTAGCAGCCGCTAATCTCTTCCGTTCAATATCCCATCTAATTTGTCTATCATTATTTCTTTAAAGGGCCTTTCTAGTAGAGGCATATCTTCACCGCTTGTTGAATAATCTCTAATTCTTCTCTGTCTTTTTACTTCTCTTTCTCTTTGTTTATTCATTCTTCTTTTCGTTGCTTGTCTAGTATTTTTAAATGGAGCACCTGTTCCCCCTTCCATAGATTTATACTATCATAATGACTCTCATTCACGTTTTCTTCTTCTACCGTTTTCGGTATTGTCTGTTCTTGAGTATCATCGTAAACTGGAGTTGTTATTAACTGATTTTTTGCTGGATCTTTTTTAAAACCTGGGGTTATTGTAGCTCCCCTGACGACCTGTTCATCTAAGTATCCAGTGTCTGCATAATAATTATTATTATAATTATTTTTTCCCCCCTCATCCTCATCTCTTCTTAAGTGTTCCCCGTGTGCCCTTGCCACATGTCCCGTGACCTGGTTCTTGATACTATACGATATTTCCTAGCTTTTCCAAAACGTAATAACCTGGAACCCCAAAGAGCATCAAACTTAGAGTTCCTTCTATGCTTCTTATAATAAACTCTATCACCTACTTTAAAATCCTGTAATTTTTTATTCACGTTTTTTTACTTTTTCTGTCTTTCTCTAGCCCCCCTTTTTAATTTTTATTATTTTTTTTTTTTTTTAGGGCTTTTTGTTCTTTTATGCATTTCCTTTATGTTTTGTCTCTTGAAAGTCTTCCCCCCTATTTTCCCTCTTTTTTAAAAGATTATCTATTGGGAGTACTGGTTCTCTCCCCTGTATTAAAAAGAATGGGGAAAACCCCGTGCTCTCATTTTGATTTGTGCGTATAGCGCTAAGCGCTGGTCCCCCGGAAAAAAATCCCAAAACTTTTTTATGTTCATCGACGATCTTTGCTATAATATCGTATAATGTCCTATGTTGTCGTTCGTTCTTAGCATTTGAAGAAGGTCTATAGTATGAGGCTTTATATGGTTATATTTTAAATCTTTTTTAAAAACTTTTTGAATTTTTTTTTTTACAAATTTCCCCACCATTATCCCTAAGTATATTTTTTGGGCAACTAAATCTTGGTACGAATTCTTGTAAAAAAAAAATTAATGACAGTATCTGCGCTCTTATCTGGGATTGCATAAACTTCCGGCCAAAGACTGTAGACGTCTACTATTGAATTAAATACACGTTTCCTGACAATGTTCTAGGGTGAGGACCCGATATATCTAAACTAATTTTTTGCATAGGAAACTGAGGAAAATCTGTATCTTGTAAGGGACACTTAATTATTTTCCCTATTCCCTTTAAACTGCATCTTTCACACGTATCTAATATTTACAAGCAGATTTAAATAAGTTCGGCCAATAATATTTTCTCGTAAGTGCTTTCACCAATTTATCACGACCGAGATGACCATTCTCATCATGATATGCTTTTAAAACTTCATTTTCCAAATGTTTTGGAATATATTTCCCTTTGCTGTTCGTTCCTTTCACTCATATAATATAACTGTTCGTCGTCTTGCCAAAAATAAATAATTCTTCTTATATTTTTTCTCCCCGTTTCTTTTAATTTCTGTTTTTTTTGTAAGACTTTTTGGGTCTAATTCTTGTTCTTTTTTCATATTAAATTGTGCTAAATGTGGGTCTTCTGCTCTAGGTTCAGACTCTTGATCCGATGGTAAAAATCTCAAACTCTTCTCTATTTATTATGGCAGAATCTAATATATTTTCTTGCCA
>JACEFZ010025910.1:0-11514 GCA_014155875.1 Cepaea nemoralis
CCCATGATATTTTTCCATTTGGTTAACATATTTTCCTATTTTTTTAAAAAGTTTAGGTGATTTTTTTCTCTTTTTGGACGATACCTTTTCATACTTGTTAACAAAGTTTCGTACTTTTCATAATTTTGGGTTGGGGAAATTTCGTATTTGGGCAACTTTTTTCCCCTTTTGGCTAAAATTTTCCTATTTGGCCAAGGTATTTCCCTTTGGTTAAAATATTTTCCTCTTTTTAAAAGTTTGGTATATATTTCTCTGTTTGGTCGAACTTTTTCATACTTGCTTAAAAAAGTTTCGTACTTTTCATAATTTTGGTTTTGGGGTATTTCGTTACTTGGTAAATCTTTTTTCTCATTTGACTCCCAAAATTTCCTATTTTTCATAATGGGACAAGATATATCTTTACGTGGTCAATATTTTTTCTTTTTGGCTAAAAATTTTCCTATTTGGCTAAGATATTTTCCTTTTGGTTACATATTTTCCCTATTTTTTAAAATTTTTGGGTGATATATTTCTGTTTTGACCAATATTTTAATTTTTTGTCAACATTTTTTCTTTTTACGGTTGAATGGTACATAGAACGTGTACTTTTGTCTGGTTGTAAAGGGGTGGCATGAGCAGGTACACTGCCCAAAAAACATATTTGGTTTGGGAAAAGGTTTTTGGAGAAAGATGTAAAACACTATGGCCCCATAGAAGGAAAAAAAGTGGGGGTTTCTAATTTGTTTCGTGATAACGCGCTGATTATGACGGCGGACATGGACCCTGTCATGTTACGTGCATTCCCAAAGGGTTTGAATCGGGGAAATTTTGTTCTTTTGTGTCATCTTTTAAACACCCACTACCCACTCGTCGCTGTATGACCCGATAGTTGTTACGTCCCGATACGTTTTTTCCCCGACTAGTCTCGGTGATCACAGCTCTGTATATGAAATGAGAAGGCTTAGTCGGACACTGTGGTGATTTGTTTACATGCTCGAAGGGGGTTTTTTTGAGACCATTTTTATGTTGTTTTTTGGCCCGAGTGTCCTTTTGTGTAACCGGATACACTGGACTACACGGTTATAGAAAGGGGAAGAGAGAGAGAAGGGTGACCCTTTTTAGCCTTCGGGTGCATGTTTATGATGCAGTTTTCACTCCTATACACAGTGATCATCATACGTTAGGTTCCTTTACTCGACAACCGATAGGACACCCTTTTTTTATGTTTTTCCCCCTTAACCACGTGTCTAAGATGTACCATTACTCCTGTGATCGGATTCGCCCGCCGTTTTGACCAGTTTTAGTGAATGAGACGTAGTTTTGGGTTTTGCAATTTTCCCATGTGTGATAGGTGCGAAAGCCATCTTTGACCGGATTAACTATTGTCCATGTGTGTTGACTGTACCACTAGGGGCTATTGATCAATACAAAATCAGTGCTCGAGGCGGTCCTGTCAGGGAAATTGTCGATAGTAAGGACATTACTTTTTGAACTTAGCAGTCGGCATACGACTTGATCATTTTTATCGATTACTTTAACCATCATCATGTCACTACACAAAACCAAAACCCTACAATCTAAATGATCATTCGACCACTTGATCACTACTTTAACCAGTACTTGACCCCTATTTGACAATGTCCTTACTTATTTTACCATCACCGTTTCACTACACGTACCATACCCTATAATTTAAGTGGTCATTCGACTACTTTGACCACTACTTGACCTCTATTTGAACACCATTGACCACTATTTGAACACCACTTGACCAACTCTTGATCATCACCATGTCACTATACCTACTTTCACCGACAATTTAAGTAGTCACTCGACCATTTACCACTATTTGGCCACTACTTGACCACTATTTGAGCACCACTTGACCAACTCTTGATCATCACCATGTCACTATACCTACTTTCCCTTACAATTTAAGTGGTCACTCGACCATTTGACCAGTACTTGTCGCTACTTGACCACTACTTGACAACGTCACTACTTAATTTATCCATCTCTGTTTCACTACACGTACCATACCCTACAAGTTTCTCACTTGAGCGGTTGACCACTGGTTGAGCACTACTTGACCAACTCTTGATCATCACCATGTCACTACACCTACTTTCACCGACAATTTAAGTAGTCACTCGACCATTTACCACTACTTGGCCACTACTTGAGCACGTCATCGATCACTTTAACCAACACTGGTTCACTACACGTACTTTCCCTTACAATTTAAGTGGTCACTCGACCATTTGACCAGTACTTGCCCGCTACTTGATCACTACTTGACAACGTCACTACTTAATTTATCCTCTGTTTCACTACACGTACCATACCCTACAATTTTCTCACTTGAGCGGTTGACCACTGGTTGAGCACTACTTGACCACGTGCTTGACCACGTTTTCGACCATTTTACCATCACCGTTTCAATATACGTACTTTTCTCTAACCTTTTAAGTGTTCATTCGACCACTTGACCACTGGTTGACCGCTACTTGACCATGTCATCGATCACTTTAACCACTACCATAATCTTAGGGACATCGTCCTCTACAATTTAAGTGGTCACTCGACCACTTGACCACTACTTGACCATTGGTTGACCACTACTTGACCACTAATTTACCACCCTTTAATCATCACCATATCATTATAACCACTTTTTCCCCAAAATTTCCTCACTTGACCACTACTTGACCATTGGTTGACCACTACTTGACCACTAATTTACCACCCTTTTAAATCATCACCATATCATTTAACCATTTTTCCCAAAAATTTCCTCACTTGACCACCCCTTGACCACTATTTCCATCTGTTGACCATTTTACCATCCTTTAATCATCACCACATCATTACAACTACTTTTCCCAAAAATTTTCCCTCACTTGACCAAAATTTTCCACTAATTTACCATCCTTTTAATCATCACCATTCATTACAACTACTTGTCCCCTAAAATTTTCCTTACTTGACCATATTTGACCACCACTTGCCCTTTGCTTGACCATAATTTACCACCCTTTAATCACCCATATCATTAAACCCCTTTTTCCCCTAAAATTTCCCCCTTTGACAAACTTGACCATCTTTTGACCACTAATTTACCATCCTTTAATCATCACCTTATCATTACAACTACTTTTCCCTAAAATTTTCCTCACTTGACCACTGCTTGACCACTAATTTACCACTAATTTACCATCCTTTAACCATCACCATGTCGCTACGGACCAATTTTCCCTAAACTTTTCCTTACTTGACACTATTTGACCACTAATTTACCACCCTTTAAGCATCACCCTATCATTATAACCACTTTTCCCTAAAATTTCCTCACTTGACCACCACTTGACCACTGCTTGAACCATCTGGTTGACCACTAATACCTAGTACCCACCCCTTACCACCGATGATACTACACTATATCCATTACAATCAGCGATTCTTTAGCTTTCAAGGTGTCATTTGTAACACGTGTTATGTTAGTGAATAAGCTACTATGAACATCTACATAGCACTAATAACCACCCTTATCAACTAATTTCACTAACCCATACCCACTACTATCCTCACCGCACCTATTCCTTCTATTCGTACTAATGTACACCACCAATGCGCTAACAGTTCAAAATATTTTAACACACCACTCACCCACGTTTTTACAACCCTTTACTTAATGACTTTTCCGTATGCACCCCCTCCACGTCTGTTATGAACCGACCACCGTCACACCCGCCGGAGATTTTCCCACACTTGCCGAGGTATAACTCCCCTTTACTACCTTCCAGAATTTTCCACTATGCCGCTACTTATTTAATATGCATTGTATTGTTTATACATGATTTAATAAAAAATTATTATATACCTGATAGTGTTTAAACCCGAACCGCCTAGCCTCACCCCCGCGCCCACCCCCTCGCCACCACCCCGCACCCCGTCGTTATTTATTTTTTATTTTTTATTTATTTTATTTTATTTTACAATAATTAATTAAAATTTGTATACACCCACTCAATAGTTATCTGCCCTTAGAAACATAAAATCTTAGAATTATCGCCCTTAGATATGACCTAGATACCACCCTTTCCCAATATATGACCGAGGGGGAGTGAAAATCAGCCCAGGTCAAGGTCAATCCGGGTTAATCCGGCAAAATATAACCGAAACCTACGTGTATAACTACTGTGGGGGCGGAGCGTTTTGGGAATACCCCGAAGGCTGTGATGTCGGTTCCTAAATCAATCAATCATTCAATCAATCAATCTCTAGATACATTGGTTAATAACAGATATCCGTCTTCTTCTAGTCTCTAGATACCCCGGTTAACAACAGATATTCCGTACTTCTTCTAGTCACCAGACATAGTGGCTAAAAAACAGATATTCCGTCCTTTTATTAGTCTATGGATATCGCGGTTAATAATAGATATTCCGCCCTTCTACTAGTCTCCAGATACAGCGGTCAATAACAGATATTCCATCCTTGTGCTAGCCTCCAATACAGTGTTAATAACAAATATTTCCCTCCTTGTGCAAGTCTCCAGATACTGCGGTTAATAACAGATATTCCGTCCTTCTACTTATCTCCAGATACAGTGGTCAACAACAGATATTCGGTCCTTTTACCATTTTCCAGATACAGTGGTTAATAACAGATATCCGGCCTTTTGCTAGTCTCCAGATGCACAGTGGAATCTTGAGGTGGAGAAGGCGTGGTTGGATAAACGTGGTGCTGTAAGGAGATGGCAAAATGCCAAGAAGACAGAGCTGGCCATCCCAGTCCCTGCATGTACTTAGAAAGAAAGAATGCACACAAAAGTAAGCTATTTCAAACACAAAAAAAACTGGTCAAGGTGGTTAAAAATGAAAAATGGGCAGAGGTGTGTCAAAGAGTAAGCACAGACAAGTCACTGAAAGTGTTCTGGCGACTACATAAAGCATGAGAGGGGTAGTCAAGAATAAGAGCATTTCTGACTTCCAAGGTGCTGACCTCATCTGGCAGAGGATGACGAGGACAAGGGCAAAGCACTCTTTGAACGCTGTCTAGAGCAGAGCAACCAGACAGACATGAGAGGCCGAAATCTTGCCAAGGAGGTCACGTTAGAAAGGTGCAAGGCCCAGAACACTTCGGATGAAGACACAGTGACAGTGAAAGAAATCAAGGCTGTGCTTCAACGATAAAAAAAAACAGCGCTCCAGGGCCAGATGGCATAAGATACAACGACATCATAGGTGTACCGACAACGACCTAGAGGAACTAGCAGACATGTACAACAACTGTATAGGGAGTGCTAGCATCAAGGAGGAGTAGTTACACAGCTATCTGATTCCCTTGCTGAAGCCTGGCAATGACCACACAAAAATTCAGGGATATCGAGTTATAACCATGCAGAATACAATAGGCAAGCTGCTGGAGAAGTGTAATTGCCAGGAAAATATCAGCCAGCTAGATGATTTGCCATGATGTCTATGAAGGTTTCCACTCAGGGCATTGAAAACCTTTGGCTGCAGCGATTGATCTTGAGACGCGTACAACACAGTACCATTTGATTTTTTAATGCTTCAGCTTCTTGACCTCAAAATAAGTCAATTCCTCCTTAGTTGGATCGCTGCAGCCCTCTTCCAAAGGAAAGCAGCTTTTAGATGTTGGCAGGTGGACGTCGGAACCAACAACAATATATCCTGTCCACCACAGGATCACCATTATCTCCGGTACTGTTCAAGTCTACACTGTGAGAATCACCAGTGAGCAGATCACTGGACCTGGTAGGACATTGTCATATGCCGAACGATGTTTTAGTGTATCGCCAGGGTAAGGATAGAGATCAGGTTGCTGTGGAACTACAAACCGAACTCAATCGCATAAGTATTTGGTGTGTTGAGGCCGGGGGAATGGTCACCACAACAAAGGCAACAGTGACTTGGTTCTCGTTGAATATCATATTGTCACACATCCAATACAAACTGTAAAATCTGTGTTCAGAGACGTGGAAGAAGGGCAGGCAATGAATTACCTGTGGGATACGGTTTGATCGAAGCCTTGCTTATAATGAGCACATAGACCAGGTGATAACAAAGGCCAAGCGGGGGTTGGCTGCGAGCGGGTGATGGCGGCAGCAAACTGTGAGCAGCGCCATCTATGTCTTCTATATGAAGGGCTGGTCATGTCTGTTTTTGAGTATGCGATGGCAATCCTACTCTCAAAACAACAACAACAACAACAACAACAACAAAAACAACAAAAAAAACTTTATTTTGAAAGGGTTAAGAATTGGGCCACGCAGGCCGTCTAACATTCCGCCCTTTTATCACTCTCTTTCATACATTATACCGATTCACACATCATTCAAGGCTAACTGAAAACAGCAACAATATAAAATATATGCATTATAAAGGCATGTGGAAAAATTAAAATTAAATACTACACGACTAAGTAATAGTCATAAACTGGTGTGGCACTTATTAGCTATGTGGAATATACTGGCCTACCAAAAGGGGACTGGCTGTTTATACTAGGGTTTTTATTATAGTATTACTTCTATTATTAAGGGGGGAGAGTTCCGTACTGAGATAGTGTTCAAATAATTTGCGATTATATGTAGAGGATTGATGATGTCTTTTATTTTATGTGGTATTGTTCCACAGCTGAGCTGCAGAGTACGTTAAGCTTGTTTTGTATAAGTCTATCCTAGGCTCGGAAGGTGTAATATATTTAATCGTTTACTGTGTCTATCATTATATTCAACCAATGGCCAAAGGTATGTTGGGGGCATTCCGATGTAGGATTTTGTGAATTAGTTTGGCGCCTTATGAAAGCAGACGTTTGCGGAGTGGTAGTAACTGAAGGCGTTTATGCAGGCTAGGATTGTCGTTAAATGTTTGCTATAATTAATCTCATGGCCCGTTTCTGGAGTGAGAAAAGTCGCTTGGTGCTTGAATTGGAACAACCGTCCCAGATTGTAGAGCAGTATCCAAAATGTGTCTGTATGTGAGACGTATAGAAATTTTCCTTGCGTCCTCATCAAGGAAATTTTTAATTTTGGCGAGTTGGTAGACTTTTTTCGCTTTTGTTTAGTGAGCGCTTGAACGTGAGGATTAAAGGTTAGGTTTCTATCAATGATGAGGCCTAATGTTTTGTGCTCATTACACTTTCTACTGGCATGTTATCGATGTGAAGTTGAAGTGATCTGTGTGAATTTAGAGTCTGAAGTCTTTGTCTGGTTGTTAATAACATAGATTTTGTTTTAGTGATGTTAATTTGCATACGGTTCGCATAGCTCCACCTAACTACATTATTTAATTCTTGTTGCAAAGACGACTCCAGCAAATTACTGCTTTCAGCGTTTGTATACACTGTACAGTCGTCTGCAAATAGATCGCAGGACGACGAAAGATGCAAAGGTAGATCATTAATATATATGGCGAATAAATAGAGGGCCAAGATAGAGCCTTGCTGTACTCCAGTAATGAAGCTAGTGGTTTGGGACAGAGATTTTATTGTACTACTTGCTTTCTGTTTGACAGAAAAGATGTTATTAGCATCACAACATTAGGGCCAATTTTTATTGTCTCTAGTTTTTTTAATTAAAATGGCATGGTCTATCATATCAAATGCTTTTCTGAAATCGATAAACACAGCTCCACATAGATTGTTGTTATTTATATTATGGTGCCAACTTTTCTATCATGTTTGTTAGGGCCGTATGGCAAGAATATTTTGGTCGAAATCCTGATTGACTGTCAACTATAAAGCTTGTTGCGATCTAAATACTGTAATGTTACCTTATGGATGTGTTTTTCTAGTGGTTTAGATAATGATGATAGTAAAGAATGGGTCTATAATTGTTCGGGAGACCATTGTCCAATGAACCAGATTTAAGGAGAGATACACTTTAGCGATTTTGAGAGCTGATGGAAAAGTGACCTTTGTGTTACACTGATTATATACAAGGTTAGTGATACACAGATCACTGGGCAGCACAGCGGAGAATCCGACTGCTGATTCCATCTAACCCAGATGAGTTTGGTTTTTTTTATTTTACTGATAAGTGAGTACTTCAGTGACTGTCATTAGCGGTATGTCAAAAGGATATCTCGGGGCATCTAGTCTGGCAAAACGATGAAGTAAATATAAGTTGCAAGGAAATTTGTATTTGCCTTCAACTGATCTATGTCATTCGAAAAATGTTACTGAATTGGCGCATGAAATAGGATTTGATGGAAATGAATTTGAGTAGTTTTGCTTGATTGTCAAGGTGTTAATTGCCTTCCATATGTCCTTACTATTTTTTTTACCATGACAAAGTTCTTAAAGTAATTTTTTCTTTTCTTTTCGTAGGGTATATGAACTCAGCCGTAAGCAGATAGAAAGAATGGAAAGGATACAGAATGAAGCTATACGATAATTCTTGGATGTACGAGATATAGCGTGCGCTACCTTCTTGTTTTCCAACCATTGAAGACAGAATACAAGTCTGCAGAGCCCGCGCCTACCTCAGAGTTAACGAAAACAAACATCCACGCTATGAAATTATGAAGGGGCAGGGGAGCAGGTTAAAAAGAGGACGGTCGTGGATGGGTCAAGCCGAAGACATTCTTCAAAAGGTGTGTTCACTTGAGGACTTAGAACCTGGCGAGGAGTGGGGCAAATGCCAACAGAGTTCTGCATTCCTTTTCAGTTTGCATCCAACTAGACAGAAAATGCAGACAAGAAAACCCGGCTGCTGTGGAGGCGGAAAATACAAGCTTTGATTTCGAAATTCGCTAGACGGTGATGCTGTCATTTACACAGATGGGTCGGTCGTCCGAATGTAGAAGCTCAGGGGCCCTTTTACGGCTCGGGCGGGGGAGAATTGTAAAGGAGGCTCTGGTGCTTTCCTGAGACCCAATAGCCTGACTATGGAAGAATGGCAGTAAGTAAAGCAATAACATGGCTCGAGACACAGACATTCACAAAGGCTTTTTTCCTTAGCGACCAATGAACATGCTCAAGGGGTAGAGAGGGGGGGATCCGAAGAGAATGGTGTCTCGGAGCGGTCTCGGGCTTAGAGGCTGGTGGGGAGTAAAAGGGGAATGAGCGGGCTGCAAGCTCGCAGGTAACTACTGTGGAGGGCGGACGCGCCATGGACCAGGCTGACATTCTGAATGCTCTACGAGAAGAAAGACTTTTGCGAAAACCAAGTGATGATTGTGAATTACAACTTTGGCTACACTGCGAGAACAGAAAATTAAAAGAGGGGTCCCAAAACAAGAACCTACGCGGGAAGCCTAAGAGACTGATAAACCAACACAGAACTGGTGTCGTTAGCCGCTACACGCTGCGGGATTTGCTGAGGAGGGGGTCCGAGCACTTATGGACTGAGTGGGTTTGTGTGCAATGAGGATGATCTGTCGACTAAATAACTAATAATGACTGACTGACTGACTGACTGACTGACCCAACTAGTGGTTAATAACAGATATTCCGTCCTTCTGCTAGTGTGATTCACATTTTAGGTAAATTAAAAAATAAATATAATAGTTGTGAAAAGAAATAATCGCTCCTATACACAAAAATAATAACAAAAAAAAAAACAAAACAAAACAAAAAAAAAAAGAAAGGGATGACACATTAAGTTTTACATACGATAAAATAAAAGGAGAAATACAAAGCAAGACGATAAAGAATATAATACAGTACTCACAGAGATAGTAGACAAATTGAAAGTGACTAAAAAAATTTCATCTGAATCAGAAATGTGCGGAAATTAGGACAGATCAGGGGGAAAAAACTCACACTCAAGCCAGAGCACTAACGGATTAAAATGTGGCCATCTAAGAAACTACAAAGGACAACAAGTAAACCAGAAAGCAAAGTCCAAAGCCTATGTTTTGGGGATTATAAAGTTGATTTATAACCCCGCACTAAAGAGGCCAAAGTAAAACTGAAAGAAAAATTCAAAGTCTATGTTTTGGGGATTATAAAGTGGATATATAAAGCCGCACAAAAGAGGACAAAGTAAAACTGAAAGAAAAAAATTAAAAGTCTATGTTATTTTTGCAGATTAAAAAATGGTAATCTTGAAACTAAAAAAGAGGAAAAATGAAACAAAAAAGCAAACAAAAGTCTATATTATAGGGATTTTAAAGTGGATAGCTCAGAAAACATAAAATTGACAAAGTAAAACTGAAAGCTAAATCAAAGTTTACTACCGATAACGAGCCTTTGAATATATTTCCCTCACACTTTCCAAACACTAACCTTGTTTTCTTTCGGCCATTACCTGCCTTTCTTTTTTCGTCTATCTTTCCAGTTTTTGATGAATAACATTCTTCACCGATTAAGTTGTCAGGTATTTCAGCACAGAGCACTAATGTTTCATGGTAATACGCTTCAATGGCTTCCGGACTTCAGAGAAGTTAGCACAGCAGGAGTTTAAAAAAGACCTCAGAGAAGTTAGCACAGCAGGATTTAACAAAGACCTCAGAGAAGTTAGCACAGCAAAGGGGTTAACAAAGACCTCAGAGAAGTTAGCACAGCAGGATTTAACAACGACCTCAGAGAAGTTAGCACAGCAGGATTTAACAAAGACCCAGAGAAGTTAGCACAGCAGGAGTTAACAAAGACCTCAGAGAAGGTTTGCACAGCAGGATTTAAAAAAAGACCTCAGAGAAGTTTGCACAGCAGGATTTAACAAAGCCTCAGAGAATTTTGCACAGCAGGATTTAACAAAGACCTCAGAGAAGTTAGCACAGCAGGATTTAAAAAAAAACCTCGGGGAAAATTTTGCACAGCAGGATTTAACAAAGACCTCAGAGAAGTTAGCACAGCAGGATTTAACAAAGGGCCTCCCGAGAAGTTAGCACAGCAGATTTAACAAAAAATACAAATAGTCTGTATGTCTTTATACAGAGCTCGCAATCAACCCTGGCATGTATTTGGGAGTTTGTGATTTACTAGGTAATTTTATGTTCAATAGTTTTTCCATTTTAATTTTTTGAACGGCCAAGCCCCCATACCTTCTACATCAAAGCAAAACGATTTGGGTTTCAAATCGCCAGGGGCTGATTTCGAGCCCTCCGAATTAGAATCGGAGAAAAAGTGAAACGGCTTTTAAATTTAAACCCCCTGCCGCAGAAAACCGATTTAATGATTGATTGATTGATTGATTGATCTAGGAACCGACATCACAGCTTTTGGGGCCCTTTTCCCTAGGGGCTCCGTCCCATCCTCAGCAGCCAGCGAAAGTTCCAACACCTAGTACCAGTAGCAATCTGATTATATGTCCTCTCTCTCCTTTCCTCTGTGCGCCGAGCGTCGGCCAGATCCCCTCGTCACTCCTCCCCTGTCTTTATTCTTGCCAAACCTGATGGTCCCTTTGCCCGCCGAGGGGTACACGTGTCCCTCAAGGCCATAATCACGTCTGGCCCTTTTCATGCATCAATACTCCACCGAATTTTTTCAGAGCCAGCCAATATGTCCGCCCTTCATTCCCCAGCACACCGGCATGCCCGGGGAAAAGATCCGGGCGATGCTTGCCAC